>OY804604.1:8764326-9356453 GCA_963680895.1 Fragum sueziense
TAAGCTTTTCTAATGAAAACAATATCATAAACGTATATTCTTTTCAATTTTGTCCCTTTTCTAGCCTTACATATGGCCGTGAATTTCAGTAGTGTTTTCCGTATCATTTACAGAATTCCTGGAACTCCCACCAAGCTACCGTAGCTAATGGGGTAAATTGACTGTTTTCGATACTTTCCCGAAAGCTTTTACACTTACCATGCTTCAATATTTTGTATTTTTTTCGGTATGTTTATGAATAATCCTAAAATTGTCGACAATTTGCATTAGACAAGTGGCTACTTTCTTATGACGGGGAGTATATATTGGTCAATTCGTTGATTCATGTAGACATTTTCATTTTATTAATTACCAAAAAATGAATAAAGACGTTATTTGTCAAGTTTTTTTTCTCTAATATTGATTTTTAATGACTTCTTGAAATTGATTTCAAATCGCATCATGTAGAGCAAACGTTTGTTTTAAAGTGACATTTCACATTTGTTTCATTTTTTAAAAGTAGGCCTATGTCTTGATGCAAAGATTGTGTATTCTAATGCGTAGAAATACCATCAGTTTTTTTAAAAATATTATTTATATACAAACAATACGCCTTTAAAGTTGAGACAGAAATGACAAATTCTATATAAACCTGAACTGTTGTCCAAAACAATTTGTTTAATCTTAGCACAAAAATATATGTTTCTCGTAAGCGGTTCAATATTTTGGCTTTAAATTTTCAAAATGTTAATAGGAAAATATGCTCTTTCAGATAAAATAAAAGTAAAATTTATGTAAAGATTATTGTGAAATGTCACTTTAACGATCTTTGTGATTTAAAGAAAAGTTATGTTTGTTTGCAGGATATTCAGAGTCTTCAAGACTACAAATTTTCCACTCTCAATCCAAAATTAGACCGTTCTCACCAGTTAATGGACAGAATGGTAGGTTGTTAACCTTTATGAATTTTTATCCCAGTTTAAATTAAAATAGTGAAGAAGCTATGCAAATGCACATTGATTATTTCTTGGGTAGAAAAATCATTAAGGTAGAATACTCGTAATGTGGCCATTTTGAGATTAATTCGGGAGCGGCCGTAAACATTCGGCGGTGGAAAGTTCGATTTTTACGGTTATCATATTTTTTTTGATACAGACCAAAAATGTGACCTTCCATATTGCCCGTACTGGAGAGACAATGAAAGAAAACATCGTTATAACGGATAAAGAAGAAATCATCACCACTTCTAGAGAAACCTTCATTTTCGACTATTCAAATGTAAGTTGATATTATACTATATTGCTTGGTAGCTCTATTATTCAACCGTTTGTTAAAAGAAGGATACATGTAATACATCATTAAAATGCAAACAATTAATATGTTTCCAAACATATAATATTTGGCTGAGCGATTACTATATTAGGATAGAAAGCCGATACTTTCCTGTAACGATAAATTATTAACGCATAAAAAACTGATGTAAGGACGATCACTGATGCTTTTTTCTCAAATGATCCAAGTAGGCCTTAGAATAGTTATATTAACACTGTAGAAGGTTGCCCCTTTCCCAAACAAGAAATGGTTTTGACGCCCCTATTAGGAAAGGCTTGGGAAAACATTGAAACAATAGAAGAAACTGCTGATAACCAGCAGTTTCTAATTTTGTCTCAATATTTTCTATGCCATATTTTACACAAATTTCATCTTAAATACATTCCTTTTTGTCATTTGTGTCAGTTTTGAAGTGGTTCATCCTAAAATTTTGCCGTTTGGGAAAGGGTTAATAAGGTAGATTTGTCATTTTATTAACTAACAAATATGGCCGAGATAGAACAGGACTGTGACGGCACGGAACGAGAATGACCAATAAATGTTTTATCTTAAATAGCAAAATGATACTGATGCGAGTCCGAATTTCTTTTAATCTTATACTTTAATTAAAAGGCTTTTGGTCTAATTCTTTTCAATCCCACAGGGATGGTTAGTGACCAAGTTGTCCGATAGAGGAACAAACGTGTGCTATATTAGTGAATTTAAGATGGAAAATAGTATTGACTATGAGAGAGAAAGTCTCCAAAGTACCAAGGTAAACATTATGTTTAAGATTTAAATATTATTTTAAAACTAGATCTATGTATTTCAAAGTTTGATTTTTTCTTTAAGGGACCAATGCTAGGTTGTCGAACATACAAAATGGTAGAACTTTATTCTAGAAATATCGTATGGAATGGTCAATCTGCAAATCAAGATCATTTCTGTACAAGGAAAACCCGAAATTAAGTTGATTTAGCCCTACTAAATCAAGTTAGTACATAATTACATTTAGTTAAATATAAGGTGGCCCTTCTGTTCATCGTTCTTAGAACTTTAACTATGACAGAGTATGATAACGTAACAAATAGCAAAAAGTATCATGGTATTCGGATAGATTTAAGCACGGACGGCGAAAAGAACGTGTAAACACTCACATGTACATGCAAACATTTGTTACAGTTTTAGCTATTCTGAACACGACAGGTATCAACCATATTTCCTGACAACCTTAAACGTTTATTCAGAAATTCTTCGAAATAATAGCATGTGCATATAACATTTTTGTAGGGTGACGTGCCAGTGAAGTATGATGACGTCATTAACACCCAGTACAACAGTACCAACAGAGTTGTCGATGCATCAACACTGTCACCCACTGCTGCTAGCATGTGTGAGCAGAGCCGTCTAGTCTGGTTTACTGAAGTCTCAAACAGTATGTGTTTACTTTTTATATTCATTATTTTCAAAAACAATACATCATTTGATGTCCAGAATAGAAATAAGTTGTCAGAGGACAGAAAAGTGCGACTATCAAGCTAGCATTAGAGAGTGATAAAGGGCCGAACAGGGTTAAAATTTCACTACATTGAATGCCCAAGTAAGCAATCTTGGCCAAGATGATGATATTATTGGCCATAGAAGCACGTGTAAAGTTAGCATATGTAAAGTATGAAAACAACAGTCCTAGTAGATAAAATTTTGATTTTATGTAGATATGTGAATGTTGTGGCCTATGTAAAATGTATACAAGAATTTAGAAGTCTGAAACTAAATAAATTTCCACAAAATTAAAAATTTAGTATACTAGATCTATCAGAGTGATAAATCATTGCCCTCAGGCTCTATTATGAGGTCTGAACACGCGTAGACAAGATACTTAAACACAGACTCTCGCGCGAACGCACATTGTGATTTACAGATTTCGTCGCCTTGCTTTTACAGGACGCAAACTCCATTTCTAAAATCAAAGTGCTGAGAGCACTGTAATTGGACGTCTCTGATTGATTGTGCGGGATTGTACATGAACGAAAGATATTTTATTCATTCTTCTGTGTTTAATTCTATAAGATCGGTTTCGGACATACGAAATCGGCTTTATTACCAGAAAGCTCTTCTCATAATTTAAATTGATTTGATTGCCGTTTCAAGACAACTGATTTGTCTCTATGAATAATCACTAAATTAATTTCATTACCCAATTCAATTAAGGCCATGTGATTAGCACTTTTGTCTTCTTGTTTTGGTTAACTATGAGTATTGTCGTCAGTTACACCTTTTGTTGATTTTATAAAGGACGATACAAAGCAATTTATTCAAAATGTAAGCCAACGCGCTACATAAATGAAAGCCGCGATAGCTCACTTGGCAGAGCACTCACCTTGTACTCTTTACACATGTCTATATCTGGAAGGCCCAGGGTTCGAATTCTACTCATTGTTCTTTTTTATCATCCTTTTTTGACTTTTATCTCCACCATCGTTAGGGAAAAAACGACCGCAGTGATTTAGAATCGATCTAAACACAAATTCAATGACATAAATAAATGAAACGCCGATCATTTACATACAATTCCGCCCAATCAATCAGAGACGTCTAAATATAGTGTTCCAAGCACTTTGATTTTTATTCGTGTTTAGAGTAAAAAAAAACATGGCAGCAGTTTTCCCTGGTTGTGGTTACAAAACAAATTCAATACATACTTTTCCTGAAACAAAATACCAGATGAATTAGAGCACCTAACCATGTATTCCTCATACCAGTGCTACAAAGAAGAAATTGGGAACATGCCGTCGGGAAAATGGCAGTGGAGTACAATACGCAATAAAAATCTTCATATCATTATCAACAAAAAAATGAGAATAGCAATGTCTCTATCTGTAAACATATTCATACGATCATCCAGGTACCATCGTCACTGTTGCAGATCTATTGCTTCATCTTCTTAGCTCAATACACGTAAACGGTTCACTTAAGCGTAAAAAATACAGATCGCTGTCACTCGATCATAGACTAGTAATAATCATTGTTGTCATGATCATTGATCAGTATGTAAATAGGTCATGATACTGTCGAATATCAGTGATACAGATGCTGGAGAAAAAATAAAACTCATAAGAGCAACTATTTTTCTGAATAGGTGGATATCACTAGCATCTCATCTGAGGCTGTTCAGATGGAACCCCGATTTGCCATCGAGTTGAACCCGAGTTGCGAAATGAACTCACTCCCCGATAATCAATTTTAAAACCCTGTTTCCAAAATACGTCTCCTTTAAATATGTCAAAGACTTAAACAACAATGATCAACGAAAAAGAATTTGTCATACACAATACGTGCATTAAATTGAGTAATCATCCTAAAGTGTCTGTTTTCAGTAAACACATCAAGAAAAACAAACGTTTTAACAAACTTTATACAAAAGAAATAATCCGAACTGGTTTCGAACCAACGGCGTCCCAAATTTCATACTGAAAAAAGGTTGCGATGTTAATCCTTTCCCGTTTGAGCTATCGCTGCTGATGATGATATAGGGCGTTTGTTTACTTTATAAACATAGTGTATGCATGTATCGCTTTCTAAAGATCTTGCCCTTTACACAATATTACGAAAGTCAAATCACTACAAGAAAATGGTTAAATCGAAAAAAAGATCGTAAAGTTGGTTAAGGCGTGGCATGAATTGGATCGGCCAATGAATCTTATAGTGTTTGTTAGAGAACACATAGAAGGCAGGAAAAGATACGACAGTTTTCCTGTATGGTCGCAAAATCTGTTTTGAATTTTGGTCAACTGGCAATTGAGTCTGAGAAAAAAACCCATTTCGCCTGTCGAAAAGTGGTTATAAGAATTGGACGTCCTTTCGGACGTCCAATTAAAAATCCTATATTTGGTATCGTTGTATTCGTATTTTTATGCTCTATCTACTGAACATCAGATATAGTCGATTGGCAGGCTGGTTTTTAAGAAATAGAGTGTGCTTATTGCTCTATCTCCTGACTTTTTCTTCATGTTGATTTGAATTTTATCCTATGTACAGGACATAGAGCAATCTGTACCTGAAAATTTCTCTCGTCAAATAAAAATGAAAATAAAAACCACGTGACCTGTTATGTGACACAAACACGAATTCCGATTACAAAATGTGAACAATCGATTTCTATTGAAGATTTTGATAATATGCAAGTACATAATATATGTTTGCAAGTCAATCGTTAACAATTTCAATTGCTGTTTTAATCAATGGCCGTTCACAAGAATACTATATGCGTGCAGACATTCTTATTACCAGTCCTCGATGGTTAGAATAGCCGGATGAAAAATGTAATTGTAATTGATTTTGGCACACAAGTCCTTCACCAGGTAGATTTTTTCAAGCGTAACCCATGAAGCCATTATAAAAAGCAAAATATATTTCTTTAGAACAAAAATGACATGAATTTGTTGCAATTTAAGTCTATGTAGACTAGAGTGTGTATCCTTTACGATGCCATAAAAAGTTGAAATCAGTAATGTACTCGAATATGTTTTTACTATAAAATCTAGAACAAAGGCCACTGGTTCATAATACAGCTGCATGTTTTATCCCATTTCTACGGCAAAACGACAATTTGTCGTTTTTATGAATCTCATTTAATTGGTAAGATGGGCCTAAATAGCAAATAGTGCTGTTCTGTGTTATCTTGATCTATCGGCTTTAAAAGTGAGAAGTATGTTCGAGAATGACAGAATTTGCTCTATCTTCAAACAGATATAATGATTTTTTCTCAAAAAAACGCTCCATCATTTCTAGTTAAATTGCACATGTGGATAGATAAGGGTTTTTCTGACTGTCATGCAAAATCTAGATTCATTTCAAGCAAAGATAAAAAAGTTATGAAGGTCTGAATCTTTAAAGTCGATTTTCTCGGAAAAGTGATTTGACAGTTAGCGAAAGCTAAAAACGAGGCGACGATTTTTACCACGCAGATAACCAAGGGGACAACTAGCTTATAAAAGCTATATTTCATTTATAAATGTGTATAAATACGTGTACCCCCTCCTATGACGACTTTAAGTTCAACACAACAAGTAGGCCTAAATAATGAATTTGTATGCATCATTTTCGCTATCTGAAAAATAAAAACAATGAAAAAAATTGAAAGGAGATACATAAAAGAATATATGTATGTAAACTGTGAATGTTTGAAATTCAAATTGTATTCGTGTTAAGGAGTAATGAGCGAAAAGGAAAATGTCGATTGTCTGTATGCTCGAATTTTCTTTAAATGTATTCGAAATACCTTTTATAAATTGATGTCAAAGTTTAGTCTTGTTAGTGAAACAGCTACAATGTATGGCTTTTACATTGAATTATGATAAATAGATTAAGTTAAAAAAGCATTCTAAATGCTAAATAACACTACGCTTTTCTTTTTTTAAAAAAAATAAATGTTAGGGCTTAAGAACCTAGCACCTATTTAGTTAAGGTTCGCTATGAGCCGGACCCCTACCTTCTCTTCCAATCAGTTTCTTATATATTTCAGCACATATGTAGAAAAATGTGTAAGAATGAGTGTTACGCAAATGTGCACGTAAATGGTCCAGTTTTGATATAGGCGAATACGGAAACCTGTTATGTGACGACTTTGATTGCAAATTCTTTACCGTTTAAATAGACAAATGTGATGACTTAAAGGAGGGCCTGCTAGGCTGTCGAAAATGCAAATGGCACAATAATTACAAACCAGAAATTACCAACCTGAAGGGGTAGACCATTTATGTCCATTGTTAGCACTCATCGAGCTTTAGCCCTATTAAGTATTAAAATCCAAGTCAATGAATAACGTGCGGGTAGGGGCCTACGTTTTATTTTGTCCTTGCTTTTGTTTTGTAACGGTTACATAAATTATGCCCAACCTTCAAAAAGCAATTACGTCAGATGTACGTCTTCTGAACTCAACGAGATTCAACACACCGTATAACCGGCTGCGTCGAAAGTCAGCGAAGACAGATTCGGCATCTGATGTCTAGTGCATGATAGGTCAAATTAATTTACTTTTATAAATAAACGAAAGGATCTTTGGTATTCTATAGTTGACAAATACGCATATAAATGTTCAGTGCTTGTACAAAATAAACATTTCTACGTATCCCTCGCAAATAAGGTCACTGTCATTGACGGTTGTACGGTTGTACGGTGTGTTAATACCGCGGGGGTGGGGTGTCTCGTTGACCTTGACCTTGTGTCGCTTTGAAGAAAAAAATATAATCTGTAAACACGCTTGTAAAGGATTGATATATAGCAAAGGAAATGTGTTTTTTTCGCCGTGATTGAGGTTTTTATGCATTGCAAATTGTTTTTCCATGCACAAATATGAGTTCCAGAACAGTTCGGAAGCATAAAAACCTAGCATGGATCCCTTTAATCCATTACACAATATAACTCCTTTTGACTCCCTTTAAGAAAATGGCGTTGGAAAACATTGTAGTAAATCAAGAAATTGCTTGTGACAAACAATTTCTTCATTTCCTATAATATTTTCTACCAATAAAAACTAAAAAGAATACATTTCATCATTAAGTCATAATTGTCGTCTGCAATATCTTTGAATTTGAATTAGTATAAAATTTTGCCGTTTGGTAATGGGTTAAGGGCACTTTACGTTAAGCCATATTATTTCAATGTTTCAGGGCGGGAAAAGAGAGGTTCAGGGGTTGACTTCAACGCACAGGAAAGTTGGGACGGGGATTCTACGATGGGATCGTACTCTGTCGCCTTACCTGACGGCCGTATCCAAACTGTGACATATCACGTCGATGGTTCTAATGTCTATTTAGAAACGCCAGCATTTGAGGGTGAATAGAAAATGAAAAATGTAAGAAATGTGCTTTTCATAGCATAGAAATTATTGAGAGAAAAAGAGAAACTGCCGATTATCAGCAATTTCTTCATTTCTCTTAATGTTTTCCATACCGTTTCTTATAGGGACGTCAAAACCAGATCGTGTTTGGTAAAGGGTTGAATTATTCAAATATTTATAGTTGGAGTAGTTACAGAAATATAATTGAGCCAGGATCTGGAAAAGAGTCCCTTAACCCTTTCCCAAACGACAAAATTTTAGGCGGTTTCGATTTGAAAGCAGTTACAGTGGACAAAATATATGTGAAAAAGATAGGATTTGTGTACCTAATAGCAGAGGAAATATTGATACAAAAGGAGAAACTGCTGGTTATCAGCAGTTTCTTCTTTTCGTCTTAGTGTTTTCCCAAGCCCTTTCTTTTAGAGACGTCAAAACCAGGTCTTGTTTGGGAAAGGGTTAATGCTTTTGAGTCTAACACGCAGTCTGATCATGAACCATGTTGTTCTCTAATAGCTTCTTGGTGACCTGTACATGTAGCAAGAATGAAACAGCATCATGGATCCATGTCAGACTGCACTTATGCACAGCCTGATCTGAAAACATGGTAGTCTAAAAAAGTTTTCAGGGCACTTTTTCCAGATTCCCTCTCAATCATGTTTGAACCGAAATTACGGCGGGGAGTCACCTGACACATTTTCGATATTGTACTAAATATTCTGTGAACATATGGACGATTAGAAAAGGAAATGTGGCACAAAAGGTTGGAAAACGCCAGGGATGAGTGTTGCTGAACGAGAAGGGTTTTTTTTATAAATCAGCGTATCATTTTATTAATTCGTTTGTGTTTGCTTTCTTTTCTTATATACTCCTTATTACATATTTTTATGCAATACTGTATCATGCATAAATTATTATTTCATAGACTTTGGACTTTATTGGAAAGTATCGTGTCAAAGCTTGGACTACATAATGGTCTCAAAGTCTATGCGTCAACATATTTTTAATATCATATTTCTTTATTTATCTATTTTCGTCTTCTCATCTTGTTTTTTTTTCACAAAGTATTTTCGTCTATACTCATATTCCGATATTTATTTAATATTAACCCATATATGCCGAGAGTCCTGTTTTCAGGACAATACCATATACCCACACCTATTTCCACTAATTAGTGATAAGTGCTGACTTTTATCTTAGAAATCATCAAATAAGCCAAGATTTGACCCATTAGAGGGTTGAAAATGATAACTTTCTCACGTTTCTGTATTTGCTGCAACAAAATTAACGCGTTTTTGGCGAAAGTGATTCTTATAACGGCCACAATGCAAAGGTTCGTGCATAACTTTTTATCTATCAATATTTTAAAAGAACATGATGAATAAAATATGTAGTTTAAGGAATGTTTTCTTAGTTATAATCATAAAAACATATGATTTGCAAATTTTTCCTTGTCAATTCTGACAATTTAGAAGTGTCCTGAAAACAGGACTGTAGGCGTAAATGGGTGCGGGAGGCATAGTTGTCCAAAATGTATATTATACATACTTACGTATCTTTTTGAGAAAGATCTTGCACGGACAACGGTTTGTCTATGTTAGACAATGAAATGGCTTTACAAATGACTGATAAACTTGTAGAATCACCACCTGTAGACTCAGTGACAGATTAGGACAATGTGGATGAGGACGGAAATGTTGACATAAAAAGTCTTCCCGGTTAGGAAGTTTCAAAACAGGAGTCTGTGACAACAATCCATGAAGAAAGGCACATATTATTTAGTGATAGAAGTACCCAAAATAGTTCATTGAGCCTGGTTGACAGACTTCTTATTGTGATTAGACATGATTGTTGGAGTACCTCTAGCTCGGACACTCGGACGCAAAAGGCGGTCATGTTACTGATCCCAAACATTCCAGAAGACATTAGATGCAATCACAAGAATCATGATGTATCACTAATTTAACGAGAACAAAATTTGCATCGTATAGAAGGCATTGAAACCGAATTTTACTAGGCGTTCTTTGAGACTTCGTAGGAAAATGTTAGCGATATAACAGTTTTAGAAAATTATTGTTCTGTGTAGTTTTTGATTACGGAACGAAAAAGAATATCGGACTCTTCTTCAAAAGCCTTCTAACTGCAGCTTAAAACAAGCTGTAGTAACAAGGTTTTCGAAGAAAACCGACAATTCATGTAACTTTAGCGGAAACAGAGTAACAATATAAGACATGCTCTATGAAAATGGTGCTTAGTGTATTTGTAAAATCACATTGAATCAAAGATGCACGAAGACCCCTTTTCCCAGGGAATTGCCAAAATGTTTCAGAAACATTTGGGGAACAGAAAAATGGTTTACATCTGTCTGTAATCATTTAGTGCATAGGGATTTATTTCGAAATTTTGATTACATTAGCGCCTATAGTCCTGTTTTCAGGACACATGAAAAATGTGTGATTTTAGCCAAATAAAGTACTGTACATGTCAAAGAATGTTCAATTTTGTATAGTATATGTATTTTCTTTATGAAAAAATCAATTCTACCAAAATAAAAAATTCAGGCATATATGGGTTAAATAAATTTGCGTTATGAAGGTGTTCGCTCTTTCATTTTTAAAACATATTTTTTCCAAAGAAGGGCCTTTAAATGTTTTTGCGACTTTTATTAATACGCTTAATTTGGAATTGTTTGAGCCAAAAGAAGCAAATGCTGATAACTAGACATTTCCTTTCTTCCTTTCTCTTTATATTTGCAATGGTGTATTATATACTACTCAAAGTTTGCTAAACACCAAAAGTTTAAATGTTGATATCTTCTATCCTTAACGCAATTTTCATGTCAAACATGTGTGACATGTAGGTCTACTGCATCTTCAAGATAACTGAATACATTTCAACACATTTACTTTGCTTGAGGCAGTTGAAATTCGGATGGAGAGAGGAGAACCCGCGAAATGAAGGGACTTACTAGAGATGGAGTCGTGTTCGATATTTTTTTTTTCTGAACCTAAATTTTCATATTTTTGTACCTCGATATCATTTTTAAGATCATTGAAACCACATAACTGCTTATCAAGGTAGTCCTGTGCCCAAGTTCTGGTGCATATCACTTAAAAGGTGGGTTGGGTAATTCATTGTCTCGGCATGTTTAAAATCGCAATATCGATTCTTGGTAGAATTCAAATGGTATGTATCTTTGTTAAAAACTCTCTCCATAACTGTTTAAATTCATACACCAAGTCAAAGATAAGTCACGTGGTCTCTCGGCGTCAAAATTCCATAACCAAAGTCCTGTAGTAGCTGTTCTGGTCTAGTAACAACCTCTCTAATGGCCTCCATACTGTTTCTTAGAACACTGTAGCGACAAATGCAGTCACTAGAAGACTCTTTGAAGGCAATGTGAAATAATGAAAATGAGACTTGCGTTTTGTCGACCATCTTGTGGTCTGTATATCACATTGATCAACAGCAAAATTACTATTGGTCCACTTGCCGAATTATGTAGTCCGTGCTAGTCGCAAAAAACAATGGAATTGCAATTGACTACACCGGTGACCTTAATTGCGTTCAGAGTAAGACAACTTTCAAAGATTAAAAGACCTAAAATGTCAAGAATGCATTTTTCGGATTGCGCTAGAATGTGGTGTACAGAGAAATCGGCAAAGAAAAAGAGAGTAGTAGTTTAAGTCCTAAAAACGCATGGTATGACGAACCCAGGACATTTTTTGTGAGACTATAGGTACTGGGATATGTTTAATTGCTGAAATCGTGAGGGACAAAGTCGTTTGAATGAACGATGGGCCTTAATTTAAGCGATATCCATAATGTATACCTCTAGGGAAAGTGAGTTTATCCCTAGTGTTGGCTGAATCTTTGATTCTCTAGACGTAAACAGTTGCAGTAACGTCTAGTGTAAACCATAGATCAATATTCCATGCAAAATTGCGTAACCTAAACGTTGTATGGGATACTGTGTATGAAGGTGCCAACTCGGTCCAAGGCAAAGGTTCAATTGGTTAAATAACTATCAAAGATCACGTGACATTTTCGTGTGATTTGAGACTATCATTGTAGTTCATGGTCAAACAAAAAACAACAACAAAATCGTTTTGGCCGAGAAATAAAAAAAGTTTACCCAACCCATTTACAAGCTCCAACTCATTTTCATGGGTTCGTTTTTCCCCTCCTCACAATAAGCTTCAATATGGTGAACAAAGAACAAAGTTATTTGATTCGTGTATCAAATTTATTAAAGCAATCATCGAATATTTTTTCGATTGGATATTAGATTTGCACTAGAAATATTATCACACAAACTTATGGTGCTTAGCAAACTTTGAGTAGTATACTATAATCATATCCTATCCATTTTTGTCAACACTCGTTATATCTCATGTGGCAATATTTATACTACCATGGATAATGGTCCCTTATATACCAGACGGATAATAGTTTCCCCTAACACCGTTTTGGGAGACGACGCAAGTGACGTCACAAACACTAAAAAGTAGGCAAGCAAACATAAACATTGTATAACATAATTTTCGTGTGCAAAATCCGTTAGTTGAGCATCTTATTGCGGACGAGAATTCATCTGGCAGAGCATTCCATTCGATTAGCATGGGCTGCTCTGCCATGTCGATTCTCGTCCGCGATAACAAAACATCGCCAAAGTGGGATCATTAAATATGTTGTTGTCTCGGTTTAAGGTTGCTGGAATATATATGCGCAGCATTTACCAATTGACCAAACGCCAATCGACAGATCGCTCCGCCCAACATAGAATTTAAGACAAACAATTGGGATGTGAGTGATCGTTAAAAGGGAATGATTTTATCCAGTTACTTATGACGTAAATTCGGACAAACAAAATAGTATTCCGTATGTGTTGTTATAAAATCTTGTAATTACGGCTTAATTTAAGCCGTATAACTCTAACGCGCTATTGTAAACATTTTTGGGAAAAAACAATACTTACCTGTAGGAGGGGCAGATTAATGATCAATTATCTATGTGTTTTAAGTGATTAATTTGAATTGTCGTCATAATATTAACTATGTCTGCAATGGTCTATTGGATACATTAGTGGTTTCTAAATCTCTGTCAAATGAGGCGGTATGCAGGTGGTGGTTCGAGGCTAGGTGCGAGCTTGATATTTTTTAATGGTTACTTTCGAATGTATAGTTTTATGCATATTTAGCTTATTGCTTGTCTCATTACAATACTTCAAATGATTATTATTTGTTATCATTATTTTAGCTTTATAATGCTTTTTTTCTCTCTTTTTATTCTTTTTATTTTTTCCTCACCTCTTTTAGTAGTGATAATTTATTTGACATCATTTCATTTTTGTAATTTACAATTTTTCATCATTTTTCAAAACGTTTTCACAAATAAAATATATGACAACAAAACGACAACAAATGGCAAAAATCTAGATACTATCTGTCTCCGAGTAATCGCAGCACCAAAGGAGCATGTGTCCCGTAAACGATCTTTTAAAATAAAAGTTTCTCAGAATAAGAAAAAAAGCTATCGGTATACAGAGGATACGAACCCGGGTCGCAAGATTGACGGTTATTGTACTTTCAGTCAGTCGATATTTCCACCACTTCTTACGTAGGACGAATTAAAACATTATATAAGTTATGCAATGATCACCTGGGCTACGGTCTATTGCGTTTCGAGGTGACCAATCTGTTTACAATAATAAAGCGAGCCCGATAATGGTCACAACATCGCGTTTTATAATAGATTCACTATTAAACGAGAATTTTTACTGTTGAATTGCTTTATCAACACAACTGAAATTATTCTCGTTTAATAGCGAATCTATTATATCTATAGTTACATTTTTTTATAACAACACCGACGGTTTATCAAAACATAACGGAAACCAAGTCTATTGTTAGCACAAAATTCTTTGCCATTGGCATGTCGATTGTTTTGATTGTCAGTCGATAAATCGATACAATAACACGTGCAACGATGAACAATTGGGGCATAACATTTTTCTGATCGACCATTGGCTAATCGATGTTTTGATTGACAGTCAGCGTTTGGTCCAATATCTTCCAATAGATGTCGCCAGCTGTCGATTATCATCTATCTAATTCGGGCATTCTGGGTGAAATTTACATCGAACTATTTTCAAGTTGACACGTGATGACTCATTTTGTTGATGCGTCCATTTTGAAATCTGTGATAGCGTACGTTTGTATTTAAGATGTCGATTAACAGCTAAGAATGTCTGAGGTAGGTTATTTGAGGATAATTATAGACACAAGTTCAACACCGATTTTCTGCTTGCTACTTTTGCGCGACAGGATTTCAGAGTTATGCGCACTGCGTAGTGATTTTTATCCAAAAATGGATAAAGTGATGCGTCAAATTAGTCAGTCCAAAAATAAAAAAAAATAGACTGGAAGTATTTTAGACTGGCTGCTTAGTCAATGGCGTTTGGTCAATAGCGAACGGTTTTCCCGCTTTCGTGTGCTAAAAATAGATTTCCGATGGCAATACCCCCAACAACGTTTGCCGGGTACCAGTCTAATATTTTGTTTATCGGTCATGAATCGGACAATTTTTCGAAACCTTGTAAGCAAAAAATTATTATTTTCAAGCGCGATATTAGTCGATCATAGATAATGCAGGCGGGAACTAAAACTACGAAACATTACGCATATGCAGCATGCAACATTGCTTCCAGATACGGAGACAGACCAGAAATGACAAACGTTTTTTCTTGAGATTCCTCAGCAGCTTAACCAGAAAAAAACATCGAAAAGTCTGAAAGTAAAGTAGCTATGATCATGAAACTTCTCTGGTAGCTAGATCTCACCAAGGAGAAGTGCAACGTACAAGGAACATAACTCTATCTTGATTATTTTGTGAGTTATTGCCCATTGTTGTAGTGAAAGCCTATGGGGGTATCAAATCACATTCAGCGACAAATTCTAGTTTTTTCTATATTAACCCTTTCCCAAACAAGACCGGTTTTGACGTCCCCAACAGAAAATTCTTGGGAAAACATTGAGGCAAAAGAAGAAAATGATGATCGACAAAATCGAAAAGGCATGCACAGCAGACAAAATGGGTGTGAATAACTTATTTGAATATTGTGGATCATTCTTCTTTTGCCTCAATATTTTCCCCGAGATAAAACACTACAAATATTCACATCCGTTTTGTCGTCTGCAGACTTTTTTTTCAATTTGGCCAGACATGACATTATGTCGTTTTGGAAAGGGTAAGCGAGCACGCACGAGCGGCACGATGAAATCAGGACATGTCCGTATATGTAAACATTACTTGTCAACTGCATATTTCATAGTTACCGATCTTAAAAAATACACGACAGTGCAGCAACCTTCTCAACACGGAATTAGAGAGTTTCTTAACAAATGATTACAGCAATCAAGCTCTTAGAATGTTATCTTCGGCAAGTTGAACTTGAAAATACTTCGCGAGATTCACAGCCATATTTGTACGATAAGGGATTCCCAATCTATTTTTAGACCAGTGAGGCGTGACGATGACGTATTTGTTCGCACGGACAACCGAACGCTATTATACTGCCTTGCAATGTACCAGCTAGTCTGGTTCCCTGTCATACTATGTATTTTCGTACGTCAGGCATTCTTTAAAAATGGCCGCCCCCAGTGGGCTAATTTAATTACAAAGATAAAGAGCAAAGTTCTTTAATTTTGTGAGCAGGGAAGGGTCATTAGAAGAGTAGATAGGTTTCGGTATATTTTTAATACTAGCAATAAAAGTTTTACATGACATCATTGATCAAGGGATTTGAATATATCACACTGGCAAATTCGTCGACTTCCGCATGTTCGCGAGTTTGACTTCAAAGTTCCGGGGCCGGATAGACCTTCGGTTCCATTGATTACAAATGTAGATCCAAGAGCGAAAATAAAAAAAGATGGCTAAGACTCTTAAAAGACTGCTTAAAATTGGTAAAATGCAGCTTCTTCATCGCCAACACCATCTATAAATAGTCCCGGCTATCTAGACTGAAAAAATTCACAGTAGTGAAATAATAATTATTTATATTTTGTTTTAAAGAGGTGATTGCTTTTGTTAAAAGAATCAGCCACAATGTTTAATAAGCTTATTTTATATAAGGATTGCGGCAATAGTGTTTACCATCATACCTTTTATTGTTAAAATAGATACCAAAATCCTATGATTCCGAAGCTTATTTACGGAGGAATTTAGATGTTTAGACATCAAAGCATTTTCAAGGACAGAAGCGAAAACTATGCGTTTTGAATACTACCTAAAATTCAGATAAAAGACAATTATCGCAACATGGCACTGGTCTCAGTAAAAATGTAATAATGTTCACAAAATATCTTATTTTGCCGTCTTCGTGGTATCAATTGAAAGAAAATTGCATATTTTCCCTAAACTTAGTAGACAGTTTCATTTTTTTCATCATACTATTACAAACACTAGGTTGATATTTATTAGTAATTTATTAAACTTATAAGGTATTTGTTAAAACTCAGCAGTAAGTCCGGATACGTAGGTCAAACTGTACCTTTAATCCGTACAAAGGCTTTAGTTACATCTCATAATTGCATATCATTAACATTTTCATAGACGGATGATCATGATATGAATAATTGTTTCTAGACAGATGTCGTGAGATAGTTAACATTTAATGATGTACATTTAGATGTTTTACCGATTTGTGCATAAATCAGCGTCTAGTAAGATTTTTGAACGAACTTTCCTTTTTCTGCGTCAATTTTCAAAAAAAAAAATAATAATAATAAGAATCATTGCTTGTACCCCGCTTTAGTGAACTCTGTCCTCAAGTGTATGACTTATTTGGAATTTTCTTGTACTTTTCCCAAAAAATTGATCCCAACCGACCAGAAAACTATCTGAATTTATTGGTAAACTGCACTTTTCACAAAATGTTGTCCCAACCGACTAGAAAGCGGAATGATAACAACTACGACTACATTAGCCCCTCTTCAGGTAAGAAATTGTGCAACAACTTTCTTAATTCTGCGTCAATCTTGAAGCGGTTTCTTGCATGTACACCACCTTACTGAATTTTTTCCTTAGATGTATCCTTGGATTTATCCATGCAACCATTACATACAATCTACACCGTGTTGTTTTTAGCCATTTTTTCAGTCTATCATAAATGCTACGACTATGGGCCGACGAATTTTACGGCTGACCCATTTCTTTTGTTTCTTAGAAAGTTTTTATTTTCCAAATGGTAAATTTTCATGAAATGTGTAAGATGTTCCTCTCTCTAAGAAAAGATTTTGTAGATTAAGATGTCAATGCTTTCACATTACGCGTAATTTCCGACGTCATCTATTGCATCGGAAATTGACCTTTGTTTACCCTCGTTATTATTCGGGATTCATCCGTAGCAACGAAAATTGTCAAGGGATACCCTTGCAAATGTCCATTGTCACGATTGACATCCGAAGGCGCACGAAGTTGTTGGTAACTTTTAGTGGATGGAAAACCTTAATCAGTGTACCTCGGTTGAAAAGAAATTTCATGATTTTTTGTTAAAACTGCGTCCAGGCTGTCTTCTCAAGGTCCAGTCACATATGACTTTGCGTCCAAATTTTGCCCAGGTCACGTCCAAATGTTTTCTACGGGGCTGTTCCTTTTGAACGTGATAAAGCAGTGATTTGAAAGGTAAAATTGTATAATGTGACTATGCCTTCATTCATTTCCATTGTTTACGTTATTTCTCTTTCTTATTTTGTACTTTTCTTGCTTTGTAAACTATCTACCTTGTCTGTGTCATTGTCCGACTCTTTAATCTTTAAAACATGTAAAAGTACACTTCTGGAGCCAATTTACTTAAGTACAATTCACGTTTGAGCGATTCTATATCACTTGTTTTTAAGCGTCACTTAGATTTATCAAGAAACATGTATATGAAAAGGGATCCTGAGTATGTTTTTAAACAAACCTTGTATGCGCTACAACTTGTGTTGTAAACCAATTTATAATTTCACAAATTTCGAAATTGGCCTCTATTTAACTTCAAAATCCGAATTTGGTCTGTCATTCTCAAGATTGTCTTTCGATATTTTACTAGCACAGACATATTAATCCAATGTCTTTAATTGCATCTATGTTAGTTGAAACAAGTTCTAATAAGATACTTTGCAAAGAAATCCCAAAAATAAAACATAAATTGTCTGCCTAACTCTGCCTCAATTGAATGTTGGCCTACTGAACGAATCAAGCACATTAAGACCTAGATCTACATAGTACCAAAATTACCATGTTGATATTGCCATAACTCACTTAAAGGGACATCCCCCCATTTCAATTTTTAAAAGTATGCCTTGATGTCAAGATTGATTATTCTAATGGGTATAAATGCTATCAGTTTTTTGAAGTTGTTGATGATAAGCAATAGAATACGCCTTTAAACGTGGGACAGAAACGACAAATTCTATATGAGCCAGGATCTGGAAAAACGTCCCTCATAGCATTTGAGAACAACATGGTTCCTGGTCAGCCTGCGTATACACGCAGTCTGACCAGGAACCATGTTGTTCTCCAATAGCTTCCTCATGGTCTGTAGCAACCATTTGAGAGTAATATGGACACTGGCTAGACTGCACTTGGGCACAGCCTGATATTGAAACCTGGCTGTCCCAAGTGCTATAAGGGACGTTTTTACAGATCCCGGCTCATATACATATTTAACCCAAAGGATGGGGTATTTAACAACGCCCCAAGGAAAGTTCCAACTTTTATTTTACATGACAAGCTATGTACAGAGATAAACCTGAAAACCCAACGTTCGTAACGTTCGACGAGGGCAGCTCTGACAATATCCTAAACAGCTTCTTTATACGAGGGTTGTTTGATAAATTCGCGGAATTACTCTGTAATTCAAAACTGAGATTAAATGCCAATTTCATTTTTGTTTCATGGTAAAATTTTACTTTTCCTTGAATATCAGTCAAAAATTCAAAATGATATGTTAAAAAATAACGTTTACAGATTACATTGAATAAGGTCATGTCTGGCTAGTTGCCTTTGGGTAGAGCGTCACGTAATGTCACGTCAAGATAGATGACGCCAGGTCAAATTCGAGCGACCTGTTCTCCGTTAATATATGGTAAACAGCATAACTAGAAAGCGACAACTTCTCTGCAATGTCCCGCACAGTTATTCGCCGAACTGACCTGACTAGCTGCTGTACACGTGCCGTAGTACCCTGCGTAACAGAAGATTTCGGTCTACCTGGCCTGTCATCATCACGAATCGACGTCCTGCCTGCCATGCCACTTAAATACAAATATTTTTCCACATACCGGCAAAGTATCTGACTCTTCTATCTTTCTAAATGTTTCTGTGGGTGATAACTTTAGTCCTACACAGAACTTCACGACGGAACGTAGCTCGAGCTCATCAGATGACGTCAGTTTTCTTTGACCGTTTTCCTGCGACATGATTTTGAAAACGTTGTGCACAAGGTAACTTTCAAAACAAAAACGAATATTTTCAGGAAATGACGTCACAACGTTAACCAAACGTTGTGTGAATTCCCGCCGTTTGGCCGTACATAGTTATAGCGCTTTTGTACAATTAGCATTAGTCCAAATGATTAAAAACTGACCAAAGGCAACCTCGCGTACCTTGGTTGCTATGAAGACAGGAAAAAGGGCTTTCTGTTAGGCGCATTTCAATATCATGAAAGATCAACATTTATAAAATGTTGTTTTATATCTGTATGAGATTTCGTGATCTTTTGCCGAAAAATAAAAAAGAAAATAGAAAGAAATTCCGCGAATTTATCAAACAACCCTCGTATACTAGTTTGGGTGTTACCAAGTCTTTGAAACATGACGTCCATATGAGCGTAGACCTATATCACAAGCATCCCGTACCACCACCAAGAATATGATACAAAACTAGCCAAACATTTCCTGCAAAATCAGGTCATGTCCATTTTTAGAACTAGGAACTTATTTAAGTGTTACCAAAATAATTATGATTAAACTCTTTTAACATGATATATTGCCTCGCATAGTACTACAAGACGACCTTGCCAAACCTTTACTGCATCAATACCCAATTCTTGTCATGTCTATTTTCAGAACTAAGATCATTCAACACATCGCCTATCCAATGACCCGATCTCAGAAATAGCTATGTCTAAAAATGTCGTTAAGCTACTTTTTTACACATCTGAACTGTAGTGGACAACAATTTGTTTAATTTTAACACAAAAATACATTTTTCTCGTAAACGGTGCAATAGTTTTGCTTGAAATATTCAGAATTTTCATAAGAAGACATGCTCTCTTAGATGAAAATAAAAGTAAAATTTATGAGAAAAAATTCTGAAATGTCACTTTAAACATGAATATGTTATACATCTTAAAGGGACATTTCATTCCAATTTCAATTTTTAGCTCACCTGAGCACAAAGTGCTCAAGGTGAGCTATTGTGATCACTTTTTGTCCGTCGTCCGTCTGTCCGTCCGTCTGTCCGTCTGTCCGTCTGTCCGTCCACAATTTGGTGTTTACGCTCTAGCATCCACAACTATTAATCAATCTTGATCAAACTTTGTCAAAACAAGTATGGTCATAAGTTCTCGGATGAGTTCGATTATGGGCCAGATTGGACCTGAATGTACGGAGTTATCTGCCCTTGAATGTCAAAAAAAGCTGTTTTTGACTTTGTTTACACTCTAGCATCTACAATTATTGATCAATCAAAACAAAACTTGGAGGCAATGTTGGAGACCATAAGATCTTTGATGAGTTCGGTTTTCAGTATGATCTGATCAGAAAGATGAGAGTTATGGTCCCTTGAATTCGACAAAATTGCTATTTTCGGCTGTGTTTGACCTTGTTTACACTCTAGAATCTACAATTATTAATGAATCAAGACAAAACTTGGACACAATGTTGGGGACCATAAGATCTTGAATGTGTTTGATTTTCAGTTTGATTTGATCAGAAAGTCCAGAGTTATGTGCCCTTGAATTTGACAAAATTGCCATATTTGGCTGGTTTTGACCTTGTTAACACTTTAGAATCTACAATTATTTATCAATCAGGACAAAACTTAAACATAATGTTGGGGACCATAAGATCTTGGATGAGTTCTATTTTCAGTCTGATCTGATTAGAAAGTCCAGAGTTATGTGCCCTTGAATTTGACAAAATTGTCATTTTCGGCTGTTTTCGACCTTGTTTACACTCTAGAATCTACAATTATATATCAATCAAGACAAAACTTGGACACAATGTTGGGGAACATAGCATCTCAGACGAGTTCGATTTCCTATTTGATCTGATAAGACAGTCAAGAGTTATGTGCCCTTGAATTTGACAAAATTGCCATTTTCGACTGTTTTCGACCTTGTTTACACTCTAGAATCTACAATTATCAATCAATCAAGACAAAGCTTGGACTCAATTTCAGAGACCATAAGATCTCGGTTCAGTTTGATTTCCAGTCTGATCTGATCATAAAATCGAGAGTTACGTGCCCTTGAATTCGACAAAATTGCTGTTTTTGGCTGTTTTCGACCTTGTTTACACTCTAGAATCTACAATTATTGACCAATCAAGACAAATCTTGGACACATTGTTGGGGACCATGGTCCCGTTTTACTAACGAACGTACAATTATTTTTTGTGTAATTACTTGTAACAACAAACCTGATAGGCCTAATCCGATTTTTCGTGCAGTCAGATGCCTTGTTACACAATTTTCACAAAAACATGATCGTAATATCGTTAGTAAAACGGGGCCCATAAGATCTTGGATAAGTTGGATTTTCAATTGGATCTGATCAGAAAGTCGAGAGTTATGTGCCCTTGAATTTGATAAAATGCCGTTTTCAGCGGTTTTCGACCTTGTTTATACTCTATATTCTACAATTATTTATCATTTAAGACAAAACTTGGACACAATGTTGGGCACCGTTACATCTCGGATGAGTTTGATTTTCACAGTGTTATTGATCATAAGTTTGTTTTCAGTCTTAAAGTCATAAATATCAATTGAATTGAACAAAAATGTTGTTCATATCATTTTGGTTCAGGTGAGCGATATAGGACCATCATGGTCCTCTTGTTTAAAGTATGTCTTGATGCCAAGATTGGTTATTCTAATGAGTATAAATACTATTAGTTTTTGCAAATAAGCGAGAAACACGCATTTAAAGTCGAGACATAATCGATAAATTGCATATAAATCCGAACTGTTGTCCACAACAATTTGTTCAATTTTAACACAAAAATATAAATTTCTCGTAAACGGCGCAATATTTTGGCTTGAAATGTTCAGAATTTTCATAAGGAAATATGGTCTTTCAGATAAAAAAAAAATAAAATTTATGACAAAAAATTCTGAAATGTCACTTTAAGTGCATTCACTCCGGAACTTCTCTTGGCCATAAGACACAAGTCTGAATTTGTTTTTCACTCAAACACGACAATTCTATGATGACCTAGCTTATTTTAACCTGTTTAAACACTTATTATTTTTAAAGCCAGTTCCTCTTTAAATCTTTGTTTAGTTATTTTTAGCTCACCTGAGCTCAACGAGCTCAAGGGGAGCTCTTAGGGTCAGTCACTCTCCGGCGTCCGGCGTCCGTCGTCCGTCGTGCGTCGTCAACAATTTCTTCAAAAATCTTCTCCTCCTTAACCACTGGGCCAGTTCTTTCCAAACTTGGCAGAAATGTGTCTTGGGTGACCCTTTTCAAAACTTGTTCGTGAATTTTTGATTCGTCAAAAATTGTGGGCGGGGCAGGGCGGGGCTTATCAGACTTTGAGAAATCATTAGACAATTCTTCAAAAAATTCTCCTGCTTAACCATTAGGACAAATCTTTCGAAACTTGGCAAAAATGTTTCTTGGGTGACCCTTTTCAAAACTTGTTCGTGAATGTTTGATTCGTCAAAAATTGTGGGCGGGGCAGGGCGGGGCTTATCAGACTTAGAGAAATCATGTGAAAAATCTTTACAAATCAGGCCAATTTGAACAAAGCTTGGCAGAAATGTTCCTTGAGTGACTGTTTTCAACACATGCTCATGAATTTTGGATTGGATGAAAATTGTAAACGTGGCAGGGCGGGGCTTATAAGACTTCGAGAAATCGTTAGATAATTCTTCAAAAATCTTCTTCTCCTTAACCACTTTGCCAATTTTTTCCTCGGGTGACCCTTTTCAAAACTTGTTCCTGAGTTTTTGATTCGTCAGAAATTGTGGGCGTGGCAGGGCGGAGCTTATCGGACTTAGAGAAATCATGTGAAAAATCTTTAAAGTGACATTTCACATTTATTATTTTTTAAAAGTATGCCTTGGTGCAAAGATTATTTATTCTAATGCGTAGAAAGGCTATCTGTTTTTTTGGATTTGTTATCTATAAGCGAAAAATTCACCTTCAAAGTTGAGACAGAAATGACAAATTCTATATAAATCTGAACTGTTGTCCACAACAATTTGTTTAATTTTAGCACAAAAATATATATATTTCTCGTAAACGGTAAAATATTTTGGCTTGAAATTTTCAGAATTTTCATAAGAAAATATGCTCTTTTAGATAGAATAAAAGTAAAATTTATGTAAAATAATCGTGAAATGTCACTTTAAAAATCAATTATTTGGCCAATTTAAACCAAACTTGGCAGGAATGTCCCTTGAGAGACTCTTTTCAAGACACGTTGATGAATATCTGATTGGGTGAAAAAAATGGGCTTGGGATGGTGGGGCTTATCAGATTTCAAGCAATCTTTAGATAATTCTTCAAAAATCTTCTTCTCCTTAACCATCAGGCGATTTGTTACCAAACTTGGCAGGAATGATCATTGGGTGACTCGTTACAATATTGGTTCGCAAATTTTTTATTCGTCAAAAATGTGGTCGTGGCAGGGCAGGGCTTATCAGACTTAACGAAATCATGAGAAAAATCTTTAAAGAAGCAATTATAGGGCAAAGTTGAACCAAACCTTACAGGAATGTACCTTGAGTTACTGTCTTCAATACACGGTTGTGAACTTTAGATTTATTGAAAAAGATATGGGCATGGCAGAGCGAGGCTTGTTGATTTTTAAATGAGCTTTGACCTTTTGTTTAAAATTGGCATTTTTGCAATATTTACCTGTGCTGTTTGGTATATTGCTCTTTTTTCCAACTGATAAGCTCACAGTTCAAATGAAATGTACTTCTCAAAATGCACAAAAACAGTGCTGTTGTGGGTATGACCACCCTCAGTGATATTCTAGTTTACAATAATTTGATGTGACATACATGTATATATTTGTTTACAACAAAATTTATATTGTACACAATCAAATACACGAAGAACTCAGGTGAGCGATATCAGTGCCTTTCAGGCACTCTTGTTCATATATTTGCAATTAGAAGATCGTTTTCAACGTATGAACACAGCAATTAACAAACCGCCCTTATAAGCACAATGTACACTTCGTATGGTTTAGATATAATCAGCGGCTTGTGCCAAATTTGTTATTTGATAATTTTGTTTAATAACAATAATAAAATAATAATGAACATTTTAAGAATGCTGCATCCCGGACATTCAGACTCTTCGTGCGGTACATTATTAATTTTAACTCAAAAACAAAGTTCACAAGGTTTGGCCAGTTCAAGGGGTGATTGGTTGTTTTCTATCTACACTTCAAGACATTTCACTGATTGTTTTTATTTAATAAACAAACTTTATTTTGGTAGAAATAAATATTTGACTACCGATTGGCGTATTTGTATGACAGTTATTATAGAGAACAGAGCATTAGAGTTGCAAAATGAAGAACGATGAAATAACAGGACATTACGCTTGTATACACGTCGAAAGTTACCGAAACTGGTGCTACTTAATCTGGATTTAAGGTAATACAAACTATCATTAGATACCATACACTTTGTGCAACTTCAGGCGTTATTTCTAGCGACGAAAATTTACTGATTTTGTGTCACGCGCATAGCCGCATTGGTTATATAAACCAAAAAATAAATACTTTATAAGATGTCATAAAACTTATTAGTAATAATGATGGCTAACTTCGATAACCATTTTGTCAGAGTCAATGAAATACAACTTTGGGATCCTTTTAAAAAGAAGTTTAATGCATTCAGAATCAAGACCTAGTTGTTACTTCTTCCAATTTTGTTGTTTGGGAAACAATAGTTGAAATATTGAGTCAAAATTCTTTACAAAATGATAGATATCTGTATTCAGCATTCGAATTGGTCGGGTAAACTTACAAAATTCAAATTCAGACGTAATGTTCATTTGACATCATTACTTTGCACATTCATAATTTTTATGATCGATCATCAAGGCAAACAATTTAACTCCATGACAACGAACCAAAAATTATAACAACTAAATGCTAAAGTTCGGACATTGGTCTCATCAACTCTGATTCTAATGGACACTCTATTATGAAAGTCTGATTTACGCGCCTTAAAGTCCGGTCACCATATTTAGCACATGTTTACAAAATTGCCTACGAAAAACACAATATTTTAGGTTATTTAATTTGCATTATGTTGGTTCGAACCTTGCAGGTGTAAGACCGATGTCCCTCTGTTACTACCAGGAGCTTAGACATGCGTACTTAAGTTGGGCATACTCATTTGAGTACAAGTCATTGGTAGTATTCGAAATATAAAGTGGTCAAAAACGTAAAAAATATCATAATGTAAACATTTATCAAATCACGAAACAACACAAATTAAGACTGGTTTGAATTTAAAGTCGTTACAGACGACAATTTCAAGTCATTCAAACGCTTCATTTTTTATGTCTCTGGGTTAAAAAAAAACATTGAGGGAAATGAAGACATTACTTGTCTTAAGTAATGTCTTCATTTACCACATTGTTTCCCAGGCATTTTCTTTAAGGGGGTTTCAAATGCGTTACTGTGCAGTAATGGTTTGCATATGTGGCCCTTGTGCCCCTCTGACCCAAATGCTCCTTTAGTATAACTTAAATTTCTCTGGCTACGTTCCTGACTATTTACAGCTGATCTGCCCAAAAGTAGACAGTGAAAAAAGAGCAAATTGTAACATATGGCAAGTGGTCGTAAAAACCTCGTAACTACAGCTTAAAACAAACTACAGTAACGAGGTTTTGCACGATGAAATGCTTAAAATGTCAGGGTAAGAAGTATAATTTGTCTACAGGATGAAATGGTAACGCCAGAATTGGTCCATTCCTATTTAGTCTAATGTTGTTTACTGGTGTTTTTTTTTTTTTTTTTTTTTTTTTTTTTTGTTTGGTTTTCTGTTTATTTTTTTTTTTTTTTGCATTCGTACTGCAGCATATCGTCGCTTTCCTTAAAATTGCACATTTTCATGATTTTCGTAGCAATTTACATTAATTTTCGATTATCTAGTTATGTTTAGCCTATCATTATCAAAAAAAGTACTGATATCTATTAAACATTAGCGCTGTTCAAACGAATAGGCATATCTTAGTTTTCGTTTGCTGACTTGCCCTGTATACGACGGTTTATTTATCGCTTAAAACTTGCTTTAATATTAAATATACTATATCTTTACAAAATAAAACTTTTTCGGAAAGGGTAAATAGAAAACCGATTTGAAAATGGTTTGAAGCAATGAAGGCAAAGTGCCACTTTTTAACATTAATTTCTTGTTTCAATGTTTTTCAAAGTGGTCTTGATTAGAAAGAGATTGAAGTAGAAAACCACCAAAATCCATTCAACCCCTATCCCAAGTAAGACCTAGTTTGACATCATTATTTGAAAAACATAATTAGAAAAAAAACTTTAATTTTGAAAAATTAAGGAAAAAAGAAAATGCTGAAAATGAATATTTTCTCCTTTTATCTCAGTATTTTCTATGATACATTGCACACTAATCATTGATTGCTTTTTTCGTTGTCTGCAGCTGCTATCCAGTTAGTTAAGTACATGTATTTATTCATTCATTTTGAAAAAGGCTGATTACAAAAGAACAAATTGTGACAAAACGTGCTTTTCTGATATGTTTGCTTTGTAAACGTGATCTTTTATAATATTGTATGACTAGCAGCAAAACAATAAAGATGTAATCGTTCTTTCGTAGACATAACCGTTTTTTGGAAGTCATTAAGTTAAATGGGTTGGTAATTATTACCAGGTGACACGAAATAAGTAGAACAAATATGTTAAATATGAATTGTATTAAGGTAGTCTACCCCTTATTGGGTTCAATCGAAGGTGGAATTTTTCTTGCGACGTCGTTAACATGTTTATGTATCCGACCAATTCGGATGACATGGTAAACAGTCAGCACATTCGGAACACCTTCTTAAATTCTATCATACCTTGGATATTAGTCGCGAAACCACTTAAAACTAAGAACAACAAAATGCAAAGTATATGTCTGTACCCGTCAGCATTAAAAGTACAACGATGCTGATATCTATAGTTTGCAGCTCCAGTGCTTTCTCGATTTAGAATGATTACATCCTGCAAGTATCGCAAGTTGCCATGGTTGTTAATTTGGATCACCTCGGAAACTACTTTATTTAGCGTATCAACTTCCGCTAAGAAATCGCATTTCTTTAACATTTCCTCATACATATACTTCCGAGGCAATGATTCGATAGAATTGTCCGAGGAGTTCCAAATGTATATTTGATAGTCTGGCAAGAAGCTACCAATGTATCCGAAAACCGCAAATATCGAAACTAAGGCTAAGACAGATAAAACCAAACTCGCAAAATAAAAGAAAATCTTTAAGCATACAATATTGTAAGCCGTGGTCAATTTCGTTGACCCCGGTATAAGAAACGGTAATAATGTTTTCAACTTTAAAGCGTTATCATTTAAAAAAAAGATCAGAGATCTTTGACAACGGTAACGGTTAAGGTAGTCCATCCCTAATGAAATTCACACGACGTCGGAATTATTTGGGCTTGATCGAAAAGGTTCGGCGGTGGAACTCTCCATCCCCGAATGTTTACGACCGCGCCCGAAAGGTTCGGATACGTAACGACGAATCTCGAAAAAAAAATAACTGATGTTTCATTAATCTAAAAATTGCGACATGACGAGTATTCCATCTCAAATTCTGTATCAATGCCTGATTTTGAAGAATTAAAAAAATTCAGAAAGTTTGCGACCAATTTACTCATTTTTTGAGATTATCATGATTGAAACTCTGCAAAATAAAGATATTTAATACACAAGCTTATCTAGTTGCATGTTGATCGTAACAACTACAATGACTTTTCTTCAAAATCTCGGTTCAAATGAAAACTTTTTTTTTGTTTTTTACGACGCAGTTTTATGAAACTTTGATCACATTTTATGTACATAAGCCCTGAGGCGGAGCCCGTGTTTTTGAGTGTGATTAATAGCTATATAAACGGTCTGACGAGAGATCTCAGTAGCAAGGCTGTCTTTGGAGTCTGTCAGAGAAAGCAACGTGGATATGAAACCAGCTATAATAAATAAGATGGAAAAATCTGAAGGAATGAATCATCAAGTTCAGGTAAGTCTTGGAAAAATTAGCTTTCATTATTATTATTATTATTATTATTATTATTATTATTATTATTATTATTATCATTATTATTATTATTATTATTATTATTATTATTATTATTATTATTATTATTATTATTATTATTATTATTATTATTATCATTATTATTATTATTATTATTATTATTATCATTATTACTATTATTATTATTATTATTATTATTATTATTATTATTATTATTATTATTATTATTATTATTATTATTATTATTATTATTATTATTATTATTATTGTTATTATTATTATTGTTGTTATTATTATTATTATTATTATTATTATTATTATTATTATTATTATTATTATTATTATTATTATTATTATTATTATTATTATTATTATTATTATTATTATTATTATTATTATTATTATTATTATTATTATTATTATCATCATCATCATTATTACTAGTATTATTATAACCCGCTTGCAATAGCAAAATACCGGATTTTAACATGGTCGAATACTTAAATCTGTTGTTTAACGCTTTTCATTTACTCATTAAAGTACATCCATTAGTGATAAACGCAAGATTTATTGTAGAAATGAAAACAATATCAATGACATAGTAATATGAGCAAGCGTAGGTGACAAACTAAAGGACCGCATCATATACAAGTAAGACACAAAGAAAGGGAATCTAAGCGCAAAAAAATAGTTTATCATATTTTCCTAAAAAAATCGTAATCATACATATAAAAGACAGTAGGTAAAAGAGATAGTAAATGGAATTTGAAGGACCTAATGAACGTAATACCAGTTTTCGCTGAACTAAAACAATTCTGCCGTACACTATTCAAATTCTTTAAAAGACACTTAACCTCGCGATATGACCATAGCCGTTGAAAAAGGCGTAAAATCCTTATAAACAAATTCAACTTTCGCTGAACTGAAACAATTCTGCCGTACAAGTTCTCAAATTCTTTTAAATACACTTGACGTCGCGATATGACCTAGCAGTTGAAAACGACGTAAAACCCCAATAATCAAGCCAACTTTTGCTGAACTGAAACACTTCTGTCGTACAAGTCTTCAAATTCTTTCAAAGACACTTGACGTTTAATGCTGTTTAGTGCTGAGGTATTCTTTATGATGGTGTTCTTAAATGACCAACACTTTTATTTCTTCTGATAACATGCACGTTACCTTACAGGTTGTCCATGACAAATCTAGTTCTCGATACCTACTGAGACCATAAGTGGTCTCATATTGGGCCTTGTTGCTGGAATTCTCGTGTTGACGGCGCTGATCTACGAAAATACAAAGGTAAAAACAATGATTTTGAAAACTAAATTTTCTTCTCGTTTTTTTGATAACAAGGGAGCAGTGACATGGCGTGTTTTTTTCGTGTTTATTCCACGCATCAAATGCCAATACTAGTTTATGTTTTTGTTTCAAAAGAAATAATCGTCTTTTCTAATGCTTAATGTAAAATATATTTTGCTCTAAATGCAAACATCTGACAGAAAACAGTCGTTGCAAAACTATATAATTTCTACTTGGACGTAGAGGTATGCTAATTTTTGCGTTAAAATAATCACGGTGGGGATTGTGCATGCTGGGATGGGTAAATCTACGGACAAATTTGCCTCGCTTCAGGTAAGACATTTTCCAATAACTTCCTTATTTCTGCGTCAATTAAAAAACGGTTTGTTGCATGTACTCCGCCTTACTGAGCTCTTTCCTCCGATGTATGCTTTACACGAAACCTTTTTGTACTTTTTGCGAAAATTGATCCCAACCGACCAGAAAAAACGACTAAAAATCTGGTCGTTTTTCAGGTCAGTTGGGATCAATTTTTGGGAAAAATATGGGGAGTTTTCAAATAAGTAATATACCTGAGGAAAGCGCTCAGAAAGGCGGGGTACATGCAACAAACCGCTTGAAAATTGACACAGAAATAAGAAAATTATTGCACAATTTCCTACCTGAAGCGTGGTTTATTTTGCCATAGTCGTTATCATTTCGTTTTCTGGTCAGTTGGGATCAATTTGCGGAAAGATTAAAAGGATACCACAAATAATCCCATGTATCCGAGGAAAGGGATTTTCAAGGCGGGGTACATGCAACAGACCTTTTGAAAATCGACAAAGAAATAAAGGAGTTATTGCAAAATATTTGACAAGATTCGAGATTATTTTTGTCCGAATTCGTTATCCATCCCAGCATGCACAATCCCCACCGTGATAATCCCATGGTATTTATTTTCTTTTTTATTGTAAACATGAAGAAATTAGAAGGGTGAAATAGTGCCATAACGGCTAATAGTCACCTAAAGGAGGTCTTTGTGATGGGGCCGTTTGTAAAAATCAACATATTGAATTATGGTCGAGCTTATGTGAAACTGAAACTAAGAAAAGCTGTTCAGGGTTTCCATCTCTCGCCCTCTTGACATTGACATAAACATTTCGTCGGTGGGAATTCAAAACCTCGTAACTCCAGCTTATTCAAGCTGTAGTTACGAGGTTTTGACTCCCCACCAACAATTTGCATCAACGATGTGCGTAACGGTATTATCGTTACTATTGCAGGATATTCAAAGAATTCACGGTCCGGGATATTATGATATTCACAACAATCGCTTCTCTGCTCTTGCAAACCCAAAGTTCGGCCTTCATCACCATTTGACGGACGGAATCGTAAGTTATCATTTCTTTCGGTTTCCATTGTTGTCCAAATTAAAGACACAGAAGCCACATAAAGCTAAGTCAGAGTGCATTTACCATTTCAAGGTAAGACCTCGGTAATGCACTGAAATTGTGAGTCACGTGATTAATAACCGTGATTATGTCTTGACAGTGAAATTAACATCATGACTTACGTTAAGACCTGGGTAATGCAGTTCCGGTATAATCGTTATATTTCGGCTTATTCCGTGACTTTCGTTAGTCCGAGCTTTTTTTAAAGTACCGTTAGATTCAATATCGCCTGTTTCCGTAACAACTGAAATAATTGAGTATGCTCAGATTTCCTGGGAATATTGTAAACACTTTTTGTAGGCAAAAAAACAAAAAAAAAAGTCAAAAATTAAAAATTTGAGAGCACGGTATTGCGTCACTTGTCAAAAAACGCTACCCTCCGCGATTCATAACTGAATTTTGTAGGACTCGTTTTTGTTCCTTTAACTTTGTTATATATCAAAATAATCGTAAAGCCGTGATATTTTTCAATGTTATACTCATTTGAAGTTCTTATTTTGTATAAAGTTGCTAGAAAGAATTTTTGTTCGTAAATTTGGCGAAAAAACGCGTGTAGCATGTAACATAAATGTTCAAGAGCGACGGATATTTATGCACAATATTGCGATTAAATAACGTCAAACACATGGAAAAATATATTTTGTGACAGTGGAAATGCTGTAGAATGTTTTGCCGAACGGAAATAAAATTTCTACGTCGATTGCGAAAATAATCCCAGTTTGTTTACCAAAAATCGCAGTGTAACAATAAGAATTACGTCGCAGAAAAAATGACAGTTTTGTTGAATATTTTGTTAATTAATGACTCAAATGCATCCAAACTTGATATAAAAAATACCATTTTTCTCTATTTCTATAATATATGGATGAAAAGCAGTTAGCATAATAAAGGAACCAATTATTACATAAAATGCGTGTGGACAGAAATTGTTTCATGTCGTCGAAAACGCTACTTTTTACCCTTTTGACTTTAAAAAATACAAGTTCTCTTTTTCAAACAAACATTTAATTTAAATATGGAAATACCATTTTTTTCTTGTTAATCATATAGTATAGGTCGGTATGTACATCCGCGTGTTTTGAATTATTATTTATGCCAACAGTGTGGAATGGAAAGAGTATACCCTGGAGTGAATGAAACTGCTTGTTGGCATTCATGTACCCGCGTCAGATTTTCGTGACGTCACGGTAAAGAGCGTGATTCCATGGTGAAGTTAAGATACAAAATTCAAATTTAATGATAAATTCAAACGATTGAATTTTCGAATTTAGCATATCATAAATCCGACAGGATTCTGCACTCCGATATATAACTGTTGTTTGTTTGCTTTCTATTGTAACCGCGTCATACAAAAAGGGCGCAAAAGCAGTTTTTCGGCACATAAACCTCGAGATCTGCCTTATCTATTTTTGTTTGAATTGAATATGAAAGCTGGTTAATTGACAAATAAAAAGCAGAAAAATTCGAGCCATTATCTGACGATGTAAATATTTACGTGAACAACTTAACTCGCATATACCGGACTTTGTCAGAAAAAAAGGTCAAACTTCAGGGTCAAGTTCACGAGGTCAAACGTCATGGTCGCAAATGAAAGGTTTTCTGCAAGAGGTATCTATGGACAAAATATTAATGTTGTATCTCTAATAGTGCGTAAGATATAGGTTATGTTAAAGTGCCTGAAAAGTGGGTCAAACTCCAAGGTCAAGGTCACAAATTAAAAAGTCGTGGTCCAAAATAAAAGGCACTGACAATAGGTATTTATATATGAAATATCAAGGCTCTATGTGTAATATGGGTATTCATTCTGAAAAGGAGGTCAAACTACAAAGCCAAAGTCGCAAGGTCAAAGGCCATGGGCTAAAAAGAAAGCCCTAATCACGAGCTATCCACATGGGTAATGTTTAGGCTCTATCTAATAATAGTTTATGAGATACAGACCAGGTTAACGTCTTGCCTAAGTGACCGTGGTTGGCGCCAATGCGGAAATTTTGAATGTAATATGCTGGTTCGCCCAAGGAATATTATCAAAGATCTCAGTGGAGCGTTAGAGCTTTTGCTAATTACCTGGGTGTGGAACAATATCGAAATTCCAAATGACGCATTGTTATGGCACGTATTCCTGAAAGACTGCTTCTGTAGGAGGGAGCTGGTTCTAACTCAAAATGTTTTCGGCCGAACAACCCCCACCTCAAAGCATTATAAATGAGAAATATCTGAACATGGATGATTCAGCTGAAATACGAAACGTTCCCTCGCAGCAAACGTTATACCACAGAGTGCATGGCCACATGCAATTGCATTAAGCGCATTATTTAAGATATACCAGTTTCTGCTATTTCAAACGTCTTCCAGAAAAACGTCTTGCTTTTTCCACAATCGGACTCTGCATATTCTGCACCGAAAAATACATGTACAGGTGAGAGAACTTTAGCAAAATTGCAGCCAATTACATTGACGCACAACATTCATTAGTTCATTAGTAACGTTCAATAATGTATTAACGTAGCTAAAGGGTCACAACAGAAGATCACAACGAATTTCGATACCGGTTATGAACTCGTTTTCAAACAAAGATAACTGTGAAACCATTTCTCAGGCTAATAGGATCGGAGGGGGTGGTTCGGCTATGGCCGAAAATACCAAATTTTCCACATTTTACACTGAAAAGTAACTGAAAATCCAATTTAGCCCATCCCCCTAATATCCAGACACAGGGGCTTTAGCCACCCCAATATAAAATTGCTTCATACGGGCCCGTTTCTAAACTACCAAAAATGTTTTTTGCAACATCAGCGTTTTCAATTCATTACGATTACGTGCACGTCTCGTCCCATCCCATTCCCACCAAATGTCCAATCATGTGCTCTTTAGGTGACAAATCAGAACAGCTAGCTCGTAACGGGAGAGCATCAACGTTATTCTCAGGTAGAATATTGTGGACTCCAGCCCAGTCAAGTTTGGCACTTACATGGTGTGGCGTGTAAGGCACATGTGTACAACGTCCGGCCAACGTCCAGCATACACCGACTGCACAGACGATTACCGGTGATTTGTGTGGATACTCCATGTTGAAATTCCTGAGGAAGTCACTGAGGAACGATTTTATTGTGATTTTGGGAAGTTATGACGGTCATCATGCGGTGGCGTTTTTTATGGTTTATTTGATGTCCAAGATCGGGCCTACATGTATTTCCCAGCATAGGAATGTCTTATAAAGTTTCCTCAAATGGCTACTTTTGCTTTGAGAGACGTAAAGCGAAATTAAAGCGCTTTCGCACCGGTTCAGCCACGTAACAACACCATAGCGATATAACGCACCTTTAACGTACGTAATAGATGGTCTATTCTCAAAGAGTTTCTAACAACTTCTTGAACGGCTTTCGACTTATTGACCAAAAACAAGTAAGAGTAAGTTTACAGCAAAATACATGTATTCTACAGAATAATGGTTAGTATACATGAATGCCATGGCGGACATAAAAACCGGAAATGCTTACCGGAAATACGAGACGAACGTGATAGCGGTATAAAATGTTTTTGTTTGTACTCTTTGGCGATAACCAATCTGATAAACGTTTGATTTTCAAACATATTTTTGCTATTAGAGATCTATTTACACATTGTTGCTTATTACTATGTATAACAATTTTGACCGTGTCAGGAAAATGACGTTATTTTGCGAATACGGCGCGGAACTTGAAATGCCAACAACTGATCCCAGTTACAGGACCCTACTGTGATTACAGAAACAGCTGTTGGCACAAATATTAATAATTCAAAACACTTGAACCTCAATTTTGAACATACCGACATGTACTATCTAGAGATTGTTGCATTTTCACCTTTGACCCCTTATTAATGACTCGGAAAAGCTTGTACAACTCACACAAATGAAAAAATATGTACTATGGAAATATTCATATCACTTTATACTCGGAAAACTGTGATAAAATGTACAGATTTACCATGAACTCAAAATTTAAGTAAAAATATCAATTTCGACCATGCCTGGAAAATGTTTAAATTTTTCAAATATGACGCGGAACCAGACATGCCAACAACTGATTCCAGTTACAGGACCCTGTTGTGTTTACAAAAACAGTTGTTGGCACAAATAATAAATCAAAACACGCGGACCCCCAATTTTGTACATACCGACATATACTAATATCAAAATTTCCACGCAAAATAACTAAACGTATAAGAGATATTCAAATTTGTTCGTGTGGACAGAAAATTTATAAACGTAAACTTTTTTTATTTGACGTAATCCTGAAATTATCTAATTTGCGCATTTTTAAAGGTGAAAAAAGAACGAATTAAAGTGGCGGAAAAGCTATAGAAAGACAACAGATGGAAACAGCGGGGTATTTCTTAAAACGTGGTCCTGTCTTTATAAATCAGTTTAGATTATATAAAGAATAAACATTAAAAGCACAACACAACCGTCTAAGCAAAAACTTATCGTTACGCAATTTGCGTTCGCTAGTTTGACGTTACATTTTAGTGCCGCAATACCGTGCGCGACGTCAAAGAAAATTGCCTACATTTAAATTGTCTATTCGCAACATACATATTTTTTCCATAACAATTGCTCATTGCGGCGTGCATTGCATTAGTCTGGACCAAAAAGAAATCATGTTCGTTCCATTTTCTTCCACTTTCTATGGCGAACAAGCGCCCACGACTAATTAATGAAGAAACAAATTTGAATTGAAGGGTGTAAGAGTTCTGGAAAAGTAAATGGTAAATAACCAGTAAATGTGTCCGATATGAAAATAATTTGTTATCTCCCTTTATCATATAAATATTAATGGGTTATTTGTCATTGAGATATATTTGCTAGTAGTTGTTCTGACATTACGGATCCGGAACATATAAATGTTCTGTGGTCAGAATCAACGATTACATGTTTTTTTTTTTAAAAAAATCATATGATATTTCATGTAAAAATGTTTGACCTCTTAGCTGTTTTATCCCTCTGTTGTTCATAACAACTGAAATCATTTGATTATTTTGTAAATAATAGTTTTAACCATAAATAGTACTTATTCTTTTAAAGTTTTAAAACATCTATATAAGGGCATAATATATTATAATTATGTGCTTATTGTATATGTCCGATTTTTGTTAATTATAATAATATTACAGACTTCATTTCACATGGCGCAGCTTTAGTTTTTATTATCATAAATTACACGCCTATGTTTTTTTTAAAAAATAACAATTCGGTTAACCTGTCATATATGTGTACATTTTTGTACTTTTTGATATAATTATGCTACTCTAATTGCGAAATATAAACACGTTTTGAGTAAAGGTCAGTGTTAGGTCAAATGAAATCCGTAATACTTCTAAATATTTAAAACAGATCAAAGATGTGACCTTCCACATAGCCAGTACTGGAGAGACAATCAAAGAAAACATCGTGATAACGGATAAAGAAGAAATTATCACCACTTCTAGAGCTACCTTCATCTTCGACTATTCAAATGTAAGTTATGGTAAAATACCCATAATGTGGCCATTTTGAGATTCATAAAACATTGGATTTTTGGGGGGCGGTGTAGTTACGTATCCGATTTTATTCGGGCGCGGCCGTAGTCATTCGGCGGTGGAAAATTCCACCGCCGAAAGTTTTCGTCGTCGCCCGAGTAATTCCGACGTCGAGCGAATCACAATATGGATATTCTACCTTAATCTTATAGCCAATCCTTACAATGTTCCAAAGTTTTTGTCAAATTCAAACAAGATTAATTATGCATGCAGGCTATCAAAAGTTGTCATTGACTTCTTTTATGTCTGAAACGATCACGGCATGGAATCACGTGATACAACATTTTATCAAAAGAAATCTAAAAGACATATCAGACTGAAAAAAGATCTGCTTTTTTTCAATCTTCTATGCTTCTAACTGATTTCAAAATTGTAACGTAAAACAGAATTACTGACGATTTCCTGAAATGTTCCAACACGATTGTTGTTATTTGTGTATGTCGGAGAGTATTGTATTTAAAAAAAGTATAACAAATGTTGATGCAAATTCAAATTTCATTAGATTGTGTTATTTACATCTATGACCTTTAAATAAATACTTCTCCATTGGATAGGGGTGGTTAGTGACCAAGGTGTCCGATAGAGGAACAAACGCGTGTTACATCAGCGAATTCAAGATGACTGGAAGTATTGAAGATGAGCGCGAAAGTCTCAAGAAAATCAAGGTAGATATGATTTTAATCATTAAAATGGTTTTTACTTTGTATTTCAAAATTTGAGTGTTCTTAAACGGAGCTATGGCATTTTGCCGGACATACACACAGATAAAACAGTACCCTAGACATATCGAATGAAATGAATAACGTGCATAGCTGGTATAGATAATATCTGTTCAAAGAAATTTCGAATTAAGTCCATTTGGTACTTCGAAATCAGATGTTTTTTATCTGTTTACATAGGTAAATTTTCTTAACATTTTCTATAACATTATGATAACTATAGATATCACATACTAAATGATTATCATTTAATAGGGTGACGTAACAGTGAATAATGATGATGTCATTAAAACCCAGTACAAAAGAACCAACAGAGTTGTCGATGCATCAACATTGTCACCCACTGCTGCTAGCATGTGTGAGCAGAGCCGTCTAGTCTGGTTTACTGGAGTTAAAAACAGTATGTGTCTACTTTTTATCTATACCATTTTCCAAAACAATAGATCTACATGTACCTCATCCTAATATTCATAATATAAACAAGAACTGTTAGAGGGTAGCAAAGCGCGACTTTCAGTGCTTATTTAGCGAATAATAGACGTTTGTAGCATTCTTTATCCAAATAATTTAATTGTCGTAAGGAAAGGCATACTAAGGGAAAAAGAAATGCTGGCCATCTGAATGTTGTTCTTTTTCCTTTTTTCCATCAATATTTTCCAAAACCCTTTCAATCAGAAATAAGATGCAGTCTGGGGAAGGGTGAATAAAAAGCAATGCAAATAGTCTGTCTGATGACCCAGGTAAAAAACGATTTCGCTGCACCCCCTAGGTACCAAGTTTGTTATATACCATTTTAAAGCTTGAGACATTCTCGATACGATGCACGATGGTGTCAAATTGTAAACCTGTGCAGATCCCGTTGAAACGCACAAATATGTGGGCGGGGTAAGATAACATATGAATTATTTGAAATACATATGTCAAATAAAAAGCGTCTTAAACCCAAAAACTTAGTAAAGCTCTCCTTCAAATTCATAAAATTATTATGGAATTAAGCAGAAGAAACATACAAAACACATTTCAACCGATTATGCGTAGAATTAAGGCTCAGATATCTCGTCGATTTTCATATGATGGGTGTGGTAATTTTACACAGTAAAACACTTGACCTCACAAACAAATACTCGCTTTATTGTTCCGTGAAACGTTTGTACAATCGTTTTTAGATTAAATACAACTTATTTGGATCTTAGCTAAACTCATTCACCAAAAATCTTATCGGATATACACAAAAAACGGTTCTAGGCTTATCTTGATAGTACCCCCTATTTCCCAGTAAATTACAATATCGTCCGTCAAATGATTTCAAATGAGGCGGATTTGTTTGGTGATCGCTGCACCCTTAACACCAGATGTTCCAAGGATGTTATATACCATTTTAAAGCTTGGAATATGCTGGATACAATGTACGATGTTGTCAAGTTATAAACCTGTGCAGGTTGAGTGTAAACAAATACATATGTGGGTGGGGTAAGATAACATATAAATTATTTGAAATACATTTGTCATATAAAAGTCGTTTTAAACCCATTTACTTAAGAATGTACTCATTCAAATTCATAAAATTTTTATGGAATAAAGCAGAAGAGACATGCAAAACACATTTCAATCGATTATACGAGGTAATTAGGCTCAGATATCTCGTCAAATTGCATATGGTGGGTGGGGTAATTTTTACACAGTAAAACACTTGACCGCACAAACAAATAATCGCTTTTTTGTTCCGTGAAACATTTGTATAATCGTTTTTAGATTGAATACATCTTTTTTGGATCTTAGGAAATAATCTTCACTAAATATCGTATAAGATATAAACAAGGTACAGTTCTAGGTTTATCTTGAAAGCGACCCAATTTCCAAGTAAATTACAACATCGTCCGTCAAATGATTTTAGATAAGGATGTTTTCGGAGATATCTGCACCCCTAACCCCCGATGTACCAAGGCTGTTATATACCAGCTAGGAAAATTCTGGATACAATGGACGATGTTGTCAAGTTTTAAACCTGTGTAGGTCCCGTGTGAACACATTTCGTGGATGGGGTAAGATTAGAAACAAATTATATGAAATACATTTGTCAAATTGAAATTGTCTTAAACCCAACAACTTAGGGCTTAGCAAATTCGAATTCATGAATTAATTATTAAATAAACCTGAAGGGATATACACAAAACGTTTCAATTGATCATAGACAGAAATAATGCTCATATATTTCGTAAAATTGCACATGGTGGGTGGGGTGTTTTATACACAGTAATGGACGTAGCCACACAAACAAATAAAAGCATTATTGTTCTTTGAAACGTCAGCCCAACCGTTTATAGATTAAATACAAACTTTTTTGGATCTTAGTAAAACACCTTCACCCAATATCGTAACAGTCATATACAAGACATGGTTTTAGACTGCACTTGAATATGCCCCCTGTAACTTACAAGATAGTCATTTAGATGATATCACACATGTGGGCTTTTGAAGGAGTCGCTGCATCCGACCACAATTTACCAATGCTGTTACATACCACATTAAAGCTTGATATATGCTGGATATAAAGCAAAATGTCGTCAAGTTATAAACCCGTGGAGGTCTCTGTAAACACACAAATATGTGGGTGGGGTAAGATAAACATTTTTAATGCATTTGTCAAATATACATCGTAGTTAACCCACCCTTTAAGAAATGTTCTCATTCAAATGCATGGAATTATAACTGAAATTACCTGAAGAGATCTACTAAATACATCTCAATCGATGACACCAAGAAATAGGCTTCATCGGATCCAGGATTCCTTCTAAATGAATCCAACTTTATTCAATATTCGACCTCAAAAATTGGAAAAAATAACTAAACTAACGTCTATTGAATAAAAAAGAGATGTCAGTGTCCCGAGGTCTTGTTACAAATTTCTGTTTTGGCCCTGGGCGGGTGGAATTGGGCAAATAGCGACGTTTTGTCGTAAATTGGGAAAAACTAAAACATGTATGACAGCTATCAATTAGACTGTGTGTAGGTAAAATACACTTGTAAATACTTTTGTTTAAGAACATTCATCAAAACTGTATTCAAAACGTTTGTAAATGACGATATTACCTTATCTTGGGGAAATCTGGGTGCTCATTGGGAATTTTCACTCAAGAAATGAAATTGTCAGTCTCAATCTAATAACGATTAGATTGTGATAAGAAAAATATTGCAGAGATCCTTTTTGTGGCGATTCACACCACAAATGTACTACCGATGCACATAATCGCACAATGACAGCTTACAATCTTGATGACTGCAGTGATTATGATAACCATTACTCTCTTAAGAACAGAGCACATTCTCTCTTCATTCCATTATGATAGAATGATGCTCTGTTCCCGCGGGGTCATTTCACGTCTAATCTCGGGGCCTTGGCGGGATTTCGGTATCCAATCGTTGGCTATACACGACAAAACAATTTAAAAAACTGATACAAACTTTCATTGGCTGACGCTTCAAATTACCGGCTTCAGCCAAAAATAGAAGCGACGTAATGTATACGTAATGATCACGCAAGATAAAGCTGAATGATTTTGATTCGATAATTCAAATAATGTGCTATAATTAGATTATGACGACCAAATAGGCTGTTTGTGGAACAAAAACTGCAGAGATCATATTTGATGGTTTATCAATAGACCTCGGCTTTGGAGAGTAGATAACCATGGGCATCAGCCAAGTAACAGCTATTAAAATGATTGTAATGTGTAAGTCTCCAAAGTTGGGTAAAACATAACATATAGGTGTAAGCTAAGACAAAAAAGGCCTTTAAGCAATTTTTGAGGACAGTTAACTCTTGATACAATGGTCTGATTTAGTCGAAAGTGCAAATAGAAGAGTTAAATTGCAAGCCCAGTTGACCGCAGTAGCTGAATTGTGACCCTCATTTCTCATTTTAATTGATTAATAAAAATAGAAAAATATCAAGACCTGTACAAAATAAGGGGAAACATGAACTCAACAAAACCATTCTCTAAAATAGAATTTTTGCTTAGCCCGTGGATGTTTCTTTAATCCTGACAGTGTCATTTAGAAATAAAATACGTCCCTGTACAATGTATTAATAATTAACGGACTGTATTATCGATTTCAAGTTGACAAATACATCTTTTATGAATGTTTGCTGTCCTTAAAATTATTTGTATTCCTTTTCCACATCAATTTAAAAACAAACGAATGTTGTATGCGCCTATTCCATGTATAAATCTGCTGTTTGTCGTCATCTTTGATGCCATCATGTTATTAGTGTGTTGTCCAATGATACCACAGTAAAATCTTATTCATTCACAGATCAATATACCTGATATCAAAAATGGAAAAACATTTTCAAACGATGTTCTTGCTCAGATGAACTGTCCATACAATATGTATTTTGCTATATCACTATGGGTAGTTAAAGCAGAGATTATTGTAAGTTAGAGGTGAAGATCGAACATATGGGAGCAGCTTAGAACTATTATGTACTATTATGTAATAAGTTGTATTTAATCTAAAGACGGTAGTACAACGTTTCATGGAACAATAATGCGATAATTTGTTATTGTGACCAAGTGTTTTACTGTGTGAAAACTACCCCAGCCACCAAATCGACGAAATATTTGAGCCTTATTTCTACGTATAATCGGTTGAAATTTATTTTGTATGTTTCTTCTGGTTTATTCAATAACAGCAGCATGAATTCGAATTAGTACATTACAAAGTTCTTGGGTTTTAGACGACTTTTATTTTACAAATGTATTTAAAATAATTCAAATATTATCTTACCACACCCACATATTTGTGTGTTTCCTCGGGACCTGAACAGGTTTACAACTTGACAACATTGTGCATCGTATCCAGCATATTTCTAGAATAGTATATAACAACCTTGGTACCTCTGGGGGTGCAGCGAAATCCTTAAATAGCCCCTTATTTGATTTCATCCGACGGACTAAAATGTTGAAACATCCGTACACTGAAGATATGGTCGGTGTTACTGGAAACCTCGTAACTACAGCTTGGTTAAAGCTGTAGTTACGATGTTTTGCAATAACACCGACGATAGGACATGGACATATCTCTAGAAAATTACACCAAACTCGTCTGCTCATGAGATGGACATCAACCCCATGCGCGGCTCCAGAGGGGGGGGGGGGTCAGGGGGTCATGACCCCCCCCCCCCTGGAATTTGGCGAAAAAAGGGGTTATCGAAAAGATTACTGGTTATGTCCTAAAATAGCTGCGTCATTTGTCCCTGTGTGCCAAGACAAACTGTTGTTATATGTATTCCTTCATGGCATGACATGTATCTGCACGTACGGATTCAAAGGGACCCCTGACCCCCCCCCCCCCTGGACTTTGGCAAAAAAGGGGTGAAAATTGGAAGACCCCCCTGGGAAAAATACCTGGATCCGCGCTTGTAACCCGTTTCAATGTATCTTTAACTTTGAAGATCATTTGCAATATTTTTCTATAACACTGCAGACAATTATTTCCACATTTCAGGGCGAGCGAGGGGGAGTGAACCACCTGCATATGGCTATCAATACCAAGTAGGAGATGATAATTATGGGACTGACTTCAATGCACAGGAAGAACGGGATGGGGAATCTATAAGTGGATCGTACCAAGTTCTCTTACCGGACGGCCGTACCCAGATTGTGACATATAACGTCCATGACTATGATAACTCGTTACCAACGATACCACATGAGGTTGAATAGAAAATAAAAAAATGTAAGAAATGAGCTTTTTATAGCATAGACATTATTGAGAGAAAAGGAGAAATTGCTGATTATCAGCAATTTCTTTTTTTTTCTCTTTAAGTTAATGTTTTTCAAACCGTTTCTAATGGGGACGTCAAAACCATGTCTTGTTTTGGAAAGGATGATATGATTCAAAGTTGTATAGACGTAGTAGTTACAGGAAAGATTATTTTGTTAATGATGATATTACCGTGGAGAAACATTTTCGATTCTGTTATTTGTTTTTCAATATATGATGGATTTGAAAAGATAAATGAAGCAGAAAAAGTGGGAAAACGCAAGGGATGGGATGTTGCTGTACGAAAATGATTTGTATCGTTTTAAATGTAAATTCAGCTTTTTATTGTCTGATTATTTGCAATAATTGTTTATATACGTTTGTGTTTGCATTCTTTTCAAATATATACTTTTAATAAATTATACTATTCAAAACTGAATAATTTGAAAATGGATATGGAAAGAATTGCATCGAAATTTGGACCATAATAGTATCAAGGGCTTTGGATTCCACATCTGTTTTCGTTAGATACATAGCTATATTGTCTATACCCTTTCGTCCTTTTGTTTTTACATTAAGCTGTTGATCTGTATTGATAGTTGGGGTTTTTATTGACAATTAAAGAAATATGTCTTATACAGGTGTTCATTCATTCATTGAAGAAGAAATCATTTAACCGTTTCCAAAACAAGACCATTAATTATTTCGACGACCTTGATAAATAGACATAATTTGGAAAATATCGAGTCAAATAAAGAACATACCGATACCCAGATTGTTTTTCTTTTGACACAATATTTTGCAATGGTTTATTGTACAAAAGTCCTTTCTATCTTCATCTGGGCTCCTGCAGCGATTTCAAAACGGCCCCGGTCAGAGCTACATAATTATAAAAGGGTGTGATGGCTTGTCAGAATTAAATATTTCACTTATCAATGTTTATCAATTCGAGTTTTGTCGAGACTATTCAGATGAGTATCCACAATTTAGGATTTGTGATCCGTCACGCTAAAAGGGACCTTATCCGATCTCCAAAATTCAAAATTTTGAAAAAAAATGTCACACTCACTCCAGGTCAACCAGATCCCGTATGTGAAAAATGAACATCTAGTAAGTTAGACAAAATATTCCGGATTAAGACAATTAGGCCTTCATAAAAGTGGAAAGTGTCTGCCCTAGTCTGTATTGTTATTTATAAGCGAAAAATACGCCTTTAAAGTTGAGACAGATATTACAAATTCTATATAAATCTGAACCGTTGTCCACAACAATTTGTTTATTTTCAGTACAAAAAACATATTTCTCGTGAACGGTTCGATGTTTTGGCTTGAAATTTTCAGAATTTTCATAAGAAAACATGCTCTTTCAGATAGAATTAAAGTAAAATTTATGTAAGAATAATTAAGAAATGTCACGTTAAACTATACATGCATTGATTATTATGTACATATATAAAAAAAAAACACAATTGTTTCTCATAAGAACGGAAAATCTGATATGTCGAAATATATAATGTGACCTGTCTAGCTAAAAGGGACTTTATGGGATATGTGAAAAATAACGACCCTAGTCAGTCTGCGCAGTCCGCGCAGTCAGACTAGGGCCGACACTTTTCACTTTTACGTGTTTATGTAATTTCCTAAATCCAAAATGCTTTCCCTATATTAATATTATGTTCATTTTTCGCACACGAGATCTGGTTGACCTGTGCCGAGTCTGGCAAGTTTGTCAAAATTTAGACTTTTGGAGTTCGGATAAGGTCCCTTTTAGCGTGACGGGTCACATATATCTTAAAGTAATTTCACGTCACATGTGACTTCGACATACTGAGTGTCGGCAGTATCAAAAAAAGAATATTTGTAAACCAAAACAATGGCTCAAGGTACATAACTCAAAGTGAAATAATCGACGGTTTTGCTTAACATGTACTCAGGGGACATAATGATATGGATGTTCAATACAAAAAACAGGGTAGTTTCCCTTTTTTACGGTAAGCCATTATAATTATTATTCTAAGAAATATGGGCCGACTTCGAATCAGACGATAGCTCTAGCCATTGTGAACCATCAATGGGAACCAGCGCTGTTCTGTCTATGGGATTCCTCCCCGTTCTGAGTCAGCCAATCAAAATATTTGTTTACCTCGACACAGATTGGTTCGCTGTTATCCGAGGAGTTCCGAATGACGTAATGGCTCGGATGGCCGGGCCACACTTTTTCCGGTGGTCGGAATATAGCTGTTCGATTGGAGCTATAGCTGCAGAAATGACGTCAATGGCTCGCACTATTGGTGTTCGATTGAGGCGATAGCCAACGATGGCGCGAGCCATAAACCCAATCGAAGTCGGCCCATGGATTGCCAAATATACAAACAATTCTTGGGTGAAGGTCACACCAGAGCGAGGCTATGAACTAGATGAGAGTGAACTATCCACCATATATCTCATGATATATAACCTGGCAGAGCATCTCAGCCCATAAATTGAAACAAGGCAATAGCACAAGCAAACAATGTCTGCAGAAGAGTCATCTGTGACCTTGGCGGAATAAAAAGTGACTTCACGTTTTGGTCGATGCCTTCACTTCAATGTCATTGTTATTTCTGTCAAATAGACCATTAATTCTTTCCTTATAGTTTGGCAATATATCCAGGCGATAGCCGGCCACTAGACAACGAGATTTAACATAACTTTTTCATTACCATAAATAAGCGTTTCATCGCTTGATTTGAAGGATAACAAGATTAACAACCCATCGTTAGATACAAACACTTCGTTAATCTTCGGGTGTCATCCGTGACGAAGCTTTATCTCCGGTATTACCTAAATCTTATTGGTTGTTTGATTGATGGATTGGTTAGTTGATTGATTCATTGCCTCTTTCAACTGCTATAATCATATCGCGGCAGCTGGAGCACCTAACTTTGAATATCACAACATCCAATACGAGCGTCAATCTGATATCTTACTTTAATAATTCACATACATTGATGAAAGAAAAATGACTTTGTTAATGTCAAACAGGATATTGGTCGAACCGAGCTTCAAAGCTATGACCCCTGGATTGATAGAATTTGACTTTATCGACTGAGCTATCCGGGCTGGGTATGTAATCATACTATAATTTGAGCAACGTTTGTCCGTTTGTCTGTTTGTCTGTTTGTCTGTTTGTTCCCCTACTCCTCCCAGGTCCTTGGGCCGATCTTCACCAAACTTGGAGGGAAGGTGGAGGGCGGCCCCGGGCATTAGCTTGAGGGGTTCATTTTTTGAAAGGTCAAGGTTATCGAGGTCAAAGGTCAAATTTATGTTTTTACGGGTTACGGGTATCGTTTTTACGGGTTACGGGACGGGATTGCTTACGGGTTACGGGACGGGATTAGGTGGAGGGCAGCCCCGGATAGGTCAAGGTCATCGAGGTCAAAGGTCAAATTTCGAGACGGGTAAAATTGCTAGTACAATATAAATCGGTCATTATCACAATGAAATTTTGCATGCCATGTTTCGAATCGTGCTGCTGTCTAAAACCTACAATATTCTAACCATCATAATTATGCTAGTTTATATAAGTTTGGATGCTTTGTTTTACACAAGGAAATTTTGTAAACATGTGTCATAATTTCGTGATTGGACTATACAAAGGGAATATCATACGTTTTCATGTTAAAATGTGAACGTTAGGTAGCCTAACTCACCCCTAATGAGATTCACGCGACGTCAAAATTATTCGGGCGACGACGTAAACATTCGGCGGTGGAACTTTCAACCACCGAATGTTTACGGCGTCGCCCGAATAGGCTCGGATACGTGACGAATGTAAAACGACGCCGCGTTAATTTCATTATGGTTGACTACCTTAAGGCCCGGTCATATATACGATTCCGCATCGATATGGCGTCTTCATTGTCCAAGAAAATACTGCATGGATCCCCTGTTTAAAACTTGCTTAAACCGTGATGAGGTCGTGGAATAATGTATGTGACCAGGCCTTTACGGGTGACCAGACAAAAATTTCCAAATTTTGAAATTGAATTGTGATAATATATGGTTAATTTGCATTTCGTAAAATTGGCTGCCTTAAGGTATTTCATCCAAAATTAGATACCAAACACTTCGCACAACTTCGGGCGTCATCCGTGGCAATGAACATTAACGAAAGTACCCCTCGTTGTTTTCCGGTAATCATTCGTGGCAACGGATGCTGACGAAGGATACCCTCGTTAATTTTCATTGCTACAGATGACGCCTGAAGATGCACGAAATATTTGGTATCTGGTGATGGATTGAATACCTCAATAACCTTTCATGAAAATCGATTAAAGTATCAATGTCTTTGGAAGTAAAGGTCAGAATTCAAATTTCATAAAAGTACTCGACCAAGATGCATTTTGATAATACAACTGTTTGTGTTGAAAACAAGGCATCAAAGAATACATCAAAACAAGAAAAATGCTGGTTATTGATAGTTTCTTCTTTCGACTCTTTGTTTTAAGGTAGTCAATCCCTAATGAGATTCACGCTACGTCGGAATAATTTGGGCACGGTCGTAAACATTCGGCGGTGGAACTTTCCACCGCCGAATGTTCACGACCGCGCTCGAATAGCTTAAAATAATGACACCGCCCGAAAAAAATCCGATTTTTTCTGAATCACAAAGTGGCCATATTACGGATATTCTACCTTAAGGATGCCACAACTTTGTTTTGTTTCTGAAAGCGTTAAAAGTGCTTTATAATAATAAAAAAGGCCCGCAGCTTTATCTATTTTTCTAGGACGTAAAGGTTATCGAAGTTGGATATCACAATTACTAAAAGGTTTATTGTGATAAAATTGAAATATTCATTTTTCTTGATTTATATAACCAATGCGATAGTACGCGTGACGCAAAATTGCTAAATAAAACGGATGGCAACTATAGACATACATAATTAATAAAGAATGAAGGAAGAAATGTTGAAGCCAAAGAAAGGACCAAACACAAGGTGTATAATCACGTGACTCAGAATTTCGGATAATCTTCAATAATTTTATTAATACTTAACCAATTTGAATTCGGTTTGAAGCAGACAAGGTAGGCAGACAAGGTAGAGAAATGTCAGGATGCCAATTTTTTTGGCTGATCGTCAATAACTTTTTTTAAGTGCGTTTAAAAAAAAATCAACCACAATCATTTATTGTCCGACGTCTGTCCACCATCTCTGCTTCAAACCGAATTCAAATCGGTCCCTCGTCAATTCCTATAGCAACGTATGAAAACTGGAAATTAACGGGGTAAACCATCGTTAATTTCCCTTGCCATTGATGACGCCCGAAGTTGCACGTAGTGGAAGAACGTTGGTATCTAATGATGGTTAGTGTTCGACCTACTTTTTGGATCAATGAAATTTTATTATATTTTAAAGTTTCGTCGCTACATTTCGCACAAACGAGACTGTGGCTAGTTTATGTGACGTCTATACATAGCCACGCCTCCATCTCCAATGAACCGCTAGCGAACACTAAGTCAGATAGAGTCAGTTTAGTAGTAGAACTCGATATAAACATTCAAAGCGCTGCGCGCATTTGAATGTTTATTTCGCGTAGTATCTACTTTATAGCCTCTATCTAATAAAAAGCATTAGAAGGGAAATAAAACATACACGTATAATTAGAACGTGATATGGGAGAAAGGGCCTACATAACACGTTTGACAAAATGGATCCTGGTCAGCTAAGAACAGTAAACATTCAGACGAAATATAACGTCGTTTTTTAACTAAAACCTCGTAACTGCAGCATGAAAAGATAAAGCAATCAGGTTAGATACTAAACTACAATACCATTACGGTTTGGTAAGTTTAAAAAAATGAGACCAAAGCGTGAAATGTTAGCATACCACCCCCCCCCCCCCCCTGTTTAAGAAATTTGGATGATATTCTGTACAAAAGTTACCGGCATAAACATTTAGACATAAAACACTGAGATTCTTACATGTCTGTTAAATTATAGACAAAGCTATTTTCCCCACACATAGTTTTAATTGGTTTATATTCGTGGATACAATAATAATATTTGTTAGACAATAAAGTCGAAAATAACAATTTTGGAAAATTCAGATCCCAGGAAAATGGCCTTATGGAAGCACACATTGGAATCTAGACCCATCCGGAATCAGCCTAGTCCAGTTAAAGGCTTATCACCCTCTCCAATCCCCCTACATCCCCCCCCCCACAAAAAAAAGAATGGATGAGATTGTATCTTTACCTTTTTCAAGTTTTTCAAGTCGACTTTCCAGAAACAATTATTCATAATAGGGCCAACCACTTAAGTAAGTTTTAATGATATGAAATTATGATTTATGTTAAGCCTTTGGCTAACCATCCATTAATACACGTGGGAATATTTTATAATATAAAGTCCGACCTTAACCCTCTCCCAAACAAGACCTGGTTTTGACGTCCCTAATAGAAAAGGCTTGGGAAAACATTGAAACAAAAGAAGAAACTGCTGATAACCAGCAGTTTCTCCTTTTGCCTCAATGTTTCCTATACCATAGTTTACACAAATTCTATCTTAGGTAACTTCCATTTTGTCATTTGTGGCAGTTTTTGAAGAGGATCACCCTAAAATTGTGTCGTTTTGGAAAGGGTCAAAATTGAAAGTACAAACCATTAGATGTCATTCTGTGTCGATAGGAAGATGAACCCAAGAATTGTGGTCAAGATGGAGAATCCAGATACAGTTTAGGTAAGCTTATCTAATCCATTACCAGATGGCAAAAATAATAGACTTGTCCAAATTCAAATATGTTGCAGACGACAATTTTAAGGCGACAAAATTTCAATGTTATTTGCATTTTTGGGTAGAAAACATTATGAAAAATGAAGAAATTGCTTGTTACAAGCAATTTCTTCATTTTTCACAATGCTTTTCCAATCATTTTTCTTGAGGGGAGTCAAAAAGCGTCGTTGTATGGAAATAAGTAAATAGAAATGTTTATAGATTTATATCCACAAACATGTTTTTCCAATCTTGAAACTTTAGTGTAATTAGGTTAATGGTTTGTCTTCGATAGGTAAGCAAATTATGGGAATCCGTTTACAAATTAATATAAATGCATGTGTATTGTTTTTCTGTCCAACAAAATGTCCAAGGTGTTTGATTTTACTTGTACGTTTGCTTGAGATATTAGTTTCATGAATGCATCAAATGTCTTTGAAATCTCCACTTTACGGCCTTTATTTAGTGGCATAGTTTCAATATCTGCCAATATTTTCTCTGTGAAAAAAAAGGTTTTACTCTTTCAAAAATAATTACATATACCTATTTTGGAACAAATAAAGCTAGATTTTTAGAATGCTGAATAATGGTACGAGTATCAGTAACAAAGAAAATAACCGTGTAACATAAAGGTGACATAATTATTTTCCTTCGATACTAATAGGCCTGTCCTACCTAACCGTACACTCGTAGCGAATTTGTACCGAATATAAAGTGCAAAATTCGCAGTGTTCGTTGTCATTTTATTCGGTGAACTTTGGTTTTCAACGATTGTGTACCGACCATGCACCGAATACGTAACGAACTTGTAGCGACTGTGTCGAACAGCCAACGATGTTTCTCCGAAATATACCCAAATTCGTTCCCAAACATCAAAGAACCCCTACCGTTTGAGTTACGAATATAGAATCATATTCGGAATGGTATCGTAAGGATAGGTGTGTTTCGTTAGCAGTTCGTTTGCCTTTTCGGTCAGATCGGCATATAAACTCACCTTCATCGGAGTGGAAACGCTAGTCCTTCGGTGCGATCATGACGAACATACCGACTAGGAATTCGTCGGCGAATTATTACCGACACCAAAACAAAATCAGCGAATGTCAGACGCGCGGCTACCGATCCCTCTGCGAACCATTACCGAACCCATTCCAAAATTTTGATTTGCTGCATTCGTTGAAAAAGTTTGTGCATGCTCAACAACTTTTTTGGGCGTCGACGAAAAGCACCGAAAACATACTGAACATAAACCGTTTCTGGAACGAACCTTTAACGAATATTCCGAATTAAGTTCGGTATGCATTCGGTGTAAAATTCGGTTAGGTGGGACAGGGCTATTAAGGAAAAAATCCTACGTTTCAATTTCAAATTTTACCAGTGCAACGACGAATTTTAGCATCTCATGCATACAAAGAAACCCATTTGGCTTGATACACAACGTTTTAAATAATTTAAGGCTCCGGAACTGTAATGGCAATTTTTGGTACACACACTTCTAGCGTATGGATCTCTTTGAAAGTTGAATATGTTGTAGACATTGATAAATAAAAATATTTTACCATCTCACTTTTTTAAATTTGTAAATCCAAGGGGAGATAACTGGCTCTAAAGTTTGCATTGCAGTCAATGAGAAAATAACTTTTTTGGCAATATTTTCAAAATTAGGCAAATTTTCAAAGTTTTTAAATGGTAGAAAGTTGCCAATTATCATTTCACTCCATAACATACAATAAAACAGTTCGTTTACCATACAAATTTTGTGAAAACTGATTTTTTCCTTAGTCATGGGCAGATAATTCACTAAAAGTTATATTATAAGGGGAGATAATGCATTATTTTCAGGTAAGATTTTTTTGCTAATTATTTACCATTCACATCATAACATATCAATTTCAGTTTTGCCATACATATAATTGATACATGATATTAAACACTACCAGGCATATTTGTAGTGCAGCTAAATCATTACAAAGTGACAGCCATTACAGTTCCGGAACCTTAAATACTAATAATATATCACTTAACTAAATCAGAGAAAATCAAAAAAAAAATAATGTGTTATTTCAGAGAAAAACAAAGGTTATCATCAAGTCTTAAAAATCTACAAAAATCGATAGATCTATTAATCCAGAAAATGTCGCTGTTTTCCTTTTTCAAATTCCATTTTGATTAGGTTAAATTATAGAATCATTCAAATGGTGAATATCGAATAATGGCTTAACTTTTGTAACTTATGTTGGTTTAATGCAGGGTGTTTCTAAAATACTCGAAGGAGACTGCAACAATAAGAAGCGTAGTTGTATACCACGTTATCAAATGATTAGAATCAATACATAATTATGTAATAAATTGTAGATTTGATTAAAAGAAATATTTCAAAACATTTTCAAAAAACAATAATTAGAAAAGTTGGATGTACATTTCTTTGGAGAATTTTCGCATTTTTTCAATATGTTTCGATAATTTGATTGTTGTACCGAGAGATTGTTGTACAAAAATCAGCATACTTTTCCATACAAATAAAAGAAATGTTTGACTTTATCTTACTTCACCCTACCTGTTTTACCGTAATTATGACAAAAATATCAATATTTTGATAAAATATGTAGGGTTCCTAGCAGATGTCTGCATTTATAACAAAAACCCAACTTGAATAACCTTTACAAAATAGGGAATATTTTGCATGAAAAGGTAAAGAAAATTATGGTACACGCCTTTGATGCCGCATAATAAATACGTAATACTCGTAATTAAGGAATGTCTCTCTAAAGTGTCATTTACGACTAATAAACTGACACGATTTAAAAACGCAAAAATGTACTTTTACTGATTGTATCTACTACAGTCTACAAAAACCGATGTATAGCTGTGTATAAACGTAAATATTGCAATTGTTACCATAACAGGGCAGAAAATGATCTTTAAATCCATGAGTAATGCCTGAATTGACAGTCAGATTTTGCCAAATGCACGTTGAGTCAAGAGCCTGAATCGAACAGGACGACGACAGCGAACCCCGTGTTTTCACAGGGGATTCATGACCTAGACTCGATGTATAGGCCGCCCGTGATTACCAACCATATAATTTGCTGTAGACGGAGCCGTCACAAATCTGTTGCGTTTGTGACGTTGACGTATACAATTGTGTTAACGTATTGTTTTTACACGCGCCTGACAGGGACGTGGGCGGTCTGTAAATGTTTCCGTGTCGTTTACACGTCTTATTAACCGGGTAACCGTCGATTTGGCTACATTAAAGCGTCTAGCTACCTTCATTTGCGAAAAACCGCCAACCAAAAGCCCAAAAACTCGGTTCCTTTTTCCCAAAGTAAGCCTCAGTATTTTGTACACAATTTTTTTCGTAGCTCTCGTATGTTTTCAATAAGTAAATCAAAGAGGCAATTTGTACGCAAAAAATCTTTGTGATTTAACACGTGGTCTGAATGCACGAGGCACACGAGCATTTGGTGATGGGCGGTTCAGATGTCCGGATATTTTACAAAATACACAAAAAACTTGCTTGGGCGTGAAGGGTATACATTGCCTCATACATGTCCCAAAATAAGGGGCCGATCGAGGCAATAGGAAAGGAATGGTTAATGAAAATGTGTTTTGCGTTTTTAAATCGTGTCAGTTTATATGCCAAATATTCATGCGATTCTGAGAGAACTGTGTTTTTTTCATCAGTTATCGAGACATTTTGAAAGTACAATATATTTGTATTCGTCTTTATCTGTAGATAAAACACGGGGGTAATCACGTGAAATCAATATTTTCGATACTTTTAAATGATTATGTCAATATATGGCCGATTCGAAAAATGTTTGATGCATAGAAAGCGGGAAAATGCCAAGCCTTTGCTTAATGGGAAGCAATAAAAACAACAACAAAAACATAAACAGCTTTTCCATAGCCAATTACCACACGGCAAATTTTTAGACTAGTTCAAGTTCAAAGATGATGCAGACGATAATTTCAAGAGAATGAAATTTTACATTTTTTTGGTCTTTGTACATAGAAAACACAGTAGGAAATGACGAAATTGATTACTCACTTGTTCCAAGCAAATTCTTCATTTTCCTTGATGTTTTACAAAACCATGGTCTTGTGAGGAATCAAAAGGAGTCACTGTGTGATAATGGGAACATCTACCACACCAAGCTAATTCCTGGCACGTTTCCACCTCCCCTGTTTTAAAACGACTTCAAATTGGTCAAATATTAACAAAATTATTGATGATCTTCTGTCTGAAATAGATGTTTCGTGTGATCCCCGCCGTATTATAAATTAATAGGGAACGATTTTATTCAGTTATCTGTGACGTAATTTCGGACAAATGATGGAATTTTCTAGGTGTTGTTATAAATTTCGTAACTACGGCTTGATTCAAACAGTAGTTATGAGATTTTATAACAATACCGACAGTTTATCAAAACATAACGATAAACTCAGTCTATTTTAGCATTAAATTCTTTGCCATTACACGTTACTTTGTAGGCAGTACCTGGCAAATCTGACTTGCGTCGCCTTGCTTATGCTGTATGCGGTCTGATATTGGGGATTCTTGCCATTCTGCTCGTCATTTCGCTCCTGATCTACGGAAATACAAAGGTGATAAAAAAAATCAGATATATAAGATCTGAGTATAGATGTTCGATTAGCTCAAAATGCCGTTTAACCTTTTCCCAAACAAGACCTAGTTTAGACACCTCCAAGAGAATAGGATCGGTAAAACATTCAGTCAAAAGAAGAAAATTCTGATTTTTTAAAGACTAGTGTTTTCAATGACAATATTTGCATCTTTTCAGTTTACCATTTGACCTAAAGACAGACCGAACCTAGCAAAATATTCTATTATTCGGGCGACGCCGTAAACATTCGCCGGTGGAACGATCCACCGCCAAATGCTTAAGACGTTGCCCTAAAATGTTCAGATGTGTAACGAATGTTAACAACGGTGTCGTCGCACGAAAAAATCCGTAAACTCATTAGGGATGGACTACCTTAATCAGATAATCCTTTGTGTTTGTTCTAAATAATTCCTAACTTTTTTCAATTGATAGCTTGGCCTGTTTTAACTATATTACAGACCAGAGATGTCATTCAATATTGCTCATACCGGAGAAACTATCAAAGAAAACATTGAGATAACGGATACAGAGGAGATTATCGTCACGTCTCGGGCCACTTTCGTTTTCGACTATGAAAATGTAAGTTCATTTAAATGTATAGTTAGGCAGATATGGCATATGATCGTTCACTTTTTCGGGAAAGCACCAAATTTGGCACACATGTAGTATAGACCCATACAAATGGATTCCTAGGTAGATCCCAAAATCTGACTCTCCTGACGGCCGCCATATTGAATTCCAATATGGCCGCCAATTTTGACTCGTTAACAGCAATATCTCCCCTATTATGGCAGATATTGACTTACTTTTTCCGTCTATACCTATATTTGATGTACCAGCGAATTAAATGAATTCATGCATGTATGCTTTTGGAATTACCATCTTGGATTTCAAAGATGGCCGCCACTAATTTCTGTTCTGTTCATATCTTTCGAATTATAATTGACATAAATGATCTTTAAATGACTTTCAATCACTTTTACGAGCTACGTTTCAATAAAACCATTTTCAAAAGATTTTGAGTTGGCCATTTCAATTTCAAGATGGCCGCCCGTAAGTCGACCAGTATTTAATTTATTTTCACCTTTTTACGGCAAAATATAGATGACATAGTTATAAGTGGAGCAGATAAGACATGACATGGTACATATTGTGTTTTAAGCATAATATTAGAGACACATTGCTTAATATGAACATTTTGAGATATAAGGTGATAACCACTAGAAGTTCCTCCTGGCTGCCATGTTCTAAAATGGATGCCATTTAATGAATAATATTCCTTCAAATGGGTAAAGGTTTACTTCAAAAGTGTTACCGAGAGTTTAGATGTATTTAAATTTATAAATGAGATTGACTAGTAATGATAAATGTCCCATTTTTATAATTACTGAATGCATATTTGTAATTCATGATAGATGGCCGCCGATGAAATGGGTACATTTGTTTAACAAAGGACTTCTCTGTTGCACTTTATTGCCGTACTGTGAATTCGATATGGTTATGCAATCTTTCAAAAGAAATATCCAAGCAAGAATGTTGATAAACAAATGGCAGATTTCTGTTCTGCACAGAGATGGCTTCAGCTAGATATGTAGTAAATGACTTATGCGTCAACCCTCAATGTTTGAGAGGACATTGCGTCTATCGAAGTCACTTGTACATCACTTGTACATACATGTTGGATCGCCACCTTCTTATCTAAAATGCCTATCATTTACAGTTTATCTTTATTTCTAAAATTACAAATGATACACATAATCTGTCAATGTCTGCCTAAATGTTACATATATGTGGATTTAAGTAAAGTCTCCCTCACCTTAAGCGAATGATTTGCTGATTGATATAATACATGTATTGTCTAGGCAGACAAAATTGGGGACAAATAGTTGCATCCATCCAAATCTTAAGTGGCTGTCATGTAGGAAGAATAAATGAACGAATAAAAGATTTATAACTGAATTGAAACCCGGACCTTATGTGTGAGATTAAATCTAGAAGACAAGAACTAGAATGAAATCTGCTGACAAGTATTGCTGCTTGATTTATGAAATGAATGAATGACAACATTTGTGTACATAGTGATAACTTACACACGATATAGGCTTGCAAAAAATAACGCATGTATCCTTCAAGTTTGCGCACAGCAGATACCTGATCTTGCACCATGTTCAGTGACAAGATAGACAGAAGAATACGGAAAAGCAACAATTATGTACATGTACATGGAAGCAGGCTGAATATAACTGTATGTTATTTCACATTCAAGATTCCACATTTCTATTAAATTCAACTTTCTAGTGTTTTTTAACTGCCGGTTGTAAATGCTCTTTTTTTAAAATTACATCTTTTTTTTGGAAATAAATGCTTCTTTCATAAATATACGCATTGGAATCTTGTCTAAGAATATCAATGAGTAGGACCAGGAATTGCACAAATAATATATCTTGCACAATTATTTATTTTTCAAACTACAATTTATGGTTTTACTTTAATCAAGAGCAGTCAAAGAACTATCATGTGCTGAATAGTGAAAAAATCGTGTGCTGTTGTTTCTATGGCACATGTTATCATACAGAGAGAAATTGCACAGCTGCACATAAAAACTTAACCAAGGCATTACGACAACATCGACACCTGGATGTCTGGAATATTTTAACCCCCTTTTCTACAAATATTCACTCTAAAAAGGGGGCGAAAAGAAGGAATAACTAAATTTGAAGGAATATTTAAGTTTTGTTTGCCAGTCATCTCTTATTTGATCATGAAACAATATCATAATCACGAAACATGATATTAATCATCGACAAATCCGATTTGTCATTTCTTTTAAAATGGTTTCCATCTTTGAACTGCTTCAAATTCCAAAAGTAAAACGATCTATTATAATGTTTAGCCCTATATGAACCCATTGTTCATATAAATATGTGTTACTTTCTCTTGTGGTAATCTTTGAAAAGAAACAATATTGTTAATGTTCCACGATTTTTTTAAATGTACACTTAGCATCGTCACTCAGTTATCTCACTATGGCAACCATGTAGTCTGTTTAAGAAAAGAACAAGATATTCTTTGATATTACAATTTCAATATCAAAACAAGATGTGCTTGTGAAACATAAATGCGCCCGAAATGGCTATTCTTATAAAATATTAACTTTTAGTGTAAAGGGTTGACGAGGGTTAACAAATGGCCCTGATGAAGGTCATATTGCACGCAACAGATAGATATCATTGAAATAAGGTTACATAAAAAATTTGAGCTCTGTATGTTCAATACTTTCCGGAAAATGCAAATGTTAAATTTTCAGACAGACAGACGGACGGACGGACAGACGGCAGACAGATAGACACAATTAAAACAATGTGCCCCGATCTTTTAATACGGGGTTATAATAAATATTAACAAGCTCTGTTTACAGTCTTAAAGATAACTTTTTGTACATTCAAAAGAATGCCATTTATGTGTATTTATCTATCTATACCATGTATCTTGGAACGTGGCAGCCAGACAAAACTGGCTATTTTAGAACAAAAACTTCTTTTTACTTCAAGGTTACAAATTTGGAAACATTCCCTTTACTTTTGCACTTGAAATCATAACTCGGACGATTCAATGACTATATGCTCCATTGATAAGTCACGTGTATTGTGAAAGAACGAGAAGAACTCATTGACATAATGGCGCCCATCTTGAAATTCAAAATGGCCAACTCGAACCAATTTGAGAAGGATCTCGTTGAGACAACAGCTGTTCAAAGTGTTGGTGTTAACCTTAAAAGTTTGTTTGTAATAATAATTAAAAGATTTTCATCAGATATTAACAAAAACATTAATTAGTGGCGGCCATCTTTGAAATCCTAGATGGCCATTCAACATGCATATATGAATGAATTCATTTGATCCGCTGGTACATCAAATATAGGTGTAGACGCAAAAAGTAAGTCAATATCTGCAATAATAAGGGAGATATTGCTGTTAACAAGTCAAAATTGGCGGCCATATTGGAATTCAATATGGCGGCCGTCAGGAGAGTCAGATTTTGGGATCTACCTAGGAATCCATTTGTATGGGTCTATACTACATGTGTGCCAAATTTGGTGCTTTCCAGAAAAAGTGAACGATTTACCCCAAATTTTGGATATTTCTGCCTAACTAGTAGCGTATATATGTACAGTATAATATGTCAAAGTATGAAAAATAAAAGTTAGATATCACTATGTGTTTGATATGTTCGCTTACAAATCAAATTATTAATTTACCAAACGAAGGTGCTCCGTATAATTGGTTTCCGTGCAAACGATGTAAAAAAATGCAGTTGTCATTTCACTTTTGATTGTTTTATACCTTAAAAATAAATAAAAAAAATAAACAATGTTATATAAATGTGTGATTCATGGGTAATTTTTTCAAGGAATTTGCGTCGGTCTGTTTTCTATCAATCGCCTAATGATAAGCATTGTGCCTGATTATTTACTTTGAATCATTACGTCGATATTTGATTTTGGTAACTTTCTAAAGGAAAAACAAATAAACAAACAAACAAAAATATTCTCTGTGTTGAAGGAATTGTTGGTGACCAAATTGTCCGGAAGAGGAACAAACGTGTGTTACATCGGTGGCTTCAAGATGAAGAGTAGCATTGACAATGAGCGCGAATCTCTGGTGAACATTAAGGTATGCCAGTTATCCTCGCGCTAATGATAAGTTAAAGATATTTCGCCTCATAATGAGATTAATGCGACGTCGGATTTTTTCGCACGGCGTCGTTAATATCCGTTTCGTATCCGAACCTTGTCGGGCGACGTCATAAACATTCGGCCGTGGAAGGTTCCAACGCCGAATGTGTTTTTACGACGTAGCTCGAATAATTCTGACAGTGCATGAATATCATTAGGGATGGACTACCTTGATAAAAATGGATACCACGGTGTGTATGGATAACAGATCAGTTAAAATACCTGGGTGCTTTACGATGTACAATGTCTACGTCAATCAGATAAGAGGTGGGGGGGTGTAAAGACATTCTAAATTTGTTATTTAAAACCCAAACCCTATATTTTTGGTACTCGTTTGAATCGTCTCGAGGAGGCGATTCCACAAAAAAGTACCCAAAATATGGGGTTTGGTCAACTTCTTTTGATATGATATTGGTTTTTAATTAAAGTGCCTTTACCCCCCCCCCCCCCCACACACACACACACACACACCCTTTATTTTTAGCTCTGATCAATTTTTCAGACTGATGTTCTTGTCAAGGACGAAAACATTATTCGCGTTCACTTCACTAGTACCGACAAGGTTGTTGATGCCTCAGTGTTGTCACCCACGGCTGCTAGCATGTGTCAGCAGAGCCGCCTGGTCTGGTTAACAGACGTTACAAATGGTGCGTACCTATATCACGGCCTGGAATAATGTGGCATTTTTTTATTTATTAATAGTTATACGAGTACATTAAAAGACGTTTTCGATTAGATGAGTTAACGCTAGAAGCAGAGAAGGCAAAATAACGCTGTCGCACATGAGGTTTGCTACTCTCCAAAGCCGAGGTCTATTGATTAACCATCAAATATGACCTCTGCCGTTCTTGATACACCAACAGCCTATTTGGTCGTCATAATCTAATTATAGCACATCGTTTGAATTATCGAATCAAAATCATTCAGTTTTATCTTGCATTATCATTACGTATACATTACGTCGTTTCTATTTTTGGCTGAAGCCGGTAACATTTGAATTATCGAATCAAAATCATTCAGTTTTATCTTGTTTGATAACGTATACATTACGTCGCTTCTATTTTTGGCCGAGGCCGGTTATTTGAAGCGTCAGCCAATGAAAGTTTGTATCAGATTTTTAAATTGTTTTGTTGTGTATAGCCAACGATTGGATACCGAAATCCCGCCAAGGCCACGAGATTAGACGTGAAATGACCTCGCGAGAACAGAACATCATTCTATCATAATGGAATGAAGAGAGAATGTGCTCTGTTCTTAAGAGAGTAGGGGTTTGCTAGATAAGGTAGGTCTTTTAAACAGCGCCTGATAAATGCATAATTAATTACAAATGAACAAAAATTGTTTGCTTATCAATAACAGTGTTACCGAATGCTGTTTAATAGATCCATTAAATCGCTGCTTTTCTTCAAGAACATCGTATCTGCAGCTTAAAACAGGCAGCAGATACGAGGTTTTTGCAGAAAAGCGACGACATATACAACACATTCCTTGTGTGTTTACAAATTCTCTTCTTCGAAAGATCTCGAATCAGTTATTGTCCAGCAAGATTAACCCGGGACATCTGCATATGTAATGACCAGACTTGGGCAATGTTTTGTTAAGACGCTCCACTAACGGACCTTGCGCACGAAAATTAAGTTGTCCCGGGTTATTCGCGCGACATTATTCGGAATTATTCGGGCGACGTCGAAAACATCCGGCGGTAGAACTTTCCTCCGCCGAATGTTTACGACGTCGCCTGAATAATTTCGGATACGCAACGACCGACAGTGCTATGTTTTATGAATCTCAAAATGGCCACATTGCGGGTATTTTACCTTAACATTAACTCTGCAACAGCTTTGGAACAGTTTTGTAATAGGATAAGTCTGAAAGTTTGCCCTTTGGGAAAAGGATAAATGCAAGCAATGATAAGATTTCTTTTTTAATAATTCTAGGTAACACATCGAGTTTGGTGAAGAGATCTACAGCATACGTTTGGTGTTATGCTTATGGCTGGTGTTATGAATACATGTACGGTTGCGCGAGTCAGTGTTGGGGTGGCTGGTTGTAACCCTTTCCCAAACAAGACCTGGTTTTGACGTACCTTAAATAAAAGGTTCAGGAAAACATTAAGACAAAAGAAGAAACTGCTGATAACCAGCAGTTTCTCCTTTTGTCTCAATATTTTCTGTACCATATTTTACACAAATCCTATCTTTGAAAACATCGATTTTGTCATTTGTGGCAGTTTTTGAAGTGGATGACCCTAAAATTTTGTCGTTTGGTCATAACCTGACGACTTAATTTTGAAGGGAGTTGTAGACAAAATTACTTAACAGTATGAAAAATGTAAAACAATAACTTTGAAATTGTTTATATAAAAGGAGACATTGCTGATTATCAAAATCTCATTGATTTCCAAAATTATTTCTACTGGGAAGTCTTACAAATTAAAATGTCATTGTAACACACCCCAATAGAATAGAATGATTATGCTCTTATTGTTTTCAATATTTTTCTAAAAGGATTGTGGACTGTAAATTGACTATACATGCAGTTGTATTCTGTAATTAACCCTTTCCCAAACAGGACCTGGTTTTGACGTCCCTAATAGAAAAGGCTTGGGAAAACATTGAAACGAAAGAAGAAACTGCTGATAACTAGCAGTTTCTCCTTTTGTCTCAATATTTTCTGTGCCATATTTTTCAAAAAATCCTATCTTTAATAACATCCATTCAGTTGAAGTGGATCACCCTAAAATTTTGCCTTTAGGGAAAGGGTTAATTACCTCAGGTTTAAAGACACAAGAGAACAAATACGTGTATATATACTAGTCAAAACTTCTAACCGACCACTTATTTTCCGTCACAAATGACACATTTAGTGATGGGATAACCAAAACCATTATTAGTCATTGTATAGAATAATCATTTTCGAACTAAAATAGATAAAAACTTTACCAATATTCCGTCTTGAATGTTTTCGAATTGACACAAGTATCAATATACCCCTAATGTTGATTTTCACCGATTTTAACATTGGTGGGTGGGGTATTTTGTAGAGAATCGGTTCATATCTGGGCAATATTGAATAGAATTAAATTCTTTCTTCGAAAATAACGTTTCTTTGTCGATTTACAAGCTATGTTGATAGAAAAAAATCGACAATATCGATATTTTATTTCGTCCTAAATCTGAATTTCTCTCGAATTTCTGAGATTTTGTGATTTTTAAAAATAAGGGTCATTGTCATTCACTTAATGTTAAAGAGTCACATTAATTTTTTAACACCCGACGTTTGTGCGAAATGATCCTCAAATGGCCACCCTTTCATTAAAAGAAAACTTCTTTCCAATCAGATATTTGTAAACAAAAATTCGAAAAACAAAGTGCCACTGCATCACTGCACTTCACTGCATCTATTTAAGCCACAATGGTCATGGAAGACAAAATTGAAAGGATCAATTTCATCATCTTAGCTTGGAAAAAGAAACTTTGTTAAATGAAAAAGATGACGTCGTTGACGTCATTCGGCAAAACAGTTAAAAATGATATATTTTTTAAAACGTTATGTGGAATAAAATTTCAAAGTAAATATAGATGTTCTATATATCAAACAAAACTTCATCATGTCCCCTTTATACCTATATAACTAATTTTACTCAATGACGACATTTGTCAATTTCATAGATGTTTAAAATGGGGACACATATTTTGGGACACCCTGTATATATTTTACTGACCAGTTTAACCCTCATCCTACCAATTGGGGTCAATCTGACCCCACGCATCATTTTTTGCGTGTCACATTTTTACCGCATGCACTCTGGTGTCCCAATTTTAGGAGTTTGTTGGTCTACCACAACCTTCTTCAAGTCGTGCAACATTCTTAGATTTAAGCATAATTTGAGTTTGTAATATTGATTTTTTGCTGGGGTCCATTTGGACCCCACCATAATTACTCTTTATTACAACTGTTTAAACTTATCTAAACTTTTTTTTAAAAAAATCTTCATCTAAAAAACCACTGGATGCATTTTAACCAAACTTCATAGGAATAAACCTTGGGTGACCCTCTCTGAGATTTCTTCGAGGAATTTTGATTTATTAAAAAATACCCGAGTTATCTGTCCTTGATATTCAAAAATTGCGGGTTTGACAAATTTTTGACTATTTTTACTCTTACATCAACAAATTTTGACTAGTCACAACAAAACGTAATTAGCATGTTGGTGACTATAGTATCTTGCCTGAGTGCAATCTTCAACTTGATCGAAAGCTTAGATCATGAGTTATGTGCCCTTGATTTTTTGCAAAAATTGCATAAAGTAGTAAAATAAATACATGCCTATGGAGCGATTCAAGCCCTTTAGGGCCTTCTGGTTTTTCATTTCAATATGTTTTTGTGCTATTATCATTTGTTAGTAACCAATATAACTTATAAACAAAGAATATGTCTTTTGTGAATCTTATTTTTGTCATGAAATTCAAAATTACAAGTGGGGTCCAAACGGACCCCAGTTGGTAGGATGTGTATGTAAAATATGTTGGTAGGATGAGGGTTAAGGCATTCCACCCAGTATAGGATACCAAACACTCCGTGCAATTCGGGTGTCATCCATTGCAGTGGAAATTGACAAAATCACTGGTGGTAAATTAAAACAATTTCCACTACAACAAGGTATAGATATTTTGCGTTTAAATGTGAGTTTATAGATTTATTTTCTAATGACAATGAACTTGTTCTAAAAACAGACCGGGTTTACCGATATGTATTGACAAACCGCCTGTGTTGTTATAAAATCTCGTAACTACGGCTTTATCGAAGCCGTAGTTACGATATTTTATAACAACACCGACGGAATACTATGATCGCGAAAAACCGTCCCACGCTTTGGCCGAGTTCACCACCAGTGTTACTGACCAATTTAAGGCATTCCACCCAGCATAGGATACCAAACACTTCGTGCATCTTCGGGTGTCATCCATTGCAGCGAAAATTGACGAATGGTGTTAATCAAAACTGTCTGCTTTCTTTTCAGTTTTTTAAAATGTTTATTTGCATGACATTTCATATATGGGCTTTTAGACATTTTAGTAGACCTACGACTCTCTGTTTGGCCAATCAAATGTTCTTTATGTTCGTCGCACAAAATCTTTAACATAAATAAAAGAAATGAAAAGTATGACCTTCAACCCTTTCTTCTTTTCTTTCAACGTTTCCTTACATGATTGCATGAAACGATTCCAATGAGTACGCACATCATTGTCTTGATTTGTCTGACAGTCTTCGCGAAATTGACAAAAAATGCCATCCGGACAGGTAATATGAATTTTTGGCCAGACCGAAACAATTTTGAAGTATTCAACTTTGAAAAGCCATTACCCCCTTCTCTGTACAGCTCTGTATGATTTACGGTACCTTTAAAACCAAGAGACCTTTTTCCGAAGCTTGTAAATTGTTAATCTAACGAAATAAATGACAAATGCACAATTTTGTTTGTCATTGGTAAGCGAGATTAAATGGCAAATTCAATTCATACTTCAAACAAATAGAATGCAAATCTAATGAGATGTTTCACTTTTGATTACGCCATTACTGACGAATATTTGGCTTTTCATCTGCCCTTATACTAAACACGGTGGTTAATTACATGACTAAGATTTTCAGAAAATCGTCGAATATTTTGTTAATACTTGACCAATTTGAATTCGGTTTGAAGCAGAGAATGTGAAAAAATGCCAGGAATAAGCTGGACGTGGTGGATTTTTTTTAAATATTTAATGATAAAAAAGTTATTGAAGATCAACCAAAATTTTGGTAGATCTTCAATAACTTTTCTATCAGTTGATTTTTTTTTTTAAAATCCACCACGTCCATCTAATGCGTGGCGTCTGTCCACCTTCTCTGCTTCAAACCGAATTCAAATCGGTTCCGTATTAACAAAAATATTGCAGGTTTTCTTAAATTGTTGCATCACGTGATTATCCACCGTGTACTTAAGGTATACGACCCATCAATAGAATCATAAAGATACATAAGTAACTATATGTATTCAAAGTCAGCATGGTATCCCGCATCTAATTGCCAATTTTTATCAACTTTGATCGTTTCGTTAGTGAAATTTTGATAATTTTATATCTTGCATCAGGGTCATACAAAATCATGAAATGCCAAACACCCCAAGTGAGCTTTTAAACACAAAAACTGCATGATTAAAAGCAATAAACACACGTGTTTGCATCTAATCAATAGCTTATATTATCCCCAACAATGGACTAACAAGTAAATAAATAATAACCAGCAACAAAATATTTTTTTGCTTTTGTAATACATGGCTACCATACTTTCGACAGGCTTTTCGGACGAATCTGAAACAATAGTCCATTTTAAATAACATTAATTCCAGTGATATATCAAAAGGTATGGCACAAAAGGAAGATCATAATTTTCCTATGTGTATATTCTTTCAAATTAAGTAAAAATTAAACAGTTTCGCCGTACACAAATTTAAAAAAATCACTTTGACCAATACACCCCCTTTTTTACCACTGCCCAATTTCTTAAGGAAAATGGCACTCTTTGTTCATTATACTTTAAAAATAAATTGTTCCATACGAATTGTACACTACAGGTTATTTATTGTTTGTATTGGAATATTTATATAATAGTAAATGTTACTACTAAAAAACATATATATATATAAACAAAAATGTTTATAAAACAAGAGTTGTCAGTGGACAGGATAGCTCAACGAAAAAGTGTTGGATTGTGAAATTTTATAGGATGAAAAGAATAAAAAGTCTACCCAAATAGAAATTTGAAAGGGTAACGAATCGTTACCCAGTTTTTATCCTTAATTATGAATAGGCCTATATACATGTCTGACCACAAGCATGTGTGCAAAGTTTCAATATTTTAACAATGGTAGAAATAGAAATGTTACAAGTACATAATAGATCTATCTGTATGTAAATCGTTAGCCAAACATGCCTATGTCGAAAATTGTTAAAATGCCCCAGAAATTTGTGTGTCTGAGTGTGAGTTGAGGACGGTAATATCATCACAAGAAACATTTGAAAAAAAAAAATATTAAAGCCAGGAATGTTGTAGAAAGATAGGTCTCTGCCAAAACTAGGTCTTGTTTGGGAAAGGGTTAGGTGAACAAGCAACTTTTGAATATCAGTTTTGTGATGTCATGTTTGAATCATGTTTGCTGCCTTATTAGTAGCTAAAGGGATGGAAAAGACGAGACAGAAACACAAAAATATGTAATCAAATAGAAATTCTACAGAGAAAATAATTACAACTGCTTGTATCAGTATTTGCTTCTTTTCTCTCATTGGTTTCTTTTCTCACGCAACCCTAGAGTAGAGAAAGCATCAGTTGGTCTTATCTTGTGTCTAGTTGTTTGGGAAAGGGTTAAATAGAAAGAAATGGCAAAGGTCAAGCTTACCTTTTCCCAAAGAAAAAGCCCAAATTACGGTAAACAAAGTGACCAGTTATGGAACGAAATATTTATGGTGCGAATCAACCTCCAAATAGTGACTTATTACGTCAGAGGTACGTAATTCTGATTCAGGGGAGATCACTGGGTGCGCTGTAGTTATTGTTCTTGCAAAGGGAGGTCATTCTAAATGCCAAAATATTTTGATGTTTTCCTCTTTTGTTGTTTCATTTGACGTTTTTATAAATTCATCGGCTGGGATTCGTTGTAGAAACTGTTCGTATAAATTCAAATCTAATGTAGAAGTCTCTTTACAAAAAATGTTTTAAAAAATCTTCGTAAATCCGAACATGCTCGATTATTTCCGTTGTTGCGGAAACACCCGACATTACACGAATCATTTAGAGCTAATGATGGGTCGTATTCCTTAACGTCGAATAAGGTTTTTTTCAGACTTACATGTCTCCCTTTATTTGCTATTATCCCCCTAACCCATTACCGAACGGCAAATTTTCGATTTGTCCAAATTCAGAAATGTTGAAGAAGGCAATTGCAAAGAAATGGAATTAAATTCTACATTTTCCAAAATGTGTTCCAAAGTTTGTATCTTTTAGTGAGTCAAAAATAGTCAATGTGTGGGAATAGGTTAACAAAAGGCGGTCCTTAATCGGACTTCATTCGAATATTTGAACAGTATACAATGAGATATAAAATATTGATTCAAGAGGAGAAAATACTGATTACCAGCATTCTCGTCTTTTGCCGCAATGTCTTCAAAGACTTTTTTCTATTAGTGAACTCCAAACGGACGTCGCTTGGAATAATAAAATCAAGGCATACCTATGACATGGTTAATTGCTGAAAATCAATTTTCAATAAAAGTCAATTCATCATCTTTAGAAACATGTTACGTTAATGAGAGGTCAAAATCTCGTAACTACAGTTTAAAATAGCTGGGGTTATTATGATTTGAAATATCCCATCGTCGATAAATAATTATTGACAAGGGCAATTTCCTATTATCAGCGCTCGACCGTGTTATCGTTTTGGAATAGACAGTCAATTTACGCTTCTCCAAACGTACATTATCCACAGTGAAGGTTGTGTATCATGGGATGGATAACGACTATGGACAAATCTGCCCAGCTTTCACCTAAGAAAATGTGCATCATCTTTCTTATTTCTGCGTCAATATTCAAGTTTGTTGCATGTACACCGACTTACTAAGCTCTTTCATTAGGTATATGACTTGTTTGCGAAGTCCTTGTAGACCTACCTTTTCCAAAAATTGATTCCAACTGACCAGGAAAAAATACAGATCGTTTTTTTTTTTGGTCGTTTGGGATCGATTATTGGGAAAAGTACAAGTAGTTTCCAAATAATTTTGTCGTAGTTGTTATCATTTTGCTTTCCGGTCGGTTTGGACAATATTTTGGTAAAAAGTACCAAGAGTTTTCTAATATGTCATACATCATATGAAAGAGCTGAATAGGGCGGGGTACATACATTGAACCTTTTGAAAATTGACGCAGAAATAAGATAGTTGTTGCGAAATATCTTACCAGAATCGAAACAATTTTGACCGTAGTCGTTATCCATCCTATGATGCACAATCTTCACCGTTTTATCTGTAGCTTTGACAATTTACAAGTTATTATTTTAGATACGTCAAGACTGCCTTCTTAAAAAATCTAGGATCCGTAAAATTTGACAGGTTTTCAATGCAGTGATTTTTGAGACGATACTGTCCACAAAATTCAAGACCTTTGTCCGAATGGTTCAAGGGAGACTTTGTTACTATACTAGGACAAAAAAGATACGCATCCTCAATTTTTCATATTTTCGACAAAATATATTTTTAATGAATATTGACATATATATACATGTATCTATACGCATACATATAGCGTCATTTTCTTCAGATGTCGTAAATTCTTCTTAAATAAGAGGGTAACATCGATATGGATCAGACTGCGCGTGTGCGCAGGCTGATCCGGATCCATGTTGGTCTCAAATGCCGTGAGGGCTCTTTTTTCAGAACCTTGCTCAAGTGAAAAGAAGATTACAAAATAATACACAAAAATGCATATTTTGGCCACACAGAACTTATTAGGATAATCAGGATCCACATTTTGTCTAAATTGCCGAAATGGCCCTTTTCATGCTTGTTCTACAACATAGCTTACTTAATTATTGAAACAATATAACGCATGGTAATTAAAACAAATGTCCATGTTAGCCATACGGAAATCGCGACTCAACTCCACAATTAAATGAGTCGACATCATCTGGAACTAATTTATTCAATTGGGAATTTAATTAATTTGTGGTATATTGTGGCTTTGAATTGTGAGTTACACGTTCCAATCTATTTTATGTTTTGGATTAATCAACAACTCTTAACATTGCGAGAATTTTTTTCGAAAAATAATCAAAACAACAACAACAACAACATAAACACAAACATAAACAACAACATAAACAACATAAACAAAACAGCTTATGGGTAGATACAGATTTTCCATTGTGTTTGTCCTAATGTACGTCGCGTCTTACTTGATAAAATCGACCCCTATTACAAATGTAACCCACGTGTGCTTTTGTGGATACTTTATTTATTTGATACACACACCAGTCTTTAATTCGTTTACCAAACGATTCTGAGTTTACAGCTACTTCGAAAAATAAACGAAACATCAAAGGAATCGTATTGAAAATAGGCCGAAATTTGGGGAAAAAAAGGTGCCGTTGTAGCACTTTGAAAAATCAAGTTTCGATATATACAGTACATATGTGGTTAAATATATTCTAGAATGGTTCAAATCTACTAACTAACAATTATTATTATTGTTACCGGTCATAAACAAGGTATTGGAGAAAATATGGATCTGGACCAGACAGTGTGTATGCACAAGCTGATCTGAGGCGCGTTCTTTTGAGCGAGATTTCTTAAGATTTCTTAGGGTGTTTTGGATAAAGCGTTTTTAAGACCGAGACTTTGACCGAGCTGTTCCGATTGCTCCATACTTTATACAAATGACGTCATCATGACGTCATTTGTATAAAGTATGGAGCATTCGGAACACCGCGGTTTATGAATTATGGAGTGTTCGGAACAACTCGGTCAAATCTCTTTTATATTGTTTGTACAGAGTTGAGCGAGGGGTTCCGCACGAATTATAGGGTAATTGCGCCTCCCATTTAGCGTCTTAAAAAAACTTGCTCAAAACAACGCTTTATCCTATAATATCGTAAGAAATCTCAAGATATCTCAAGAAATCTCGCTCTAAAGAACGCACCTCAGGATACAAATTGTGCTCAAGCGTATTCAGGGACCTTTTTCCAGATCTCGGTTGAAATGTAAAATGAATCTAGTCTATGCCAGGGGGTTTAGGTATTCGATCAGCATTGAAGATTTATTAAATAATAATGATGAAAAATAACATATTCAACCTAACCCTCAATTATTTTCCCCGCTTTGACTTTCCTAGGATAAAAAACGTGAGGAAACATCGAAACAAAAGACGAAAATGCCCCAAAATTAGAATTTGCACCTTTCTGTTTTTTCGTCTTCTTTTTCGATTTATAGCACAAGAACAAATTACATTTTTATTGATATCAAGTTGTTGTCTACACCAGCTTTCAAAATAGAACAACCGTTTTTTTTTGTTTTTGGGAAAGGTTTAAAGTGACATTTCACAGACATTTTTCATAACTGTTACTTTTATTTTCATCTGAAAGAGCACATTTCCTTATGAAAATTCTGAAAATTTCAAGTCAAAACATTGCGCCGTTAAAAAGAAATATATATTTTTGTGGTAAAATTAAACAAAGTGTTGTGGACAACAGTTCAGACGTATATCGATTTTGCCAAATTTAGCTCAACCTTAAAGGCATGTTATTCGCTTATCAGCTGCAATTTCAAACAGGAGGGCCAAGATGGCCCTGTATCGCTCCACTGGCTTTTAGTTCTGCATAGATTTTATCCTTTTGTAGGAATTTGGTAGACATTAATGCAAGGATGATTCGTGTGAAGTTTGGTTGAAATTGGTCCAGAAGTTTTGGAGAAGAAGATGTTTAAAGAAAAAGTTTACGCACGCACGGATGGACGGACGACGGACATAAGCCCCACTGGCCTTCGGCCAGTGGAGCTAAAAACTGATTGCATTTATGCCCATTAGAATAACCAATCTTGGCATGAAGACATACTTTAAAAAATGAAATGAAAATGAAATGTCCCTTTAAGCCTACCTGAAACGCACACTAAGTATCGAGGGATTCATTTTGAAAAAGGTGAATGCATTTGGTCTATGATTGTTAGGTATTAAATCAGCCACGAGAAATTTTTAATCAATTATTATGAAAAGTATCGTATCCTTCCACTAGACAATGACCCCTATATGCTATCAGTTTCATTAAAAAATCAGTATGATATAACGCTGGTGGGGAGTCAAAACCTCGTAACTCCAGCTTTGTCAAGCTGAAGTTACGAGGTTTAAACTCCCCATCAACGATAAGTTTATTGTGTCAATACTTCAATCAAAATAGATGAAAAGGATCAAACGATCACAACAAAGTGATGCTGTGAAATGGAAACCACGGATCAGTTTGACCTTCGAGACCTCACAATACAATAGGGAACGATTCTATCCAGTTAACAGTGACGTAATTTCGGACAAACAATGGCATTTCGTAGATGTTGTTATAAAGTCTCGTAACTACGGCTTGAATCAAGCCGTAATTACGAGATTTTATAACAACACCGATGGTTTATCAAAACATAACAGTAAACCCAGTCTATTTTAGCACAACATTCATTGCTATTACAGCTCTGTGTGGACTATAACGTGCATTCTTTGGTGGTAAATGTTCATGGATATACCAATATTTAGTTCTAGGACCGATTGTAAGTTTTCTCTTTTATTAGACCATTAGATTAAAAAAATGAAATTATGAAACATTTAATAATAACAAGTTTAGTAAATAAAAATTGATGCGCGACGGACTACTTGTGTTAGGTAAATAACGAAGGCTTAAATAGCCCGAGACTTTTGCCTTAACATTTAGTCTAGAGCACAGAGGGTCTTATTTGCAATAAGACATTTAAAAAATATATTATTGATTGTATAAGCCTTAAAATAAAACAGCACACTTTCTTAATGCGTTAATTTGTGGAAAATATGTCATAATCCAAAGACTTAAAGGGGCCCGTTCTAGATTTTTATGCTTCCGAACTATTCGGGAACTCATATTTGTGCATGGAAAAACAATTTGAAATGTATAAAAACATCAAACACGGCGAATATCCACCTTTCCTTTTCTATAGACCAATCCTTTACAAGCGTGTTTACACATTCTATTTTTACTTCTAAACGAGACAAGGTCAATGTCAACGAGACACACCTCCGCGGTATTAACACACTGTACAACCGGCTGTGTCGATGACTGTGACCTTATTTGCGAGGAATACGTGGAAATATTTATTTTGTACAAACACTGAACATAAATACGCGTATTTATCAACTGTAGAATACCAAAGATCCTTTCGTTGTTTTATAAAAGTTAATTCATATGACCTACCATGCACATGACATCAGATGCCGAATCTGTCTTCGCAAACTTGCGACGCAGTCGGTTGTACGGTGTGTTGAATCTCGCTGAGCACAGATGACGTACCTCTGACGTAATTGATTTTTGAAGGTTGGGCATATGTAGCCGTTACAAAACAAAAACAAGGACAATAAAAACTGGCTGCATGTTATTGATTGACTTGGATTTTAATACTTGATAAAGCTTGATGAGTGCTAAAAATGGACGTAAGTGGTCTACCCCTTCAGGTTGGTAATTTCATACGTTATTTCTGGTTTGTAATTATTGTGCCATTTGCATTTTGGACAGCCTAGCTGGCCCCCTTTAAGCGTAGGAAAACGCATTGGCTGATATCAGTATTTATGATCTAGCTAACATACACAAAGCATACTTGCATAAAGTGTTTGATGTGGATATAAACCAACGCAATTCCTTCTTTCGGTATATACGCATTTTACGGAAACGTGTCATAATGACGGATACAAATCTAAACTGCGAATTGTGCTTAAAAAATAAGTGTTTTAGTAGGCTTATATTGCCCTAGGTTAAGCTGCTATTCAATTCAACAGATGTTACATTGATCATTAGTTTATTATGTGCATGTCAATGCTGACAAAATAATGCAACATGCTAAATTACAAAACATATCATTCGCGGGGTTTAGTCACGGCTGACTCAAATGCTGTGAGATCTCGGCTCAAATATGTAGCCTATGGCCGACCTGTAATTGTAGACCCGTAATTGTAATTGTAGACCCGTAATTGTAATTGTAGACCCGTAATTGTAATTGTAGACCCGTAATTGTAGATCCATAATTGATTGATTTTTAAATGAATAAGATATGAATAACGATTGTTAGGAAACACCATATTTACTAAAATTACTTGAGATAAACTATGAAACAATTAGACACTGTACTGAAATATCACGCTTTTTAATGGCTTTTATTGAATTATCGTTACAATACCATGAGCGATTTTACTTCATGTCATTTACCAGATGCCATTACCATTTCCGATGTGGTTTTAACCTTACTAATATGAAAAGCTTTGGAAATATTGAGGCGAAACAAGTAAATGCTAATTATTATCGTCTCTCTTTTTTATCATTTCTTCTGTGTTATATCGTTCTCTAATTCGTTCTTCAGCAAAATGCATTTTGGTCTCTGCAACAGCTTTGAAATAAAAGGTTCAAGCTCTTGCTAATTTTGTGAAGAGTTTTCTACGCAAAATACATTACATTAAATATAGTCCCCAAGTGAAAAGAACTTGAAACATTTGTGACCCGTCAGGCTAAAAGGGACCTTATCGGATGTGTGAAAAATATCGACCTTAGTAAGTCTGCGCAGTCCGCGCAGCCTGACTAGGACCGACACTTTTCACTTTTATATAATTCTCTGAATCTGGAATATTTTCTCTATCTTACTATATGTTCATTTTTCGCATACAGTATCTAGTTGACCTGTGCTGTCAAAATTTGGATTTTGGATTTCTGATAAGGTCCCTTTTAGCGTGACGGGTCACATTTTTTCTGTGCATATGAAAAACAGCCCATTTGGATCTTCAACTATGACGCATAGCCAGAGCAACAGTTAATGGATTTTTTATTGGTAGATCTATATTATCGGTAACGAATTAGCTTTGCTTGATAAAGCCAATAAATTTCCAAGTTGATGCTCCTCAAATTGATATTCCTAAATATACAGAAACAATCATTTCACATCTTGCTTTCTTTTTTGTACCAACAAGTACATTCAACGACTTTACGTTTGGCACATTCATTGAAAATCAAATGGTAAGCGACAAACAGAAGAAAATTAATATGAACCATTCAAGAAATAAACAATGTTGTACTGTAGTTTGTTGTAAAGCGACACATGGGAAGGCTGCCAATGTCGCCGATCGGTGACTTTCAAACAATAGCTTAATGAGGTAATAATTCCTGAAAGTTTCAGCTTAATATTATCAAACAACGATTTTTTACTATTCTGTAAACTGATAAGCCCTCTTATGAAATTTAAAACATTTGGCACTGGAAATAGTAATATTCTAGAAAATTTGGCAGCGAAAGAGTTAACATGGATTCTGTGTTAACCGGCACAACCATTATCATCCAGTTGGTATTATCCTAGAATATTTGATCTGATCCTGGCGTAACTAAGTATATGATATGCATACAGTCATCTAGAAATGCTACTAAGCATAACAATTCTTTCATTATTTCTATGTTATAGACATAGATTTCTTCATTAAAAACAAATTGCCCCATATGACAAATTTCCTTATTTCAGATGAAACATGAACGATGTCGGACACAGCAAATATTCTCTGGAAGACTGTATCGCCGATCTTTATTTGTATGAGTACAGTTGGTAACATACTCTGCATAACAGTGCTGACTCGACCAAACAACAGAAAAACATCCACTGCAATATTCCTTACAGCTTTAGCCGTGTCGGATTTGATTGTCATTTATACAGGTAAGATTTACAAGTGTATCTAAATTTCGTAAAGCTAAGCTTTATCCACCAGCTTTTATAACTTGCAGTCCATTTTTAATTGCTTTCAGAAATGAACTCTTGTTCCCGACCATTCTTTTTCTAATCCGAATTCTTTATGGAAACAACATTTACCACAGATTGTCTCAATGAACATGTATTCTCGTCCTTTCCGCATCACCATTTTGTCACACGCAACTGGTGAAGAGAATATTATAAAATGCTTATTATCAATATAAAATGATCATTTTTACATTCTATTGCAGGTTTAGTACGCTGGTGGTTGATACATTTGACAGGTACTGACCTCAGGCATCTTGGTGATGCAGTTTGCCGGATACATGTGTGAGTAGGGCTGAAACAGGTACAACATTCCTACCCGGGTACCCGTTTAATAATTACCCGTGCGTACCCGGATACACGTATGAGTAAGGTTGAAACGGGTACAACATTTCTACCCGGGGTACCCGTCTAATAATTACCCGTGTGTACCCAGATACACGAGTGAGTAGGGATTGAAACAGGTACACAATTTTTACCCGGGTACCTGACTAATCTGTCTAACAATTACCCGTGCGTACCCAGATACACGAGTGAGTAGGGCTGAAACGGGTACAACATTCTTACCCGGGTACCCGTCTAATAATTACCCGTATGTATCCGGATATATGTGTGAGTAGGGCTGAAACTTGTACATTATTCTTACCCGGGTACCCGTCTAATAATTACACGTATGTACCCGGATATATGTGTCAGAAGGGCTGAAACGGGTACAGCATTTCTACCCGGGTACCCGTGTAATAGCTACCTGATGTACTCGGAAATATGTGTGAGTAGGATTGAAAGGGTACAACATTCCTACCTGGGTATCCGTCTAATAATTACCCGTGTGTGTCCGGATACACGTGTGAGTAGGGCTGAAACGGGTACAACATTTCTACCCGGGTACCCGTCTAATTATTAACCGTGGGTACCCGGTTACATGTGTGAGTAGGGCTGAAACGGGTACAACATTTCTACCCGGGTACACGTGTAATAGTTACCCGTGTGTCACCGGATACACGTGTGAGTAGGGCTTAAATGGGTACAAAATTTCTACCCGGGTACCCGTGTAATAGTTACCCGTGTGTACACGGATACACGTGTGATTGGGGCTGAAACGGGTAGAAATTTTGTACCCGGGTACCCGTCCAAAAATTACCCATGCGTACCCCGATACAGGTTTGAGTAAGGTTGAAATGGGTACAAAATTTCTACCCGTGTACTCGTGTAATAGTTACCCGTGTGTACACGAATACATGTGTGAGTAGGGCTGAAACGGGTACACAATTTTTACCCGGGTACCCGTGTAATAGTTGCCCGTGTGTACATGGGTACACGTGTGAGTAGGGCTGAAACGGGTACACATTTTTTACCCGGGTACCTGACTAATCCGTCTAATAATTACCCGTGCGTACCCAGATACACATGTGAATAGGGCTGAAACGGGTACACAATTTTTACCCGGGTACCTGACTAATTCGTCTAATAATTACCCGTGCGTACCCAGATACACATGTGAATAGGGCTGAAACGGGTACACAATTTTTACCCGGGTACCTGACTAATCCGTCTAATAATTACCCGTGCGTACCCGGAAACATGTGTGAGTAGGGCTGAAACGGGTACAAAATTCCTACCCGGGTACCTGACTAATCCATCTAATAATTACCCGTGCGTACCCGGAAACCTGTGTGAGTAGGGCTGAAACGGGTACAACATTCTTACCCGGGTACCCGTCTAATAATTACCCGTATGTATCCGGATATATGTGTGAGTAGGGCTGAAACGGGTACAACATTCTTACCCGGGTACCCGTCTAATAATTACCCGTATGTATCCGGATATATGTGTGAGTAGGGCTGAAACGGGTACAACATTTCTACCCGGGTACCCGTGTAATAGTTACCCGTATGTACCCGGAAACATGTGTGAGTAGGGTTTAAACGGGTACAACATTCCTACCTTGGTATCCGTCTAATATTTACCCGTTTGTGTCCGGATACACGTGTGCGTAGGGCTGAAACGGGTACAACATTTCTACCCGGAAACCCGTCTAATAATTACCCGTGTGTGTCCAGTTACATGTGTGAGTGGGGCTGAAACGGCTACAAAATTTCTACCCGGATACCCGTGTAAAAGTTACCCGTGTGTACCCGGTTATATGTTTGAGTAGGGCTGAAACGGGTACAACATTTCTACCCGTGTATCCGTCTAATAATTAACCGTGTGTACCCAGTTACATGTGTGAGTAGGGTTGAAACGGGTACAACATTTCTACCCGGGTACATGTTTAATAGTTACCCGTGTGTACACGGATACACGTGTTATTGGGGCTGAAACGGGTAGAAATTTTGTACCCGGGTACCCGTGTAATAGTTACCCGTGTGTACACGGATACATGTGTGAGTAGGGCTTAAATGGGTACAAAATTTCTACCCGGGTACCCGTGTAATAGTTACCTGTGTGTACACGGATACACGTGTGAGTAGGGCTTAAATGGGTACAAAATTTCTACCCGGGTACCCGTTTTATACTTACCCGTGTGTACCCGGATACACGTGTTAGTAGGGCTTAAATGGGTACAAAATTTCTACCCGGGTACCCGTGTAATAGTTACCCGTGTGTACACGGATACATGTGTGATTAGGGCTGAAACGGGTAGAAACTTTGTACCCGGGTACCCGTCCAATTATTACCCATGCGTACCCGGATACACGTTTGAGTAAGGTTGAAACGGGTACAAAATTTCTACCCGGGTACTCGTGTAATAGTTACCCGTGTGTACACGGATACACGTGCGAGTAGGGCTTAAACAGGTACAAAATTTCTACCCGGGTACCCGTGTAATAGTTACCCGTGTGTACACGGATACACGTGTGATTAGGGCTGAAACGGGTACAACATTTCTACCCGGGTACCCGTGTAGTAATTACCCGTGTGTACAAGGATACACGTGTGAGTAGGGCTTAAACGGGTATAACATTTCTACCCGGGTACCCGTCTAATAATTACCCGTATGTACCCGGATGCATGTGTGAGTAGGGCTTAAACGGGTACAAAATTTCTACCCGGGTACCCGTCTAATAATTACCCGTATGTACCCGGATGCATGTGTGAGTAGGGCTTAAACGGGTACACAATTTCTACCCGGGTACCCGTCTAATAATTACCCGTATGTACCCGGATGCATGTGTGAGTAGGGCTTAAACGGGTACAAAATTTCTACCCGGGTACCCCCGTCTAATAATTACCCGTGTGTACCTGGTTACCCGCACAAGTGAATAATTAATGAATTTAGATGGCTCAATACAGTTATAATAGTATAGAAGCAATCCACCAATGAAAACATGCAGGCAAGTTGACTCGGCCGAGTCAACTCGCTTGCATGATCCCATTGGCTGATTTCCAAATGAGTCTCCTATCTAATGTGATCCTTAACAATGCTGTTCACTTTTTTTCACCATTGCATTACTTTTTGACCGTCTAGATATGTTAAAATCGAAGAAAAATTGAAAGCCAAAATTAATAATCTGATAATCGGTAATAAAGGGTACTGGCAATTTTGTACCCTAAAAGCGGGTACTCTGGTACTTGTTTAAGTCAAGTTGGTATGGAAAAATGAATAAAGGCGTCCGTATACAAAAAACAAGAGAAGTAATAATGCTCTTTGATTTCAATATATCACATGTCAAGCAGATATTTGTCAGTTTCCGACTACATGTATTTGTAAGAAACAACATCAAATAACTTGATAAAAGGATAACATACATGTATTTGTAGAATAACAAATGCAATATAATACAGAGCCTAACCTGTCTTTTCTGTTTCACATACATTAGCGCAAAGCTTAAATGTGAAGAAGAACAACCCCTTGACTAATGCAACACTGACCAATTCATTTAAATAAACGGTAGTACTATTCTTGCGAAACACACTGACTCAATACAGAATTTACCTTTCTAAACAATGCGTGTTTGCAACGTTTAGTTTCCAAAATAGAAACGAATAAATATTTCGAAATATCAATATATAGACATACTTTACCAAAGCCAAATGCAGACTTTATCAGTCAGTTAAAACCATATGTTAATCTTGTTTCTGTTTCTAGGTTTCTGATATATGCGTCTACACAGACGTCGTCATGGTTATTGGTGGCTGTCACGTGTGAGAGGATCATCAGTACAAAATGGCCGCACAAGGTCAAGGTTATATGTACCAGACGATCTTCTACATACAGTGTGTTGATTATATACCTCGTAATATATGGCGGGAGTGCGCATCTTTTATATGGTACGGAGTTAAAGATGGTGAACGAAACCGAGACAGATGTACCGGTATTACGTGATACATGTAATGTGAAATCACAGGCAATAAGTGATGTGTGTAACGGGAAAACACGTTTAATTAGCAATGACTCTAATAAATGTCTTAAGAATATGCTATTTGGAAATAATTCTACTGTATGTGATTTAGGTACAGGTATAAATAATACGGCTAAGTGCAACGTTACAAACGACAGAACATTGTTATGTTTTACGAACGATTCATATAACTGTTCAAGATCTCAATCTGAAGATCATAGATCTAGTGTTAAATCAGAGGGACACCTTCCTGAATTTAAATGTGCTCCATTTGCGGATTCTCGATATAAACATTTCTTCTACTTCATTTACCCTTGGATTGACCTCGTTCTCTACTTTCTTTTTCCTGCTATAATACTCTGTATTGGCGACATCATTATAATTCATAAGATAGTATACAGTCGGAAACTTAGACAGTCTATGATGCAATACACATCACAAAATGTACCAGTGAAACAGTTGTCAGACAAAAGTATATCTATAACAATTATGTTACTTACTGTGAATGCTGTGTTTATTCTGTGTACAACACCCGTCACTATCTATCTAATAGGGATACCGTATTGGGTAGACAAACAAAATGGATTTAATGACACCCAGGCAATCGTGTGGGCGACTGTAAACTTGCTGATGTATCTAAATCATTCTATAAATTTCATACTATATTGTCTAAGTGGTTCAAGGTTTAGGACAAAGCTAAAAGAAACATTTCAAAGGAGGCATAAATCACATATACAACATAATTCGTCGACCGGAAGTGTATCAGAATCATTTCGCGCTCGAATGAATAACAGGACTAAAGGATGTCAGTCCAAGGGTACATGTAATACAGAAAGGGGGGTAGAGAAATCTCTTAAAAGTGTAATGACAGAACAGAGCATTATTTCAACAAACAGTGGGAAAGATACCGGTTTTGATGAAAACGGCTTCGTTTTATCTTTTGATGGTTGTTCAGATACCAAGGTATCATCTAAACCTGAGACTGTAGACGATATTGCTTTGGAGAATATCATTTCTCATGTTTAGTTTATTGTAGTACACATCATAGCTGTTAAAATATTCATTCACTTGTTGCATTATAAGTATCATGTTTAAAGCTAGGAACCCGGTATTACTTTGAAACAATTGAATATAGAAATCGGCGATTTCAAAATGATAGCATGACCTTTTTGATAATGAAATTTATATATCAGTCAGCTGTTGCTTCGGATATGTTGATGCAACTAATGCTAGTGTGAGTGTTACCCTGAAAGCTTTATTCTTATCCTGGTTGATGTTTCATTTTGTTTTGGTTTCATCATTCTTTTTAGTCATAGTATACAGTATTTGTCATACTTCGCTGCAATGTACAATAACAAAGGTATTGTTATCAAGAGACATCGAACATTAACTTATTAATCTTTTTACTGATAACATTCTGTATGTCCTGTCCGACTTATTATTAGGTGAAATTCAATCTTTACATTACTTATATGCATAATGGTGTACGAATCTCATCTGGTGTATTTAGGAATGTGCTTAATTAATTGCAGTGAACGGAACAAAAATATCGTAGATCAAGGACTAATTTATAAGCTGAATATCAAGACAACCCAAAGGAACAAGTAATTTAGTTTTTGTGGATTCAGTTGGTATTTATTTCAAAGATGAATACAAATATTACAGGAATAAGTGTGCTTGTTTCCTTGATTTTATTTCTTACATTTCCCTACGTTCATGGCAATTATGAGTGTTTGTGTAATAATGATATCGAGACCACAGTGTTTAGTGGACCGAGCAATTCCACCAGCCCACTTGGGTTTCTTTATGAGTTTGACTGTAAACCAATGGACAAGGCACATAGTGATGCAACATGGGCAGCCATTTTATTCGAACATCAGGTAAGACATTCTTTTTGTTTATTAGCATTATTCTGGGAAGGGCCGAAATGAGTTTAATACCAACATGGATCCAGATAAGACTGCACATTGGTGTAGTCTGATGAGGATATATGCTTTTCTATCAAATTAATTATTATGAAGTATTTTAAAAAAAGTAACATTTCGTCTATTGACATCTATTATAAGGACTATAGTTAGAACTAATTAATGCAATTTACTGTTTTTGAGTTTTATTTCATTTCTTTTTTGTACACAGTTTTGCTTGCAGGGGATGCTTTTCCTATTACAATCAAGTTATTTTAGTGAAGACGGATAATCATTATAACTATCCTACATAAAAACCTCCATAAATCGTTTAATAGATCGTATATATTCCAAAATAATGTAACTTGATATAGACAGGCCCACATGTTCATCGTGAATTTTCTCTTTCGAGTGTTACGACCATGAATAAGTTTGAATATTTGTTCCTATATCTGTATGTGTTCTTTTTCCAGATAGGATATGTACGACAAGGAGCGTCAATTGCAGAGCAGGCATGTTCTGGATCAATACCCTCCCGAGATGTAATAAGTAGGTCAATTATGATACCATATACTTTTCGGCCAATTCCCGTATAATGGCGCTTTTTGAAGCTAAACATTATTACGGGTTTCATTGTAGAAATCATTGTGAAAAATAACGAAATTACTTGTGATAAACAATTTCTTAATTTCTTACATGTCTTATACCCAGAAAAAAACACATCTACAATTTCATTCATTTCAAATACTGAACTCGTCTATGACTTTGAATTTGGGTCAGTTTAAACTTTTGCAGTCCGATAATAGGCTACAATTGACCGACTACTAAGTATGTGTCAAAATGTGACCGTATTTTAGTACTGATAATGAGCCCTTATATCTACTATTAAAAGTAAATTAGAAAACATATCATAAACAACAATCTGTTTTGACAACGGTTACCTTGAAAGTAGTTGAAACAATGAAGAATGGGACTGATTGTAACTCAGTCCTGTTTAATATTATGTGTCTCTCACGGAAGCAAACATATTTACTTAAATCCACGTCGATTTTGTATCATTCTGGACATGATTTTATCATTTATAACCTAATATAGACCCTCTGGGAATTGTGAAAATTATCGACACAGTCAGTCTGTGCGAACCGCTCAGACTGACTAGTTTCAAGCTAAGGTAATTTTCTTGACATATATTGTTTGTCTATCATAATATAACGTCGGTTGGGAGTCAAAACCTCGTAACTCCAGCTTTTTCAAGCTGTAGTTACGAGGTTTTGACTCCCCACCAACGATAAGCTTATTCTCCATACGCGACATCTGATTGACGTCTGCTAGTTGACCTTTTTCTCAACGGTTACACTTTATATATTAACTTTCTAACAAATACTATTGTTTTTGCAGCAACGATTCAAACTCCACCGACCAACGTTACAAGAAAAACAGCGACTACTAAATTGCTATCAACAATACGGTCTACAACCTTAGACCCATTTACTCAAACAACGTCACAACATATAATTCCATTAAAAAATTATACAACTCCTGGCCAAAACCTAGGGATAAATTCTACAACACCAACGATGCGGAGTTCAACAATCGTAAACTTCCCAATGACAACAAATTTTACACAATTTCAAACCCCTACAAATAATAGGACAGGTGTAAATTTCACCTCAACACAAACAAATTTTCAAAAGACGTCGAAGAGGGAGAATGTTACAAGAACTACTCTACCTGCATTTCTAAACCGAACGACAGATATAGTGGCTAAATACAACTTCACTACAATGCCATCTATATTCAATTATACGTTAGCGAACATAACGTTTACAAAGCAGCATAGTACTTCAATATATTCAATAACACCAGGTAGCGGAAGCTTCACAAACGTTACGTCAACACTAAACCACGGCCAAAATATGTCAAAACTGGGATATATAACAAATACAACTTATACAAAACCAAATAGTACATCAGGTTATATAGCGTCTTTGACTGATGTAACGAGAATGAACAGATCTTCGGTGCAAACGCTGTTACCAAACACATCGTTTTCTTATCATAAGACGAGCTCTCTCCATACATTATTATTCTCAACCACGCAGAGTACTCAGAAAAGCGTGAACCATACAGTAACACAAACTACGTTACGATATACTAGTACATCCATTCCTGCCAATAACACGCCAAGTCTTCCCCACAGTTCTTCGCTGCCGTATGGGACTATATCAACTATTTCGACATTAAGTAACGCATCTTACCAAAGTCTGTTTTCAACTACAACAACGAATCCGATTGTAACCTTAAACCAAAGTTTGATTTCAACTACAACACTGAGTCCGAGTGTAACATCAAACCAAAGTTTTATTCCAACTTCAACACCGGGTCCGATTGTATCATCAAACCAAAGTTTTATTCCAACTTCAACACCTAGTTCGATTATAACTTCAAACCAAAGCCTGATTTCAACTGCAACACCGAGTGCGATTGTAACCTCAAACCAAAGTTTTATTTCAACTTTAACACCGTTTCCGATTGTAACAACAGACCAAAGTTTGATTTCAACTACAACACTGAGTCCGATTGTAACCTCAAACCAAAGTTTGATTTCAACTACAACACCTAGTTCGATTATAACTTCAAACCAAAGTTTAATCTCAGCTACAACACGGAGCCCGATTGTAACCTCAAATCCAACTACAATGCCGGCTTGGTATTCAACTTCAAATCAAAATTCGACTCCGACTACAAAACAAAGTCCAGTTCTAAGTCCAAACCAAAGCACGAATCCACTTACACAGCAAAGTACAACATCAGCAACAAATCAGAGTTCACACTTGAGTACAAATGGACAGACAACTCTTTCATCACAATCACCAACAACAGGTAGGAAGAAGATCTGAGTCTGATCATTACAGACCAGCTTAACCACAAGTAGGCGCAATAAGTATTACGTATTACTATATGTAAAGAAGTAAAAAACTTATCATTTTTCTGTCAACGATTTCAATGAATTTACAAACTTTTCTTTCTTATAGTTCATTAATGTTTATTTCGTTTTGGCATCACCTTTAAAGAAACAGTGTTTACAAGGTTTTGTCATTTGTCATTTTGTTGAAAGGATAAAAACGTTAATTGATGGTTAAAAAGGATATCTTATGTCGGATATATACCATTTGTATTGAAAATTACATGTTGGTATTTCTTATGTGCCATAGATATGTTTTATATTCTCCATAATAAAGTTATATGCAAACGTTGCTAAATGATGTATTGAAAAATAATTTTGACATTCGAGGGATAGCATGTTTAATCAAATCTTAAGAATATAATGAATCACGAAACTCATATTCAATGTATTTTACAGATAAATGGATTGTAGAATTGTATCCGTATTACATGCTATCTAAGACGATATACAATGGTTCACTGGATCATCCATATCCACTCGTACGGACGGACGGATACTACTGCTACGAGCTGAGCATCGGAGTGGATACCTGGTTCAATGGTATGTAAAATTAACCCATTACTAAACGTCGGAATTTTAGACTGTTCCAAATTCAAAGATGCTGCAGACGACAATTTAAACTGAATGAAATTTCATATTTTTTTTCTTTTTGCGTAGAAATGATTGTGGGAAATGAACAAATTGCAAGCAATTTCCCCGCTTTCCACAATGTTTGCCAAAGCCATTATCTTGTTGGGAGTCAAAAAGAGTAACTGTGTGGAAATATGTTAAAGGATCACAAAATATAATCTTATACAGCAGAGATACAGATAAAAGGGTACATTAAATGCGTTTTCAGAAATGTAATATAGCTATATCCTGTGTCAATAATCAAACACTATGTTGTGAAAACTCATTTTGAATCGTGTCTTCGAGACAATTCAAATAAATACACGCAAAATAGGTTTTCATTTGAAATGGCATAATTTTTTTAAGTATACCTTTCCATCCTCTTACGTTGCACGCGTTGCTTTGATATACATTTATCTTCAAGAGTCCGGATATAGTAATTGAACATTATATCATGATGGTCAAGATATGTATAACAATATATGGCTGTGAAAAGAAGACCTCGAATTAGTGTACATGTATGAATTTATAGCATGTTTAACGAACTGTTGATATATTCAAAGGAAGAGCTGTATTTGGTTCGAACTTCATATGAAAGAAATTAAGAAATTACTTAATGGTGAATTAGAAAGTGACGGGTCGGATCAACAATTGGTGTTACTTCCTTCAAGTTCTTTTGCGTTTTGTCCAAGTAAGAGAATAACAATATGGATCTTAATTAGTTAGTTCTTATGTACATGATCATCTGGGTCCATATTTGTATCATAAACCAGACCGGTCATTCTTTCAAATTACATCTTGTTTACAGCTCGAGCTACATGTAGAGAAAAGGGCGGCGATTTAGTAGTGATAAACGCGAAGGGCACGGAGATGTTGATACTAACAATGCTAAAAGAGCTTAATTATACCGAGGAAGTATGGATTGGTCTTACTAACTTAAATGATGTGGGGAAATGGAAATGGGTTGATGGTAAGATTTGGCTTTTTCTTGTGATTTTCTTATATGATGGGTTCTCAGAGAGTGTCAGTTTAACCCATTACCAAACAACAAAATTTTAGACTGGTCCAAATTCAAAGACTTTGCAGACGACAATTTCAAGTCAATGAATTTTAAACTTTTTTTTTGGTCATTTTGTGTAGAAAATATTGTGGGAAATGAAGAAATTGCTTGTCACAAGCAATTTCTTCATTTTCCACAATGTTTTCCATGGCCATTATTTTATGGGGTGTCAAAAGGCGTCATTATGTGGGAATGGGTTAAATCAATGGCTTACCCATTTAACTTTCCAAACTTTAAAAGATGTCAAAGCAGAACTTTATAATTTTTATGTCAAAAAGCTAAGACCACTAACCATTGGCGTTTGCATGGACCATTATAATGTAGTATACGAGGTAGAATTTCTTTGGATAATGCTTCATTAAAGTGACATTTCACATTTTCTTTTCAAAAAAAAACTTTTATTTTTATCTGAAAGAGCATATTTTCGTATGAATATCCTGAATTTTTCAAGCCAAAATATCGCACCGTTTACGAGAAATAAATATTTTGGTGCTAAAATTAAATAAATTGTTGTGGAAAACAGTTCAGATTTATATGGAATTCGTCATTTCTGTCTCAACTTTAAAAGCGTTTTTTTCGGCTATAAATAACAACTTCAAAAAGCTAAATAGCATTTAGCATTTCTATGCATAGGAATAACCAATCTTTGCACCAAGACATACTTTTAAAAATGAAATGAGAATGAAATGTCACTTTAACCATTTGACAAAGTGTATGGTGGTGATATAGCCACATCTTAATGCGTGACTTGTGGAACTAGCCTAATGTCGATATATTTGTTAGAGTCATAAACTGTGTCTTATGTGTGACTAAATATTCTAGTGACTCTTTTTGTGATCAGGCCAAGCCGCTTCAACCACATACGCTAACTGGGACACATCACCCTTTACGGATCCAGAGAGTGATAAAAGACGTAACTGTGTCACGTTGGACGTTACGTCTGGTAAATGGAGGACGCGAGCGTGCCAGACATACATTATAGATGTACCAAAACATTATGCTATATGTCAGTATGGTATGTAGGTCCTAAAATTATACAAGTTAGTGTCATTACAAGCTATCGTTTTAAGATTTTAGACCATTCTACTTTAAAGATGCATTCTCGTCCGTTTTGAGAGTCTGTGAAAATGACTACTTGTAAGCATAATTAAAATTTTACCTTTTTTCCGTGTGCCAGATCTGGCTTTGTTCGAACTTTAACGACTTTAACGATACTCGTAGCACCTGATATAAAACATATTTCAAATCGGTTTGGAAACATAAATTTTGCGCACGCGATCGCACACTGCCGTTTTATTCGTGCATTTTTCAGATCGAACCTATTCTGTGTAATCAAAAGTCGATAAGCGGTCCAACAAAATGCTAAAAGCAAATTTCTAACGTTAGATTTTTAAACATTTTGTGAATAAGCTACAATAAACTACCATAACTGTGTAACAATTATAGTACATTCAAGCATTAGCTTTATCGCATAATTTGTAAGGTTATCCAATTGTGTTCTAACTTGAATAATATACCAAGTCATTTCTAACGAAAACCTCGTAACTGCAGCTTGTTTTAAGCTGCAGTTACGATGTTTTCGTTGAAAAATAGCGATAAGCAGTAAGTCTGGTGATTGATGTCAGCCCCACATTATACATGCACATAGTAATTGATGTACATCTTAACTTAAAAAAAAATCCCCTTTCCAAACACTGTTTAGTTGGAAAGTCTATTGTATTCATACATCATTTTTCTTTTTCAGAAATACCAAAAAGATAGCAGATGGAATTCTATTTTGAAAAATGGAAGAACAGGAACAACCATCTTGGCTAAAAAGGAGTCCTTACTATGTCTTTACTATCTCGGAAATATTTTAAAAAAAAAGTAACTTTGTTTTGATGTGATAATAATTTTGATATTAGTTGATTCTGTTAAAATCAGAGCCTTCTGATTGGTTGAGAAAATATTTTCATAGCTCAATGAAAAGGAATGTCGGAACTAGTTTTCCTGTCAAACATTATAAATACGCCGCATTATAGATCTGGCGTTTTTTGTTTAAAAGTAATTATGAAAAGTTGTGTTTTGTTGTGTTCTTTTTAAACTCAGAAATTTGAGTTATAAGAAATGAATGCAATTTTATTTTTTTCGTGAAGGTTTGTTCTTTTTCATACCTGCATTAAAAAAAATAAAACCGCATTCATTCCTTAAATGACTAAGTTAAACGATTTATCTTCATTCTGGTCCAAGTCCCCATGTAATTTGGCTGCGTAAGCTCTACAATTGTTTGACTCTTTTGCAAACATCGCGTAGCTATACTAGATCAAGTTGAAGTTTATGTGTTGATAAAACAGGATTTCTTGTTCTAACATACAGACATAAAATAAAAAAGATACTGTTTTTCAGCGGTTAGTTCTTTTTTATCACACGCTTTGCAGATCTGCATGTAACCTGTCTTTGAACGTCGCAACTATGAATTCTTTACATATGTCCATGCTAGATTTTTAACCCTTTCCCAAACAAGACCTGATTTTGACGTTCCTCAGAAGAAAGACTTGGGAAAACACTGAGACAAAAGAAGAAACTGCTGATAACCAGCAGTTTCTCCTTTTGTCTCAATATTTTCTGTGACATATTTGACACAAATTCTATCTTTAATAACTTCCATTTAGTAATTTGTACATGTAGCAGTTTTTAAAGTGGATCGCCCTTAAGGTTTACAGACCCTGAAAAAATCACCTCTTTCTAGCCGTACGAAATGCATCAAATTTCACATACTTGTAAATACACTTCATAAAAGTTGATTCACCGTGCTGGATTTCAAGATCATGCTTCAAGAAGAAAATTATTTAGAAATATTATTTTACTCTATATTCATATACAAGGGAGGTAATTTTGAACATTTTTGTCAAATATTTCCATAAGTATGCATTAAATCAAAATTCTAAACCGTGCAAAATGCTTATGTTTGTATTTGGAATGGAAATGTACCACAGTTTAGGAATTATTTGGACTTTTCAAAGTTTGCCCCTGGCTCTTTGGTGCTTTTGAGGGTTTGGATACCTTAAACTTTGCCGTTTGGGAAAGGGTTAAGAGACCAGAACAACAGTGAGAGTTTGTATTGTTACGTGGCGCATTGCATTATCTGGGACCAAAATGAAAGGAATTTTAGCGCTGATACCACATTTTTTCACTATATATTAAAGTGACATTTCAGAATTTTTTGTCATAAATTTTACTTTTATTTTTATCTGAAAGAGCATATTTCTTTATGAAAATTCTGAAAAATTTCAAGCCAAAATATTGCGCCGTTTACGAGAAACTCATATACTGACGTCCAAAAGAAACGCCTCAGTCCTAATAAATGTCCGATTATTCAGTAAAGCTGATTTGAAATTACAAAAACTTATTTCCATCTGTAAATTTGATTATCTGTTGTTGAAAAATGATGATAAAGAAATTATCAAATTGTTACAGTTTAGAAAAACGGCACATTTAATCAGAGCGGTATCAGAATTTTTATTTGAAAATCAGTAGCGCGTGGTTCAAACTTTACTTGTGACGACAAAAGATACCGTAAAACGGCTTATTTGGTGAATACAATTAGTGAATACTAAACGCGACTTCGATTTTAACGTCTCAAACCTGAAACGCAAATGACGTTGACGTAAGACAGCTTCTTGTGTAACAAGCGTTACGCGAGGTCTACCTGACTTTGGACGATTGGCAAATGTTTCTGTAACTGTAACTCGTCGACCAAGATGCCAGATCGTGCAATGAAAGACGTTAAAACGTCAGGTGGCTTGTTTTTTACTTCCCCGTATTCGAAAATGGCTTATCTACGAGCTCTATTTTCCAAGCAGTGTGTCTATTTCAAACGTTAATGGCAACAACAACAGTTACCCGTAAAACACTTATTTGACCACCACAGTAACAAGATACTCGACAGAACGTCGATCCCAAAGTCACAAACCTGAAACGTACATGACGTTAACGTGGAGAATTATCTTGCTTTATAGGCGTTCAATGAGGTCTACTTGAGCGTGACCGATCGAAAGATGTTCGCGGGACTCTAACGCGTCGATCAAGACACCGAATCGAGAAACACAATATGTTAAACCGTTTTGCGACTTCTTTGTGCATTCGTCGCATTAAAAAAATGCCATATTACGCGCTCCCTTTTCAGAATTTAGTCTTGGTATCCTTCAATTTGGATGTTTCATTAGAAAATCTTAAACCTTGTGGTTGCCTATCCACTAACACATGTCACTGTGTAAAATATGACCAATTTCATCACGTGATAAACATACACGAAGCGCACGTAGAAAACGTGACCAGTCACCGGATATGGACATATTTGCTAATAAAAACGCACATTTTTTCATTTGCCGTAATTGTCGGTCAAAATGGTAATATACAGTATGCATTTTACTAATATTGTAGCAGGCATAAGGAAAATAACGACAAATTTCATTGGAGCGTTTCTTTGCGACGTCAGTTTATTTTTGTGTTAAAATTGAACAAATTGTTGTGGACAACAGTTCGGATTTATATGCAATTTATCGATTATGTCTCAACTTAAAATGCGTGTTTCTCGCTTATTGATAACAACTTCAAAAAACTAATAGTATTTATACTCATTAGAATAACCAATCTTCGCATCAAGACATACTTTAAAAAATTGAAATTGGAATGAAATGTCCCTTTAAGGTCAAGTTTCCCAAAAATGTTGCTATAAATATGAATTGCGGATCAGTCATTATATTTAAACATACAGATTTGAATAAGAAGGACTAAATGAAAGTTAATTTGACATTTCCTTGGACAGGAATAATCCGGCTATATACAGTAGGTTGACCACTTCATTTCATTTCATTCTGAGTTGAAAGCACTGTGGGAAATAAAGCGATTTCCTGTCATGTTCATTTTTTCCATTACAACATTGTGGGAATTAAAGAATTTCCTCATTTTCTCCAATGTTTTCCAATGCATTTATATTTTTAGGCGTCAAAAATAGATTTTTTATGGAAATGGACCAACTCATCGATACATGTCTGAAGATAATCGTACTTACGTATGTCTTTGAATCGTTAACTTAGAAAAAATGCATTTAGTTTCTTTTCAACTCAGGGTCTTGCGGTAATCGTCGCGTTTCTTTGAAAACCTAGTAACTGCAGCTCAAAACGAACTGCAGTTACTAGGTTTCAGAAGAAAGACGACAAAAGCACTATTTTATTTTCAAATGCTGCTACCATATCGATTTTGTGGTCATATTTAGATAGCTTCGAACTTTTATCGTGATTTAGCATTTACGTCCTGTATGGCGCTAAGTATTTGCTAATAAGCTGCAAAAACATTCCCTCCTCTTCGATTTGTCTTAAACGTTACCATAGTAGCAAGAACTTTTAGAGCTAATAACTCTAGGTGCACCTTAGGTTGAATTCATAATTCGTACTCGAGTTATTGTTTGTTCAATTTACTAAAAATATTTGTAAAAAAAACTTATTTGTCGAAAAAAAGAAGTGTGAGTTTTCTTATGCTTATACAAATAGATTTTCTACTGTGTGAATAATCGTCACTTTACTAAGAAAAGGGAATTTAATTATACAAATATTATTTTGAGACTCGGTTTTTAAAGAACAAAGTTACAATTTATGGCGACCAAGGAAGATATGTAAATGCATGGAATATTTTGACTCTGTTGATGATATGTTTTTGATAATATCATGAGACTTGGATATTGAAGAACAAAGTAACAATTTATCGCGACCTACTACCATATTTGGATATGTCATGTTTACAAGGCGGGATAACCGACATGCCATGCACTCCATCAATGGACATCTAACACGGGTATGTTGTCTCTTTTCATTTATAATAACGTAGTCACAAATTAATTGATACGTGTAATTACATAAAGATGGCAGTTGCTTTTTCGAAATCGGATGAGTAGAGTTTCTGATCCCATCATCGTCAATGCATATAAAATACATGTATATCAAACAAAATAAATATAGCCATTGAAATATAGAAGATGGGAAACAAACTGCTCGTTGCGAGCAATTGGTTTCGTTTTCTTGCTATATTTCAATTGTAAACGTACTTCATAACCAGCAAGATTGCATAAATATCATTTATTTGAAACTGAACAGAAATCGGATGAGTCGAACTTTCGAGGTATAATGGCTTTCCCTACGACTTCGACACGACGCGTTTCAACTGCAGTAATCTAAAGCTTTCAGAAACAATTTGTCTACATTCGCTCATACCAGAGCGTCTTTATGTGTGCGTATTTACAATCTTTTCTTTCGGAAAGTGTAAGTTACTAAGTTAAACATAATCACTCTCTTTTTGTATTTGATTAATTGAATTTACGATAATTCTCATATTTACATTGCCTTGTATTTGTTTCTCGTGCCTGTAGGCTCATTTTTCATCTTATATGGTCATCGCTCCCGATATTTCATGTTCCTACGCAAATCAACCTAACACAAGACGTTGGAAATTCTGCCATGAAATATAACGTTAACAAAATATTATTATATTTAAGTTTTATTTAGTTATTGGTTTTTGCCTATCTGATTAAAATCCGGTGTTAACGGACAGTAACATCTGAGAGCTATCAGTAAGGGGCCATCTCCTTTGATCTATTCTTCGGATCAATCAAGTAATCGCTTTCAAGGTCCTGAAAGCGATCAAAATCGAATACATGTAATTTGGCTACGAGGACATCACATCACAAACCAGTGCAGAATCAATTGTTTGTACTTACTCGCTTGTCAAGGAAGATCATATATAACCAGATATGTGCATGATTAGAGTAAAAATAGCCGATTTTTGTTTTGCCAGGGTCACTGTAGATGACCCCTAACTGGTGGTTGTCAGAGGTTAACGTAAGTTAACACAGGATTTTAATCGGAGTGTAGTGTTCGTCCCATCATTCCAGGTAATGGCACAACCTGATCAATGGCAGGTTGCACGGATTTCACGATTAGAGCGAATATCTAGAGTTGATGTAAACGCAAGACGTGAGCTAGAAGAAATTATGGCCAACCTTGATACTGGGACATATGCAGGTATACCTTATCTTCGTTTTTCAACAAAAACCTCGTACCTGCAGCTTAAAACAATCTGAGTTTTTTGTTGAAAAGCAGTGAAATTATAATAGTTTTATATATCCAATGTATATGCGTTGTGTTCTCAAATACCGTGTATATCTGCTGTGAGAATAAAACCATGTTCTTGTTCTTGTTCTTGTTAATTACATTGAAATGAAAGGCATCACTTGCTAACGCAATGAAATATAAAACATTTACTGAAATAACACCAGAAATAATCCATGTTCTCCCATGGGTTTTAATTCTGGGTTTGGTAATACAATAAAAAAATCGACGAGATTGAAAACCATTGCGTGTTATTGATTGGTAGCTTAACTTAGAACCGTGATAAATTGAACATAACCCATGGTAGAACCGAGATTCGATTCTAACACGAAACAAACATTATGCTTGTAATATTTAAGCAATAGCAAGTGCTGATTTATTGGTTGATTTCAACTACCAACGTCATCTGGTGTAAAACTTTGATGAATAATACCCGTTTCAAACAGATATTTGAATCTTTCAAACGAAAGTATAAATTAAATAATATAAAAGATTTTATTTTCGGAGACCAATCGTAGAATCGTATGTAAAGGTATATGCGTGTTACTTTGTAAACGACATATCGCTGTTTACCAACAAAAGCCTAGTAATTGCAGCTTAAAACAAGCTGCAGTTACGATGTTGAAAACAACACATATTTGTTAAACTTTCGGTGAGTTACAGGCCCGTAGGAACAGGGGGCTAGGGGGGGCTAAAGCCCCCCCCCCCCCAAAGTTGGCCAAAAATGCAAAATTTTCCTAATTTTACACTTAAAATTTTGGGAAAATCGCAATTAGCCCCCCCCTCCCCCCAATATTCAGGATAGGGTGTTTAGCCCCCCCCCCAATATGAAATTGCTTCCTACGGGCCTGAGTTAGAGGAATCTGAGAGGAGGGAGATAGCAAAACGAAGAAAACGTAAATTCATGGACATTGCCGTACCACACGGCATAATTACCGTGCTGTGTCTGATTGTTTGTGTGATATTTATGAATGTGACTTTGTAAATGGTATACTGTCGGTGTTATTACAAACCCTGTAACTACAGCTTATCAAATGATAGTTACGAGGTTTTGCAATAACGCCGACTTTTTTTAAACTTTAGGTGAATTGGAGGAGTCTGAGAAGAGGGAGATAGCAAAACGAAGAAAACGTAAATTCATGGATATTGCCGTTCCTCACGGCATAATTACCGTGCTACGTCTCATTGTCTGTGTGTTATTTATGATTGTGACTTTGTAAACGTTATATAGTCGGCGGTATTGCAAAACCCCATTACTACAGCTTGAATCAAGCTGTAGTTACGGGGTTTTGCAATAACACCGACTTTATTTTTTCAAACTTTAGGTGAATTGGAAGAATCTGAGAGGAGGGAGATAGCAAAACGAAGAAAGCGTAAATTCATGGACATTGCCGTTCCTTACGGCATAATTACCGTGCTGTGTCTTATTGTTTGTGTGATATTTTTGGTACAAACTGGCAAGTCAATAGCGCACGGAGAACAGGTTGGTATACGAATATATAACAGGGCTAATAGGGAACAATTTTATCCAATTTACCGTGAAGTAATTTCGGACAAACAAACAGTGTTTCATTGGTGTTGTTGTAAAATCTTGTAACTACGGCTTGAATCAAGCCGTAGTTACGAGATTTTATAACGACACCGACGGTTTATCAAAACATAACCATAACCAGGTCTATTTTTAGCACAAAATCCATCGCCATTTCTTTATGTCCCAAATACTTAGTTTTGACTCCAGATATAATTTTCGCTTATTTCTGTTATTGTCTGCATCTCCTTTAAATTGTTGAATTGAAACCAAGCTTTGTTGGGAAATTGTGATTCGACAGATCTTAACAATATAAATCTGTATGTAAACGTTGAAAATCAGTATGATTATATACAAATCCGTGTCCTTAATTCTATTTGTATCGGACATGCATGTAATTGATTCATGAATACAAATACTCGTATATAGTTACAATCCGTCATTACATGCATCATTTAGGTAGTGTCACCATTGCATCGACATTATTTATTTATTGTAGGACATTTCTTTTCATTTTTTATTAACTTACTTCATTTTGTATAACTCGTTTACAAAATGAAATTTTTTCTGCACCAAACGGTTCCACGAACACAATGTTCTTTACAATAATGTTTGTAGCATCGACCCACTTGCTTACGAAAATAATCATGCGGCAACTTAATTTGCATTCATACTTTTTTCAGTTATCAGAATATTTCTCACGCCAGGAAAAACTTGACAGTTTGATCACAACAATCCTACAAGAGTACGGCGCTGTTTCCATGACCTTAGTCAAGGACACGAAGTCTAGCGATCTGTCTCAGACGTACGATATCACAGATGAGAAGATAGAACAATTCCTACCGGACAAAACACTCGTGAAGTGGACCATCCTGAACATGCTACGCGATTATCGAAGTTCCGATCCGGGGTTCGGTCCTTTCCATGAAAAGCTTGTGAAACAAGCGAGATTTTATAATAAGGTTGTGGTCAATGTGAGATATACCGTGCAAGCTGTGGAGCTTGGATTCATGGAAAGGCATGGTTGGAAGCTTGCGTATGATTTTCAACTGAAAACGCGGCAACTATTCAAAGTTAGACTTCTGATCAATACGTTACAAGCCTTACACGAGTGTCTTGTGGAATTAGACACAAAATCAAATACTGGACGTAAATGTTTGGAAGTATCTCTTGACTCACTTCGGTCATTTACTGGACTTGAAGTTTTCATAACGGAACTTTGTGCTGGCCTTACCACGCTCGAGAGCGATTTGAATCACTTGTCGATGTCTTATAGAATATTATCGATCCTACACAAAAAGATTCTTGAAATTACAAATGCCACGAACGATTCTTTTAAACTGCTATACACGGCAAAGGTTTTGGATGAAATGAATGGGGTAGCAATTCAACAGCATAGCATGAATGATTCAAAAATGATTGGCAATCAAAACACTTCGCATGTAAATGATACGGGAGAACAGATTGGAAATGAAAGTTCACCTATAGATAATATGAACAACAACACAAATATCTCTAATGTCAACACAAGTCCAGCGCAAATGCAGGAACAAATAATAGAGGAAGAAATAACTATAGCTGATTTTATTACTATTTTGCGCGGGATGGAAGAAGAGATCCGAATGGGAATGGAGAATAATTGGAAAATACAGAAGAATAGAAATAGATACGTAACGAAGGAGTCGGTGCTAGGTTTCAGTCTTGCGTTTGTTGCAGCATTCGGAGTTATGTTTCTAACAGCGATATTTGTGACCGTCCTGCGAGGGGAGAGTGAATTGGTTGTGTGTGTTGGTGACTGGCTAAAACATATAACTGACGATCTGAATGAAAAGAGGGATACGTTACAAGGATTTTCGAAAAAGGTAAGGGTTTGACAAATAGTTCACGGAAATAGATAATATTGCACTAACATTGAATTTTGAAACAAATCGGGTTTTTTTGTTGTCGTTGTCGTTGTCGGGTTTTTTATTATTATTATTATTATTATTATTATCATTATTATTATTATTTTTTTTTGGGGGGGGGGGGGGGAGGGGCAAGTTCTCTTTAATGTTATGTGTACTCTTACACAGTTCCTTTCGATTCTGATCTGAACCCACTTTCCTTTCAATTTCTAAACCCATCTCATTTATTTTGCTTGGAGATATAGGCTACTCAATTCCAAAAGAAAGTGTACACTTTCGATTTTTTTCCTTTACCTTAATTTTCATAAAGTTTATGGGAATCTAGGGTGTGAATCTAATTTCATACTTCAGATTAGACCGCAAAGAAAAATGGCATCAAAACAGATGTCCATAGAATGGCTTAAATACTGCACACACACACAGCCAGATCATTATGGTGTTGATGGCGTTGAGATTTGCACTCCTTACAGCTTCTTCTGTGGAAAGAGATACACGCTTATATGGCGTTGTATGGTTTGGCTATGCCTTGAAAGCCATTTCCACGCTAAAGTTTGAACTTTCCTGTAGACGTTGCGTGCGCGTCAACGTTAGTAATCGCTACGTTAGCAGTCTAGTAAATTGTCGTCGAAGGGTGCAACAGCGTTCTACAAAAGATTTGTATGCCTTTAAGATACCATACAAATGGACACTTGCTATTGGAACATAAATACCATACACATTGGAATTTGTTGAGGGCTTTTGTTTTACCCAGGTTCGGTCTTGTTCATCGACGTTGTTGTAAAAATGTAATGACAATGTGATTTTATACTAAGCTATGCCAAAAGGATTGCATTAAGTTTAATTTCAGATCGATAGCTCATCTAGCACATGAGGCAAACGTGAAACACTAAAAATTCAAAGTCTCAACCAAGCCGAAAATTCGTGCGTGCCATGTGATTTCTTCGTCAATATATCGTTTGTCAACAGTCTTGGGTGTGTCGTACAAAACTTCCTGACGATAGCCGATATACTTTTCGAGATATTCAAAATTTAAATGTGCACACTTTCTTTTGGAACTGAGTAAAGTTTCAATGTAACTGGTTTCAAGTCGCTTTTTATGATTTTTCGTGAATCTATAAGAAAACAATCATTTAAATTGATCATTTACACCTACAAGCAAAGTCTAACGTAACGCTATAGTGTCGTCGCTTTCAACGAAAGCCTCGTAATAGCAGCTTATTTTAAGCTGTAGTTACGAGGTTTGTGTTGAATAACAGCAACAAATAGACGTTGAGGCTAATATGGATCCATGTTGGCCAAGAAAGGCCTACATACCATTGGTGCGTTCTTTAGAGCGAGACTTTTTAAGATTTTATGATGACGTTACGAATAAAGTATGGAGCATTCAGAAAACCGCGGCTTATGAATTCGAAACAACTCGGTCAATTTTCTCTTATTGTTTCTACTGACTTGACCGACGAGTTCCACAAGAAGTGTAGGATGATGGCCTCCGATAGAACGGCTTAAAAATCTTGCTCTTCGTATTTTATCCTAAAATATCTTAAGATAGCTTGATATTTCTCTCGCTCTAAAGAACACGCCTCAACTCAATTTTATTGTTTTCTTTCAGATAGTTCCAAATCAATTTATGTCAAGCATCGATCTACATGCATCTGCTTCAACCATGTTCCCCTATAAAAGCAACGGCGACGCTACATTTTTGATGTTCAGTATCAGTCATTTCACGTCCTACTTCGAGTTGTTCACGGCCGAACAGACCATCCATATACTGACACTGGTTATGCAACTTATTGATGAACGTTTGGACCAATATAATGCGATTTCTGTTACAAGCATGGGACATTGTCAAATCATTTTCTCAGGTTAGTTGGTTTACTAATACATCTGTAGAGGGTAATAATTGAATGTTTTCAGGTTTTTTCCCTTTATTATGTCGTTCCATGAACATAATATGTATGAAATGTAACCTTAATGTACATGTAGTACATTTTTGGAAATGGATCGTTGAAACTGATTGAATTAACGAATCCAAACATTCAATCATTAAAGACAAATCATATTTAATAACTATATTTTCTTATACACATATCGACGAAAAATTTTAACATGTCTTACGTTTAAATATTGTAAATGTTAATAGTACTGTTTCTTTTCTTTCCAGACACTTCATACAACAACAGAGCACATCATGCAAGCGAGTTGGCTAACCTAGCGTTAGATATAATGTCTTGTTGTAGCGACCTAGAAATAGGACGACAACCACCGCATTCTAAACTACATGTTAGCATTGGCCTTCATTCTGGTAAGCATTTAATTATCGTTTTTCGCGCCTATTTAAAGAATGATGTTGCTTTTGAACGAAAACCTCGTAACTGCAGCTTAGAACAAGCTGCAGTTATGAGGTTTTCGTTGAAAAGCGAAGATAATGTTCTATGTACAGGCTAATTTATCTGAATTTCCTAATATGTGCAAATTAAAAAAAGAATGCATCACGCCGATGGGCTGGCCAACCAAGCGTTAGATATAGTGTCTTGCTGTAGCGACCTAGAAATAGGACGACAACCACCGCATTCTAAACTACATGTTAGCATTGGTCTGCATTCTGGTAAGCATTAACTGATCGCGTTTCGTGCCCATTTAAAGACATACTGCTGCTTTTCATAGAAAACCTCGTAACCGCAGCTTAGAACAAGCTGCGGTTATGAGGTTTTCGTTGAAAAGCGAAGATAATATTCTATGTACAGGCTAATTTATCTGAATTTCCTAATATGTGCAAATTAAAAAAGAATGCAGCACGCCGATGGGCTGGCCAACCAAGCGTTAGATATAATGTCTTGCTGTAGCGACCTAGAAATAGGACGACAACCGCCGCATTCTAAACTACATGTTAGCATCGGGCTTCATTCAGGTAAGCATTTAATGATCGCTTTTTGCGCCCATTTAAAGACATAACGATGCTTTTCAACGAAAACCTCGTAACTGCAGCTTAGAACAAGCTGCAGTTATGAAGTTTTCGTTGAAAAACGAACATAATGTTCTGTAAAAGCTAATTTATCTGAATTTCCTAATATGTGCAAATTCAAAAAAGAATGCAGCACGCAGATGAGCTGGCTAACCTAGCGTTAGATATAATGTCTTGCTGTAGCGACCTAGAAATAGGACGACAACCACCGCATTCTAAACTACATGTCAGCATTGGCCTTCATTCAGGTAAGCATTTAATGATCGCTTTTCGCGCCCATTTAAAGACATAATGCTGCTTTTCAACGAAAACCTCGTAACTGCAGCTTAAAACAATCTGCAGTTATGAGGTTTTCGTTGAAAAGCGAAGATACTATTCTATGTACAGGCTAATTTATCTGAATTTCCTAATATGTGCAAATTAAAAAAGAATGCAGCACGCGGATGAGCTGGCCAACCTAGCGTTAGATATAATGTCTTGTTGTAGTGACCTAGAAATAGGACGTCAACCACCGCATTCTAAACTACACGTTAGCATTGGTCTACATTCTGGTAAGCATTTGGCTGATCGCTCCTCAAGTCCAGTTAAAGACAGGATGTTAGGTATATGCTTTTTTTCATTATGCATTAGGCCTATATATAAAGAAACGTTCATAATGACTAATCTAATGTCTTGCTGCAGTGACCTAGAAATTGGAAGACAACCACCGCATTCTAAACTACATGTCAGCATTGACCTTCATTCTGGTAAGCATTTCGTTCGTGGGGGTCTAAACTTCGTAACTACAGCTTGTGAAAGCTGGAGTTACGAGGTTTTGACTCCCCACCGACGATTTACTTATCGCTTGTCTCGCACACATAAAGACAGGACGTTCGGTAAAGGCTTATACGCACAAAATAAAAAAAAGAGCACATCATGCCAGCGAGCTGGCCAACCTAGCGCTAGATATAATGTCTTGTTGTAGCGACCTAGAAATAGGACGGCAACCACCACATTCTAAACTTCATGTCAGCATTGGGCTACATTCTGGTAAGCATTAACTGATCGCTTTTCGCGCCTATTTAAAGACATAATGCTGCTTTTCAACGAAAACCTCGTAACTGCAGCTTAGAACAAGCTGCAGTTATGAGGTTTTCGTTGAAAAGCGAAGATAATGTTCTGTAAGGGCTAATTTATCTGTATTTTGTATTATGTACAAAATAAAAAAGAACACAGCACGCCGATGAGCTGGCTAACCTAGCGTTAGATATAATGTCTTGTTGTAGCGACCTAGAAATAGGACGACAACCACCACATTCTAAACTTCATGTCAGCATTGGTCTGCATTCTGGTAAGCATTTGGCTGATCGCTCCTCAAGTCCAGTTAAAGACAGAATGTTCGGTATATATATGCTTTTTTTTCATTATGCATTAGGCCTATATATAAAGAAACGTTCATAATGACCAATCTAATGTATTGCTGCAGTGACCTAGTTCTAATAGGACGGCAACTACCGCATTCTAAACTACACGTCAGCATTGGCCTGCATTCGGGTAAGTATTTACTGATCGCTTGTCGCGCACACTTAAAGAAAGGTCGTAAGAAAGCGTTAGATATAATATTATGTTGTAATGATCTGGAAATTGGACGACATTCGAAACTGAATCTTACCATAGTCACAGTCTAGGATAGACTGGTACCCATTCGTGTAAATAACTGAATTTACGACTGGGAACAGGTAATGCATTCTGTCCTTTGATTGGTCAATCGGTATAATCGATAGACCAATGAAACGGCTCGGTGTATGGAAAGCGTCACCTTAAGGACAGATCCTCCATTTATTTCCTACGGTAAGATTTTTTTTATTTTTTCTGTACTAAAATTTAAATATATGAGAAGTAAAAAAATGACTTAAAAACTATAGGTCACCAAGCGAATTAAAAAGTCATTGGATTTCAAGGGAAACTACTCTTGTCTAAAATTGCACAAATGAGGTGTGACTTAAATACCCACAAAAAGGTGTTTGAAATGACTAGGATTACATAAATAAGTCTTTATTGTGTTGGATATGTTTTATTCTGTCTAAATGAGTATCAATTAGGGAAAATTTAGTGATGATTTTGAAATTTTTAGGATAACATTCTTTCAGAAGTAGCTGAAATTGCTCTTATTTCGCAACGTTTCTGATAATAAAAAATATTCCAGCGGTAAGAATTTTTTCTTTTTTGGTATAGACATAGTGCTAGGTCATACCTACAAAAACAAAAAAAGAAAAATATATCAAACCAAGCGTTTTTCTTAGTTATATGTAAAATTTGGTTTACTTTTTGCAGCTCTGTCCGAAATTGTTTCACTACTTTTATCCATTTTCTTCCTTATTACCAGCTTTAAATAATAAAAAGTGTCATCTTTTGTGTCCATCTGAAGCAGACTAGCTCATAAAGACACCACCTTGCTTTTGTTGCTCCGTTTCCTATCGCTAACGCCACATGTTGAACGCGTAACAAAATGCAAAATGTACCATCCGAGTACTATAACACTTTAATTGACCAAACAGAGAAAATTGAAAAAACCGAAAAGGGTCTTGTCATTTATCAACCAAACATTAACTAAATGTAAAAAATACATTTGCTGAAAAAGGCCAATTATTGAAACAGCTTTAATTCGTTATTTAGGTTATGCGCAATAAGTTGCGCAGTAACAACTGGAGGATCTGTCCTTAAATCCGTAGTAGATTTCAGGTACGGGAACCAGACTAAGTCTAGGAGCGGAAGTGTGTGAACGCTTGTCTTTGAGTGATAGCTTGTGTGTCTGTACATCGAGGAAATGCAACTTGGTAAACACCAGCGGTTGACATAGGTAAGAAAAAGTTTATGGTTTATAGTTATTTCAACATAAATCTTATATTTTGTTGTAATGTCGTAATCTTGAATAAACATGGAAGGCATCGTCCTCATTATGCGCCCTGTCTGAGCTGTTTAAACCATACAAAATACTTTGATCATTTGGATGGGAAAATTGGAGCATGATTTTCACCACATAAAATTGCCATTTTATCGCTTTTTAAACATTCATCGTATTGTTTATTCCCAAAATTAAATGCCTTTATGTATGTATTTTTTCACTAAGAACATGATTCAGACGAAATGATGTCCATTCCAATAAAATTCCCGATTTAAGTGTCCGCATTTTGACAGTTTTTATGTACAATCGTTTGGCTAATGACAATTCCCTTATGAATTCATTGTACAATCGCTTACAAGCAGTTTGTAATGTCACTTGCCTATGTTTCACACGGATTGAAATATCAACACAAACACGAAATTTCGGTTTATCTTCTTTAATTTGTTACCCAATGTTCCACTGGAAAGGCTTCTTTCTTTACCTATATTTCAAAATTCATTTTAGAGTGATGAATGAGTTTTTTTTGTATAATAGCAACGACTTTTGTGCTTAACGTGTAGACTTGGTTTGCCAAGCGTTATGTTTTGATAAACCGTCGGTGCCTTTTTGAAAACTCTTGAGTATGGCTAGAATCAAGCCGTAGTTACGAGATTACAAAATGTATGTAACAATAACTTCGAAATAATATTGTTTGTCCGAAATTATGTCACTGTTTACTAAATATAATTGTGCCCTATTCTACATCGAACCATGTGCCGTGACGAAAGGTTACTGTATATTCCAATACATGTATATGTAAATTGACAGAGAAGCATAATTCTTACTGAAAGATGGCGAATAATAACACATTTGCTGTCCGCGGTGGCCGTGATAGTACAGTAGCTGTCTACAGATAGTATAACGTCGGTTCATTTAAGGATAGTGGGTTCGAAACACATATTTCTCTAAATCGAAATCCCTCTTTTCCCCGCCAATTTAGACTCGCTTATTTTTTATCATTCACCGGTCGTTGTCATATTACACCACAAAAGACACTACTCTTAACTCAGCTTGCTGTCCATGGAAAATGTCACGTGACTATAACGCGTGTATACTCAAAGGATTTGGTGGGATAAAGTGTACAGTACGCGCATTTGATTGTGCCATTCGCCATGCTACGCACTTTTAAAAACCGTTAGGAATGCCTCGATGAAATCACATTTCAGTGCAAAATCGTGTGTTTACAATTGTACTTTGAAAAATTATATATAACAGGAGATCCAAACAGGATATCTGTTTGGTTACAGTAAAAATAATCTATTTTGGATTTCCCAGGGTCATGGATGATGAATATTAATTGGTCCCTGTCAAATGTTGATATCGGTTAAAGCCGGATTTTAGCAGATTGACAAAGATTGAGACTTCAATTATACTTTAGTATAGTATTTCGTCGGTGTAAATCAAATACTAGGTTAGTTATGGAAGATTTTATAAAATTATGTCATGCGATTCTCCATCATGCAAAAATAAATTTTCTTATTTTCCCGACATTTTTTCTCTGTATCTTTTACGGGCGAGCATAATATCATGAAAATATCAGTCGAATATAATGAAAAAAAGAGGTAAAGATGCATTTATTACAATCAATATGTCACATATGCAATTCAAGCCGTTGTACAAAAGTAAGTATTATTCGTCAGGCTATTGTACAGGACTTGACAAACGATTGTACAAAAAATATTTTTTAAACGGCAAAAATGAGAAGTTTTAGACGGTTTCCTAACCAAATAATTATATAAGTCTCAACACACACACATATGCACGAGCTGTGAATGAAAATTTTGTCGCGAAATACCCTACAGTATGCATCTATTCGAGTGAAAACTGCGATTCGTAACAGCTAAATCACCCGTTTTAGTTCATGCCCAGTGAATCGGGCCTAAAATGACTTAAATCTAGAACCAATGGCTCCGATTGCTCTATAAATGTTACAGGGAATAATAAATAAAGAGATTGGTACAATGATCTGACAAAAGTGTTCTGTTTATCCAGAAAAAACATAAATTCTTACCGATGTCAACCACTGGTGTTTACCAAGTTGCATTTCCTCGATGTACAGACACACAAGTTATCACTCAAAGACAAGTGTTCACACACTTCCGCTCCTACACTGTGATAGTAACAGGCGACAATCACGTGACTTTGTTATGATATGTTTTCCTAACTTTTGTTAACGAAAAAAACCCGGTAAGTACACATTTTTCTCATTTTTTGAATCTAATACCTAACACTCAATATTGAGATACGTGCCATTCGATACGTCGTGCTCCCCGGTCTATTTTGAGACCAAGATCTTCCCTAAAATCCCTGTCAAAGCTGAGACCATTCGTGCAAAGTATTTTTTGAATGCCGTGATATATTTTCTGAAGAACTGTTTGCACGTTTCACGAATGTTTTCATATTTGGCAGGGATTTGAAGGAATATCTTGGTATCAGAATAAACCGGAGAATACGACGTATCGAATGGTACGTAGGCCTATCTTATTACTGAGAGTTAAGTATTTGATTTAAAATATATAAGTTAGCAAGACAAGAAGTTTTTGACAAATATAGGACAATGAAGTAACATTGATTTCAAATTTACAAATGCATTTCTTGTTTAATTCAGGATCGACAATTTTTCTCACATTCTTCTAACAGAGTATCTAGAACGAAAAAAATGTGATTTATTTCCTCATGTTTTATCAATAAGTTTTACAGCATTAGTCTTCATTTGCTTTCTTTTTCTGTATTCAGGTCCATGTATCGGGATGTTGTATTTACGAAATGGTGTGGTGAATTTTGTAACAACTGGTACGTCCATGAATGTGTTGCAAAAAGTACATAAAACTGCTGTTCGTAAGTGATTTTGTTTTAGAAGTACTTTAATCTTTGCCTTTATAATTACAAAGCCTTATATTAAATCAGACATTTGTACAACAAAATATGCTAAACACTTTTGAAAAATACACATTGTTTTGTTGTCATTCGAATCAAAAGATTCGGTCAGTTTTTGATAATCGGAAATCGATTATATAGCTCATTTGTTAAAGCAGAAAATACTGATTATGTAAGCTTGTCTATTTTAAAAGAGTTTCAAAATAGTCTTTCATTTCCGTTTAAAAGAATTTGTGTAGATCTACATACATTTGAGTCCCTTTATTGTTACTGAAAGATTTATTATGAATCTTGCCCATTTAATTTCAGCAAACAGAGTACAGATGACGGAGCCTACCTACAAACTACTGGAACCTCTAGATACGTACAGCATGTACGTCAGGGGAAATATCAATGTAAAGGTAATTTTGATGTCTGTTCTACTATCTATCCTTTGCCGATAGACCGTTTCGCAAATGCAAAATTCAGGAAATTCCAAATTAGATAATGATGGTATCTGAACTTGTACTTTTAAATATTTCCATATCCAAGTATTGACAAATCAAGGGGTATTTCTACACCGTACATCTGTCTGTCATGAAAAAAGTCAAGGTTAAGGAACACATCAATACAAATGAGCCGGAGTCTGGAAAAAATGTCACTTGTAGCATTTGAAGCAGCCATGTTTCAACATAAGCCTGGGCATAAGTGCGGTCTGTCTGAACCAATACAGTAACTGTTCATTTACGGTTGCTACAGGTCATGACGAAGCTATCGGAGAACAACATGGTACTTGATCAGACTGCGTATATACGCAGGCTGATCTGGAACCATGTTTGACTTATAGCCTTAAGGGACCTTCTTCAAGATCCTGGCTCGAATCCTTTAGTATCTCCCTTTAACACCATATGTATATAGATTGTTTGCATTTCAGGAGTTCTCTGTATATAAGGTGTACTGGTTAAATGGTCGCCGTATATCTACAGGAACGAGCGACTGTGAGAGTTTGTGCTCCAGAATAGGTGAGATATTATATAAATAATACTATCGTTACATTTAAACATAGGCTACCTATAACAATCCGATTACGACATGGCACACGTTTAGAACTTTTGCATAGGTAAATAAGGGGACACACTTTTTTTATTTTCAAAAGCTATTTAATATGCGCATGTTCTAATCTTCTGATCGATATATCATTGGTTTTCAACAAAAACCTCGTAAATGCAGCTTGTTTTAAACTGCAGTAACGAGGCTTGCGTTGAAAATCGACGATATTGTTATTTCACGACTATGATTATTTCAGGATCGTGGATCGAAATGGAGCGCAAACCTTTATACCGTCTTGACGAAATAGAGGGAACATACGAGCCTATTGACAAACCACGAGGGATATTCTCGTATACGCCATAAATCCCGAGGCACGTTCTTAACCCGTTACCAAACGACAAAATTTTGGAATTGTCCAAATTCAATGATGCTGCAGACGACAATATGAATTGAATGGAATTTCGCCTTCTTCGATCTTTCTGGGTAGAAAAAATTAAGGGAAATGAAGAAATTGCTTGTTACAAGCAATTTCTTCATTTTCCACAATGTTTTTTAAATCCATTATCTTGTAGGGAGTCAAAAAGAGTCATTGTGTGGTAATGGGTTAAGAGCGAGATATCTTGAGATTACTTAAGAGGTTTTAAGATAAAGCGCCCTTTATGCAATATTTTAAGCCATCCAATGGGAGGCGCCATTACTCTACACTTCGTGTGAAAGCCCTCGGTCAATCGCGTAGAAACGATATGAGAGAGAATTGGTCGATTTGATCCGAACGCTCCACAATTTATAAACCACGGTGTTCCAAATGCTGCATACTTAATACAAATGCCGTCATAATGAAATTACTTGTTTAAAGTATGGTACACCTGGAACACTTCGGTCAGAATCTTGGTATTAAAAACGCTTTATAAATCTAAAACATCGAAAGAAATCTTAAAATATCTTGCTCTAGAGAACGCGCCTCTGGTACAAACAATATTTCAATCCGTTATACGAGACTGCCACAGTCAATTTAGAGCTATAGGCATTTTTTTTAATTTGCTTCATCGCAAATACTTAAACTGATCTAATTCGCAAGCTGCTTTATATGATGCTCATATAGGGCCTACATAAAGAACAGAAAACATTGGAAATGAGACAAAAATAGAAATTCTGGTAACCAGAATTTTCTCCTTCTGATGCAATATTTCCCCAAATCCTTTTCAATTATAAAAGTCAAACAGTAGTACACCGGTCTTGTTTGGGGAAAGAATTGTGTCCCTGTTTCCGAGACGCAGCGTTTTATGACAGAAGTCCGACAAAATGCACATGCTTATATTACTAAGAACCTTATGTGAACAGTTCATTCTAACAAGTCCATAGATGTCGGAAGAATTGCATTAAACCCTTTCCCAAACGACAAAATTTTGGACTCTTCCAATTCGAAAGGTGTTGCTGACGACAATACCAAGTGCATGGCATTTTAGATTTTTTTGTGTGTTTTTGTTTAGAAAACATTGTGGGAAATGAAGAAATTGCTTGTCAAAAGCAATTTCTTCATTTCCCACGATGTTTTCAAAAGGCATTTTCTTGTATGGCGTCAAAAGACGTATATGTGTGGGAACCGGCTAACATGAAATGGACGTATGAACAAAAAGTTTGGACAGGGAGACGGAAGTGATACATCGACCTCATTCGAGATAGTGTCCCTTTTCCATCGAAACCCTCGTAACTGCAGCTTGTTTTAAGCTGCAGTTACGAGATTTTCGAAGAAAAGCGGCGATATCATAGGCATAAAACATAGTGCCAATTTTTTGCCTCGATTGGTCAGTATTGGTAGGAGCGAAGTCCAAAGAGCCAATGTTGACATTCCAGTGAACATAACTGATAACTCCGGGCTTTCAGGTCTGATCTGGCGAATAATCAATTTCGTCCGAGACCTTATGAAAATACGTGTTTGTAAAATGGTTTGATCAATATTGGCAAATATCAAAAAATATTAGAGTGAAAACATCAAATTGTAAACAGACATATGTGTAAACAGACAGACCGACTGACGGATAGTGAGTGACCACAATGACTTACCATGAGCACTTGATGCTCAAGTAAGCTAAAACAGGGATCCTGTTTCACGATTGTTTTTCCTAGCAGTGACACAAAATGCTGTTGTAAATTTATATATTTTATTGTAAATACTTAAACATTAATAAACAAAATGTTACAATGTAAATATCATACACATGTTTGTCATTGATCATCAGTTTAATATCCTGTACAAAAACAAAAGTATACAGTAATAAAATGAAGGAATGGTTAATGAATTAAAAACAAAACATGTTGATGGAAATAGGTAAGTCTAAAAAATATATTTGAGCCATTACTGATAAATGATCCTTTTTAGCATTTATAAACAACATGGTTCCATGGTTTCAAATACGCCTGTGCATATGCAAAAAAGTGCAAAGGATATTCTCCACAGTCATGCATTGAACCAAGGACAACATGAATGAGAGTCAAATATACTATCAGCTACGAGTATGATTTTGTCAGGTCTATTTACCAGTAATGATACACTAGTAAGGTAAAATACTCCGGTCAAAACCGTATTAAGGCAATGGAGAAAAAGCTACATGTAAACTTTATCGCAACGTAACACATTTCCATACAAGACATGAAGGCACTTGAGGAAATGCTGCAATATGGGTTCCTTAATTATGGCGAGGAACACATTTTATCAGCTGCTAAAAGTTATTGATGACAAACCCAAAAATGTGTTAGTTGTCAATAACTTTTTATCATCTGATTTTTAAAAGATCTATTCTTTCTCATCCATCAAGTTTCTGACATTTTACAACCCTCTCTGCTTCAAACACAACTCAGATAAGTCAACTACAATTGTGTCAGAGGACTCCTAGCCACATTGATAAAATTCACAATTATCTGGTCCTGTATTCACCAAAACTCGCCAATCTAGCATCTAGAATCAAATTTCATAACAAACAATCTGATTGGACGAGATATTTGTCTTGGCCAATCAGACTGCTTGTTGTGCTATTTCAAAGGGGGGGGGGGGGGGGGTCTCACCCTATTAGAAATTCCCATAGGGTTGTGCCCACGCTCGGAATTTCATGAAATTTGGTATGAAATTAGTATTCTTTATTACGGAGACCTTCCCGAAATATTTTTTAAAAATCTATTCTGGAAAATAATTTTCTAAGAATTTTAAGATTTTTGCGTAAAAATGAGGGGTATCCTAACTTAAAGAGGCCATATACATCCAGCTTTGATGTATTTGAGCCAAATTGTCCCCAAAAATAATGTCTAATAATTCCTTATTATGTATAAACCAGAATAGTATATATTACTCAACAAAAAACAATTTTCTAAAAGATTTTGTATGACCTCATCTCAATTTTTTTTAATTTTTAAATATTTCGACCAAATTCAGGTCTTAATTTCACCTAGTTCCAGTTTTTGTCAACCTATGAAATTTACATTAAAATTGCCCTTATATATGCCCATGCTTATGGTAAAATATGAAGAAAAAATAAAACCGGTAACAGTGTTTTTTTTTAATTTAAGAGTAAAGGGTCCAGATTGCTAAGAATGTAAAATCTAAGATGTTACTTAATTATTTTCATATACATTTGTAAATAGCTCATTATGCTTTGTTGCGTCTTTATTTAACATAACCAACTTATACAAGGCATTAATTTTAGCTTTTTTCACACAAAAACATGATTTTAAAGAATAATGGCCACATTGCCGTACCCCACCCACCAATAATATAATGGAAGAATAAATCCCAAACAGCGTAGTAAATTATAAAATGTGGGGATGAAAGATAAAGGAGATGCATAATGTTACATATTTAATCTATCATATCACCCTTTTTAACTTTCCTTTGTGTCTTATCTGCACTTAGACTACTTTCTTCTTCTTCTTCCGGTTTCAGTGCTGGGCCCTTATAAGAGCATTTTCGCTCAATTATTAAAAATACAAACATTTTTTTCTTTACCACACTGCTCAAGATAATAAAAGGAACACAAAAGCAGTTTTTTATTGTACATAAATTTTGCCTTTCAATGCAAAATTGCTAATATTTCTATTGTAGTGATGAACTAGCCACTGCTTTGTTGACATATTCACTTTTTGATAATCTCAGATTTGAGAAGAAAATGCATCATTTCTGCATGTTTGTATCAACAAAATTGATACAAAAATGTTGTATGATGTCTCCTCTTGTTATTCTGATTTAAAATTGGGGACTGATATCAATACTATGTAGGCAATACTGAGCTTTTGCTAGATGGGTACCATTAAAATCCGGGAGCATTTTAAGGTGCCGTTGTTCACAATTCTCATTATTTGACAATGTTACCGGTTTCAAATTTTTACCAAATTCTGCATACGAATAGGAGACATATATAGCTAACCTTTTTATCAATTTCATAGGTTGACAAAGACGGGAACATTCAAATAAAATTATTTGAATTGAAGTTTTTGAAAATTTATCGGCTGTTTTTCTGACAATTCCTGACCAAATAAATTTCTGATAATTTTTTTTGCATGTTGGCATCAATATTGTTGGTACCAAAATGTTCTTCAATGACCCCTCTTACTATTTTGATTTAAAATTTGGGACTGATATCAAAACTAGGTAAGCAAAATTGGGTTTTTGCTAGACGGATACCATTGAAATTCGGGAGCATTTTAAGGTGCTGTTCTTCACAATTTTTATAATTTGACAACGTTACCGGTTTCAAATTTTCACCAAATTTTGCATGCAAAGAGGGAACATATATGGCAAATTTTCTTATTAATTGCATAGGTTGACAGAGACGGGAACATATAAAAAAGTTTGATTGAATGTTAGGTTTCATGTAATTTTCTGGGTTGTTTTTGTGTCAATTTCTGAGAAATTATGTGACATGTTGCTATTAAAAATATTGGTCTGAAAATATTCTACATGTTCTACAATAACTCTTCTTGCTATTCTGATTTAAAATTTGGGACTGATATCAAAACTAGGCAAGCAACATTGGGCTTTGGCTAGACGGGAACCATTGAAATCCGAGAGCATCTTTTGGTGCCATTGTTCACAATTCTCATTATTTGACAACTTTACCAGTTTCAAATTTTCAACAAATTTTGCTTACAAACAGGGGACATATATGGCAAATTTTCTCTTCGATTTCATGGGTTGACAAAGACGGGAACATACAAAATAATTGATGGAATTTTAGGGTTTGAAAATTTCTCGGCTATTTTTCTGAATAAATAAATTTCTGAGAACTTTTTTGTTCATGTTGGTATCCACAATGTTGGTATCAAAATGTTCTACAATAACTCCTCTTGCTACTCTGATTTAGCATTTGGGACTGATAACAAAACTATGTAAGCAAAATTGGGTTTTTGCTAGACGGGAACCATTAAAATCCGGGAGCATCTTATGGTGCCGTTGTTCACAATTCTCATTATTTGACAACGTTACCGGTGTCAAATTTTCACCAAATTTTGCAAGAAAACAGGGGACATATATGGCAAATTTTATTATCGATTTCATAGGTTGACAAAGACGGGAACACACAAAAAAAAGTTATAGAATTTTAGGTTTTTAAAATTTCTTGATCATTTTTCTGACAATTTCTGACTAAATAAATTTCTAAGAATTTTTTTGTTCATGTTGATATCAACAATATTGGTACCAAAATGTTCTACAGTAACTCCTCTTGCTATTCTAATTTAAAATTTGGGACTGATATCAAAAGTATGTAAGCAAAATTGGGCTTTTGCTAGACAGGTACCATTGAAATCCGGGAGCATTTTAAGGTGCCGTTGTTCACAATTCTAATTATTTGACAATGTTACCGGTTTCAAATTTTCACCAAATTTTGCATACAAACAGTGAACATATATGGCCAACTTTTCTATCAATTTCATAGGTTGACAAAGACGGGAACATACAAAAAAAATTGATAGAATTTTAGGTTTTGAAAATTTCTCGGCTATTTTTCTGACAAGTTCTGACTAAATTAATTTCTAAGAATTTTTTGCGCATGTTGGTACCAACAGTATTGGTGTCAAAAGTTTCTACAATGACTCCTCTTGCTATTTAAATTAAAATTTGTGGATTTATACCAAAACTAGATAGCCAACATTGAGTTTTTGTAAGACGGGTATCAACGAAAACCGGGAACACTTTAAGGTGCTGCGTACAGGCCTATATGCATTCTTTGAGTTAAAACGAATATATTTTTGTAGCTCATGGGTCAGAGGCATTCTATGAGTAAAGTTACAAGAAAATCTGTGCGTGGGCGCAAATGAGACCCCCCCTTTTATTGGTTTTTGAAGACCAGCCTTGATTGTCTTTTAATTTAATCTTAAAAACTTAGGTCTTTGTTATATTTTAGACTGATCAGCCCGCACCCATTTGCAGTCTGATAATGATCCATTTTGCTGCCTTTCAACCACTACATGTACATGTACACAGGTTCAGAAGAATTAATAAGAGATCAACATGAATCTAGATCAGACAGCATGTATATGCAGGCTGATCTAGATCCATGGTTGTCGAAAACAGATCCCTTTTCCAAGTTCTTGATCAATTCTTTACTTTAAAAAATTTGGAGGAGGTTAAGGCAGTCCACCCCTAATGAGATTCGCACGATGTCGAAATTATTCGGCGCAATCGAAAACATTTGGCCGTGGAACTCTCCACCGTCAAATGTTTACGAACGCACCCAAATAGGTCCGATACATATGGACGCCTCTCAAAAAAAGCCGATGTTTTATTAATCTCAAAATGACGACATTACAGGTATTCTACCTTAATGGTTCCACTATCTTATATATCCAAGCTGTTTGGTTTTCTTATACTGATCAGGTATTTCCATTAAGGCACTGAGAGCAAATGCTGCATGAGGATTCCGTGCAGAAACCATAACCCTATGAAGCCATAACCCTATGATAGTCCACAAACTGAAAATTGTCCACTGTTTAATTTTCTTATACTGATCTGGTATCTCTATCAAGGCACTAAGAGGAAATGCTTGTTTTCTACTTTTGCCTCATTATTTCCCCTAACTTTTCTATTAGGGATCTCAGAGCCACACCCTGGGAAAGGACTAAAAATTAATTTGAGAATTATCGCTTAAACTATCTTATATACCCAAGCTGTTTAATTTTCTTATACTGATCAGGTATCTCCATCAAGGCACTAAGAGCAAAAGCAGCATGTGGATTCCGTGCAGAAGCCATAATCTTATGATAGTCCACAAACTGAAAATTGTCAAACTTTCTCGTCGGTAATGCGTCGTCAAATTCTTCCATCATGTCCCATGGTCCGTCGCCGACACCGACGAGTATGATTGAGATGGGATATTTGGATGCTTCCACAATCGCATCTTTTGTTGCTCTCTCGGAGGTTACCTGTCCATCTGCTACAATGACTAGTATGTGGTACTGAAATTATAAATAGAGCGTATGAGAATTCATGTCACAGATAAAAACTTTAACAACCAACCCTTATCTTAGTTATCTGGCTATGACATCCATAGACAAGAGCTGTCCAAAGACAGCGCGCTCAACTTTCTAAAATGCTTAGTATAAAGGGGGCATAACTCCAAATATAGTGAAGCCAGGGTCATGGGCCCTGGTAGCAAGGTAGAGGGTGTGATGCTGAATAAGTATTCCAAGTTTGGGTTGAATCCCTTTGATAGTATGGAAGTTATTGATGTTTGAAAAAACTTTAACCTCTTTTGCAACGCCAACGCCGACGCCGACATGACAGTATAAGCTCTCATTTTCTTCGAAAAGTCGAGCTAAAAAGGCCCCATAAAACATGGATACAAGAAAAGAAAATGCTGATACAAATAATTTGCCTCAATATTTTCTGTGCTACATGTATATTGTATATTCTACACAAATCCTATTTATCCTATCATCCATTTAGTTATCTGCAGCATCTGTCAATTTAGAACAGTTAAAATTTGTGGCATTTTGGGAAATGTTTAAGGACAGATCCTCCAGTTGTTACTGCGCAACTTACTGCGCATGTCCTAAATAACGAAATAAAGCTGTTTTAGTAATTGGTCTTTTCAGCAAATGAATTTAATACATTTAGTAAATGTTTGGTTGATAAATGATAAGACCCTTTTCGGTTATTTCAATTTTCTCTGTTTGATCAATTAAAGTGTAATAGTACTCGGATGGTACATTTCGCTTTGTGTTACGCGTTCAACATGTGGCGTTAGCGATAGGAAACGGAGCAACAAAGGCAAAGTGGTGTCTTTATGAGCTAGTCCGCTTCAGATGGACACAAAAGATGACACTTTTTATTATCTAAAGCTGGTAATAAGGAAGAACATGGATAAAAGTAGTGAAACAATTTCGGACAGAGCTGCAAAAAGTAAACCAAATTCTACTTATAACTAAGAAAAACGCTTGGTTTGATATATTTTCCTTTTTTTTGTTTTTGTAGGTATGACCAAGCACTATGTCTATACCAAAAAAGAAAAAATTCTCACTGCTGGAATATTTTTTATTATCAGAAACGTTGCGAAAAAAGAGCAATTTCAGCTACTTTTGAAAGAATGTTTTACTAAAAAATTTCAAAATCATTACTAAATTTTCCCAAATTGATACTCATTTAGACAGAATAAAACACATTGAACACAATAAAGACTTATTTATGTAATCCTCGTCATTTCGAACACCTTTTTTGTGGGTATTTAAGTGACACCTCATTTTTGCAATTTTAGACAAGAGTAGCCTCTCTTGAAATCCAATAACTTTTTAATTCGCTTGGTGACCTATAGTTTTTAAGTCATTTTTTTACTTCTCATATATTTAAATATCAGTACAGAAAAAATTTAAAAAATCTTACCGTAGGAAATAAATGGAGGATCTGTCCTTAATGTACACTTTCTTTTTAAAGTAGCTTACTATGTATGTTATGTCAAGATATTTTTTATTTCTTATTCCTAATCATCACTGGTGGATGATCAATATCATTCTTAGGTTTGCTCTCTTATCATCTTATGACAGTCCAGATAATTTTGTAAACTGCTGAAGAGGATGATGGCTAATCTCCAAATCAAAGCAGTCTTATTGAAACCTTCAGCTTGCAAATGACAAGCATTGAGAAAGCTTAAATGGCCCCAAATTGGGATAACTGAATGAGGTTAAAAGTTGTATTCAATAATTTTCCCATTGCATCACAACTGCTGCACCTAACCACGTTTCTCTGGTATTTCTCACACCAGTTCAAGGACAAAGTATAACCGAGTCACATTGTTACAGAGATAGAAGTACAGCTTACTGTGCCTGTTCTTTTTACAATATCTATCGCCCTGTGTATGACGGGTGAAAAATTTTCAGGCCCTGTCAGTAACTCTCTGTGCTATCATTTCTTGTAATATAAAGGTGTTATAGTCTAGAAAACATTGAGGCAAAAGAAGAAAATGCTGATTATCAGCATTTTCTCCTTTTGCCTCAATTTTTAGACAGCATGTTTATAGCACAGTACTGACGTCAAAACAAGGTCTTGTTTGGAAAAGGGTTAAAGGATAAAGTGTAGCTTACTGTGCCAGTTCTTTTTACAATGTCTATCGCCCTGTGTATAATGGGTGCAAAGTTTGTAGGACCGGCAAGTCTAACCCTCTGTGCTATCTGATTGTAAGCATCTAATACACCATGGAATCCAAAACAGTCACCCTGTAATGACAAATTTATGGAATAGAATTTAACATCTGTACATTGATTATTTCACAGACAAGCTTTAAGCTATCCGATAGTAGGCCTAGGTGTCACACACAAAAAGGAGCTTAAAATAACCACCATATAATAATTGACATTTTGACAATTAGATATAAATATACTTGCACTTGTTACAATATTTTTTTCCTTTTACCCCATTGATTTCAAAGGTATCTATGTGATAATGTCCATACATTGATAAAGCCACCATTAAAAAATTCTGTTTTTTTGTTCGTGTGCTTTCCTTGTAATCAATAGTAGCCTATTTGCAGGTTTAAGGACACACCCATTATGTCAAGTGTAATACAAAATGTCAACTTCAATGTTATGATTTATCCAAAAAGGAACTAGAACTGTCCCAAATACCCTCCACTAGCAACTTGACAATTGTCACTTTAAAAGTGCTATAGATCATACAGTTCTTCAGTTGGAGCAAGCATACAGAATTCAAACAGACCAATTGTGACCTTGACCTTTGAACTATCAGGGTTCAACACTAAGGCACGTCCGACAGACATTCACTGTCTGTTGCTTGGTCAGGGCTAGTAAGACCCGCAAGCTGCTAGCCCGACTGGTCGTCCTAACTTCAAATCTAAAATTCACTTTCGCCGTAATTGAAATGGAGGATACTTTGAAAAATAAGAACATACTTTGAAAATAATTTATATGAGATTTTTAACTTAACCTTTTCGCTTATTTAGAGGTTCCCTGTTTGGTTTGTTTACATTTCTGCAATATCCGCTAATGATGCGCATGGGTGAAGAGATCAGAATAATTCGCATAAATGGGCGGAACTGATTATCACCTGACGTCTTGAGTGTTATCGGGCGATTTAATCAGAGAGGAAAATTCCGAAACCTACATGCTGAAAACAATTGAATATGCTTCAAATCCAAATACTTTCTGAAAGTTAAATCAATTAGGCCTAGTTATTTCCTACAAAAACAGAATAAATTTTACATTTGTTCCTGTACACACGTGTTAAGCCTTCATTGGTCATTTTTCTGACCCGATTTGACTTCTTTTCAAAATATACGCTTCCACGCACCTGTCAAATATTGGAAAATCACTGCCAGAGTAATTGATCAATTAACTTCATTGAGACTATCCCTCTAGGAGTAAGGTAATTAACTCATGATCTTTGAAACGCTTTAAGTGCATTTTATTGAGAATCAAGCGTTTACTGGACTCTCTTGTTGTTGATTTTTGTTCTACTTTCGTTTTGAAGAAAACCATCGTAAACAATCAAAAGTAGAAAGAACTACTGAAATATTTAACAACTTTTAAAAGTTCTATCGACCTTTCGCTATCGTAAGGTAAAATATTGTGATACAGCCAATATATAAATCGACATATCGTTACACCACTATTTCACACCACTATTTCTCCCGAAATGTAAACTTTTGGTCAGGGCTAGTGCACATCTGGTCCGGGCTCATGGCATCTGGCAGCAGCAAGCCCGACGGTCTTGTAGCCGGAAAAGTTAATGTTGAACCCTGATTATGTGTCCTAAAAACAATAGATCACCTCCTTGGGTCAAGGGCAACAATATGCAACGTTTTATGATTCTAGATCAAACCGTATTTCCAAAGAGCACGGAAGCAGCTTTACAACAAAATCCAATTGTGACCTTGACATTTGACCTTCATAACCCTAAAACTATAGGGCATGTCCCTGGGTCAAGAGCAATAACTGTGTATAGTTTCATGATCCTAGGTCAAACAGTTCTTGAGTTAGAAAATTAGAGCACAGAAACGAAAAAGTCTACAGACAGACGAATGGATGGATGGACAGACAGGCATGGTGAAATCAATATATCCAAATCTATTCGAAAATTGGGGGTGGGGGGGTTATAATATCAGTTAATATATTTACCTCTGATAGAAACGGAAAGACGTCAAAATCTCTGGTAGACGCATCACCAAAACCGAATGCAGGAATGTATCCATCATCGTCAAATGATTCTAATGTTTCACCAAGCACTGACATAACCTTTAATAGATAATACAGCTAATGCTATAAAATATTTCCAAGGCAACCCTAACTAGCAGTATGCTATAACATACAAACATATTGCTTCAAATATCATTATTTTGTCATATGAAATTCATTTCAAAACATAGCGGTCTACAATTACACCATTTGGAAAAGGGCTAAATAACCATTAGGTCTTGATTGTATAAACTATGGCTAGCGTTAACCAAAAGGTTAAATACCTGTTTTGGTTAAATTTTCATGAACTATTAAAGGAAAATCTAACCAAAACAGGTAATCACGCTAGCAAAGTTAATACAATCAAGCTAAGTAATGCATGGTGGTTAATCACATGACTCAATACTTTCAGAAAATCTTTGATATTTTTATTAATACTTGACCAATTTTAATTTGGCTTGAAGCAGAGAAGGTGAAAAAATGCAAGGAATACGCTGGGTGTGTGGGATTTTTTAAATATCTATTAAAAAAGGGGTTATTGAAGATCAACCAAAATTTTGTTTGATCTTCAATAACTTTTTTACCATTTGATTTTTCAAAAATCCAGCACGTTCATCTAATGCATGACACCTTTTCACTTTCTGCTTAAAAAAAATCAAATTGGTCCCATATTAACAAAATTATTAAAGAATTTCTGGAATTGTTGCATCACATGATTATTCACCGTGTAATGTCACTCACCATTTGATATGGGTTAGGATTGCTGATATCAAGATTGTGTAAACTACGGCCATTGTTGGTCCTTCTACCTTGATGTATGTTGCTTGATGTAAAATCTATACCTGTAAATCAAAATGAATAGATTTTTGGCTTTACATTTATTATTTACTTCTATTCAAACCTTTCAACAAAGCTGTCCGCAGACAGCACGCTCGACTTTTGATCGCTTTGATAGTATTGAAAAAACTTTGACCTTTGTTTCGACGCCGACGCCAATAACAACGCCAACGCCCGGGTGACAGTATAAGCTCTCATTTTCAGTCCAGCCAAAAATGGCAAGATCTTGTGTGTTCCAGATTGAAAGTTGCTGCAGACAACGATAATTATTATAACTATAACATTTGTGTACCACGTAGCAATAAAAATTTTGAGGCAAAAAGGGAACATGCTGGAAATCAGCATTTTCTTTTTTTGGCCAAAATGTTTTCCCAAATGCTTTCCTATGGGGATGTCAAAAACCATGTTTTGATTGAGACGTCACATGGTTAAATAACAAAGCAGGGATACTTAAGCAGGGAGACTTAATAATTCATGATGTCTGACTTAACCCTTGTCCAGCCGACTTTATATTTTGTTTCAAACAAACTACCAATTTAACCCTTTCCCAAACAAGACCTGGTTTTGACGTCCCTAATAGAAAAGGCTTGGGAAAACATTGAAACAAAAGAAGAAACTGCTGATAACCAGCAGTTTCTCCTTTTGTCTCAATATTTTCTGTGCCATATTTTACACAATTTCTATCTTTAATATTTTTCATTTTGTCATTTGTCGTAGTTTTTGAAGTGGATCCCCCTAAAATTTTGTCCTTTGGGAAAGGGTTAAGAGACAATACAATAAGAGAGACCCAAGATTTTGCCACAATAATGGAGCGAAAAGCAGGCAGTGTAGGCTAAGATCAGACTGCACGTCGGTGCAGGCTGATCTTAGTCTAATTTGCCTGCCAAATAATCCAAAGCTTTGGTCACAACTGTAAATTGTCGTGAACAGCTTGAGAAAGGTTAAAATTGATCAAGATTCCTTACCAAATATCAAGCTGCATGACTCTAGTCCTGCCTTCCTTACAGCATCTCTCACATCATCAAGTGTAGAAAACTTGTCATAGATAGCTTCAGCATGCTGTCCTCCTGAAATATTGTAGAAATAATATCAATTCTTATTAAAACTTTGAGGTAAAGGGAGAATAAGCTGCATGACTCTAGTCCTGCCTTCCTTACAGCATCTCTGACATCATCAAGTGTAGAAAACTTGTCATAGATAGCTTCAGCATGCTGTCCACCTGAAATATTATAGAAATAATATCAATTCTTATTAAAACTTTGAGGTAAAAGGAGAAAAAGCTGCATGACTCTAGTCCTGCTTTCCTTACAGCATCTCTGACATCATCAAGTGTAGAAAACTTGTCATAAATAGCTTCAGCGTGCTGTCCTCCTGAAATATTATAGAAATAATATTAATTCTTATTAAAACTTTAAGGTAAAAGGAGAAAAAGCTGCATGACTCTAGTCCTGCTTTCCTTACAGCATCTCTGACATCATCAAGTGTAGAAAACTTGTCATAAATAGCTTCAGCGTGCTGTCCTCCTGAAATATTATAGAAATAATATTAATTCTTATTAAAACTTTGAGGTAAAAGGAGAAAAAGCTGCATGACTCTAGTCCTGCTTTCCTTACAGCATCTCTGACATCATCAAGTGTAGAAAACTTGTCATAAATAGCTTCAGCGTGCTGTCCTCCTGAAATATTATAGAAATAATATCAATTCTTATTAAAACTTTGAGGTAAAAGGAGAAAAAGCTGCATGACTCTAGTCCTGCTTTCCTTACAGCATCTCTGACATCATCAAGTGTAGAAAACTTGTCATAAATAGCTTCAGCGTGCTGTCCTCCTGAAATATTATAGAAATAATATTAATTCTTATTAAAACTTTGAGGTAAAAGGAGAAAAAGCTGCATGACTCTAGTCCTGCTTTCCTTACAGCATCTCTGACATCGTCTAATGTAGAAAACTTGTCATAAATAGCTTCAGCGTGCTGTCCTCCTGAAATATTATAGAAATAATATTAATTCTTATTAAAACTTTAAGGTAAAAGGAGAAAAAGCTGCATGACTCTAGTCCTGCCTTCCTTACAGCATCTCTGACATCATCAAGTGTAGAAAACTTGTCGTAAATAGCTTCAGCGTGCTGTCCACCTGAATTATTATGGAAACAAAATAATGATAAAGTATTTTACACTTTCCAAAATGATACAATTTAAGAATGACCAATCAAATTTGAAAGTATCACAATCATCTGCAGAAAACAATTTGTGTGTTTTATACATGTATAGATTTCATAAATTTTTTATACATTTAATAATTTTAAATGCCCGGACAAATTATAAGTAACATTGGGACCTTAGTCACCTAGCATTATGAGGCATTAACATTTTTTCTGTAATGAAACAATATTCCTTTGCACTAAGTCTCAGAATGACATCTGAGTAGAAATTACCTCACACAATTTCTTAATGTCCAGAATCAGCCCAATTTTCAACAAAATTGAAGGATATAAAATTGTAATTGTTGATGTCAACTTATTGAGAACCCTGTATTCTATGAAGGCCTACATTGTTACTTAATATTTAGCACAGAAAATATAAGCAGCATTTTTTTCCCCAATGTAAAACAGAGCTAAAGATATTAAATTAAAGAGTGGGTGATGACCTTTCAAAATGCTAAATTTCACTTATTGCTGACAAAACCCTAAATCATGGGTACTCATTGGAATCGTCTCACCGAGACAATTCCAATGAGTACCCATGACATAGGGTTTGGATTTGGAACAAGAAAATAGAATGTCTTCACCCCTTCTTAACTGTTCAGTGTTACTCTAGTAAAATACAGTGATCTATCCTCTCACCTCCCCCAAACATCCTAAAGATGGAACAATTCTGTCTTTTGGAGAGGTCAGGATAGACACTTGCGGAGCCGTCAGCGTGTTTACCTTTCTTCCGTCCTCGTCGGCCGTCGGAACTCGATCCTCCCCATAGTTTGTACACGACCACCATTATTATCACAAATATTATTATACTTATTGTCTCCATTATGGTTTGTTAGCCACTTCTGATTTAATGTAAATTAAAAATCCGAGAAATTTGATAACAATGAAATGCGGCCTTGCAGATCTATAATATTTTTTGTAAATTCTTCCGAATGGTCAGTACAAAGACTGCTTTAGAAAAATCACGTACTTGAAAATGACTTATTATAGTCTGCTACATATTAGACTTATTAAATATCTGGGATACACACACATTGAAATAGTTCAGTCACAACTTCTGCCGAAGAGTTCTAATAAAATGTGTAGATCCACATGTAATTTGTGACAGTATCTGCTTTCATCTGTAATAATAAAGAATCAAATGATTATGTTCAGGTCATAACATTAATATCTATCCATCTATTTGTAAACAAAAGAAGAGTTTTTCATGCAAACACAATGTACACAACTCACAAGTCTCTATCACACATGCAGAGCTTTGCTATCACAAAAACAATATTTCACAAAATTCCACTCACTGATTCAGTTTTCCTAATCTGATGTTTACCTATTATTGAATCCTTTAATTTTGTTTTTAAGCTTAGAATCAAGTCTGATAATTATGTATTTAGTGCATGTATTTATAAACACTGTATGCTAAAAGACACGTCAGGTTACGTCTATTTTTAGGTACGAAAAAACCCATCACTCAGGCGTTCACAAAACAGTGATGCAATATACCTCAGCATTACATACAGTGGGTAAATTTGAAATAGACAAAATGTTAATGAGAAAATGTACATGAAACTGAAAATCATCGAGGGTTTAATGAATATTTTCAATTGATTTGCACCTACATGTTTGTTTACCTTTGCAGTCAAGGAACAACAACAACCCGGAAGTATACGGTTACATCCTGTAGGTGTCACACCTGCACAATCTACGTCCATTCAACGATAGGGGGACAGTACCAAATGGGGATAGCACGGCATAGTATGCCTATTTGGGACATGAAATTGAGAAAATAACAAAAAATGTAAGAAGGGGCTTATACTTACTCTCTTTTTTACTTTTTTTGTTATTTCTGCCATTGTATTTTATGGTCACAAACTGAGCATGCATACTATGCCGTGCTAGTCCCTAGCTGTGGGGACAGCGCTGTGTTTCGGTATGATAAGTCGATGTGTATTTAATTAAATGCATAATGAACAAAAAGCTTGTTCATTGAGTTCATCAAATGTATCTTTAACCCTTTCCCAAACAAGACCTGGTTTTGGCGTCCCTAAGAGAATAGGATTGAGAAAACTTTGGAACAAAAGAAGAAACTGCTATCTATCTCTATCTATATATACTGCCTAACTCCCCTTTCGGGTATTACTGGCAGGTGCGCGTCTGTGCTGGAATAAAAACTGTTAGTCATAGGTGATGGTGTCAATTAAAAATATTGTGAATGTTAGATTAAAAGATCTGATAAAACATTATGGTTTTTCAGGGACGGCTCACTATCTGAAAAGAATCGAGACTCTTTTTAAACGCTGCAATGTCTGGTTGCTGTACTATTGATTCTGGTAGGCTGTTCCAAAGTATCACTGTGTATGGAAAGAAAGAATATTTAAAGAAGGAAGCATTTGTGTGGATCTGTCTGAAGGATGCTGTGTGCATGTGTCTGGTTGTCCTAATTGGTCTTTCAAGATAAGCTGGTACGGGCACTGCAACAAAACTATTAACGATCTTATAAAACATAGTAACTCTGGAAACATCTCGTCTATATTGAAGAGTTTGCCAGCCAAGCTCCTTCTGCATGCAGGTGACACTGTCATAGAAAGAAAAATTATTTTGAACCCATCTTGCTGCTCTACGTTGTACTTTTTCCACTTTGTTGATATAGGTTTTTGTGTAAGGGCTCCAAACAGTTGATGCGTATTCAACCTGAGGTCTGACAAGGGTTTTATACGCTGTCTCTCTGATCTTCTTATTTTTGGTCTGGATGTTTCTGCGAAGGAAACCTAAAGTTTTATTTGCATTTGATGTTATATTGTCAATGTGCTTGTTCCATGAAAGATCTCCAGATATAGTAACTCCAAGATATTTGGCATTGTCCACAGTCTCTAGCACTTGTCCATGTAGCCTGTAATCAAAGGAAATCTTTTTCTTCTTTTTAGTAATATTAAGGACAATGCATTTGCTGGGGTTAAACTCCATTTCCCACTTTTTCTCCCACTGCATTAACTTGTCTAGATCTTCTTGCAGGGTGATACAGTCTTGCTTGTTGTTTATAGCTAAGTAAACGGCAGTGTCATCTGCAAACAAACGAACTTGGGAGGTGATAGTATTAGGAAGGTCATTAATATATAAGAGAAATAGGAGAGGACCAAGCACCGATCCCTGAGGTACTCCTGACGTGACTGGAACTTCGGATGAGCATCCACCTTCTAAGACTACTTTTTGTGTTCTGCCTATAAGAAAAGATTTAATCCACAAAAGGGTAGCATTGTTTACTCCATGTTCCTGCAATTTATACAAAAGTTTTAAGTGGCTAACTTTGTCAAAAGCCTTGCTGAAGTCTAACAAAACTAAATCAGTTTGTTTTCCTTCAGTAAGGTTTCGGGCAAGATGGTCGGTCAGTTGCAGTAGCTGGGTCTCACATGAACGCCTCTCTCTGAATCCATGCTGTAAATCATAAAGAATATTATTTTTGTCAAAATGTTTAGTTAGGTTTGATGCTACAATATGTTCAAGAACTTTACATAGTATACATGTTAAGGATATAGGTCTGTAATTTGCAGGATCTTCTTTGTTTCCTTTCTTGAAGAGTGGAGTCACGTTTGCCTTTGTCCATACTTGGGGGAGGGTGCCTGTGTCTAGAGATTTCTGAAAGAGAATTTGTAAGATAGGGGAAATTTGATAACATAAGTTTTTTAGTACTAGAGGTTTGATGTTGTCTGGTCCTGCTGCTTTGTCTGGTTTTAAGTTGGAAATTAGTTTTTGTACTCCACTAGTGCAGATGGTAATGTTTGGCATGACTGGGTATTTGCTGAAAGAGGAAGAAAACATATTTTGTCTTATGGATGAAAGGCAGGACTGAGCCAGAGAAATCGGTGTCATCGGGGTAAAGACTGACTAGAACTGTTGATTTAGAATATCCGCCTTCTCTGTGTCGTCCGATTTGATGGAACCTGATTTTTTATCGAGAAGGGGGGCTACTCCTGCTGCGTCTTGCTTGGCATTTTTTGTCAGGCTGAAAAGTTTCTTATTGTTGAATTTTGTGGCTTTCTCCTTGTCTTCGGTGTTTCCATCTAGGCCTAAAATGTATTCTATATAGTTATTGTAAGAGATTTTTATTTGTTTCTTGATGTTTCTTTTTAGAGCCAGGAATGCAGTCTTTATCTTGTTGTTTCCATCTTTCTTTAATCTGAAATAGAGATGATCCCTTTTTCTAATTAGACGTTTTATAGGCTGTGTAATCCATGGAAGTGATCTCTTATTCCCCAGTCTTTTAGTTGGAACAAATTTCTCGTTACCTGTGGAAATTGCATCTGAAAATTTTAACCAAATTTCTTCAACAGATTTAGAATGATAATCTATTAGTATTTCATTTTTAACTTGATCCATGTAGTTCTTAAAACTACCCCAGTCAGCTTTTTTGTAGAGATGAACCTTTCTCGGTTGTTGTTTGGTCATCTGTGGTTTTGTATCTGCAAGAATAGAGACAATACTATGGTCTGATATACCTGGAAGACATTTTACATTTTTAATTAAAGTGTGGTTTGATGTTAGGAAAAGGTCCAGTGTATTTTCTCCTCTGGTGTTTTCTGTTACCATCTGAGTGAGGTTGAAATCTGAAAGCAAGTCATTAAATTCTTCATACAAGTTAGTGTAACTGCATCCTGGCTTCAAGACTGGTATATGATCACTGCTCCATGAGAATTTTGGGAAGTTAAAATCACCTAGCACCCAAAAAGATCCTTTAAGGTTTCTTGTCAGGTCTAGGGATTTTTTCAATTCATTAAAGCTATGAATATCTGATTCTTTTGGTCTGTAGTAGGCTGCGATATAAAGAGGTTTACATGTTTTGACCTGCAATTTAATCCAAATGATTTCACAATCAGTCTTTAGCTGTTTTTGTTCTGTTGCCAGGAAAGTATCTTTAACTAGGATGAACACTCCTCCGCCTTTGGTTGACCTATCTAATCTAAAAGGTGTATATCCTAAAGATTTGGGAAAGAATTCACAGTCTGCATGTTGATTATTTAACCAGGATTCTGTACCTACAACTATATCAGGTTTATGTTGATCTATCATACAAAGAAATTCTGCTTTTTTGTTGACAATGGACTGGCAATTAACTGAAATTACTTTAAGCTGGAAAGGAATATCATTTTGTTTAGATCTCTGTCTCTGTGCTGTATTTCCGGTGGTGGTACTTGGATGTTGTAAGTCTGACTGCTCACTCAATATGCTGTAGCTATTCTGTGATGAAAAAGAAGAAATTGAAAGGTTCGAATGTCTAGAGAAATTCTGGGCTTCACAGATTGAGCAGATCCAGGAAAATGACATGTCTCGAGCTACAAGATCAAAATAGGTTTCATTAGTAATATCTTGACATTTGATGTGGAACCATCTCTGGCAGGTGTCGCATTCAACAGCATGGTCTTCATCAAGGACCTCATATTGACACGAACCACATGGATAGTCAGGGCCAGGATAACCAGCAGTTTCTCCCTTTGTCCCAATATTTTCTGTGCTATATTTTACACAAATTATAGCTATATCAGCGTCCATTTGATCGTCTGCAGCCACTTTCATATTGGACCACCACAAAATTTTGACGGTTGGTAAAGGGTTAAAAACATTTCATATACCGTTGTGTAATTTAGTCAAGCTTGACGGAACAACGTACAGATGTAGACATACCCAGGCCCGTAGAAACGGGGGTACTAGGGGCTACCCCCCCCCCCCAAGTTGACCAAAAATGCCGATTCTATTCAAATTTTACCCTTCCAATTTCCAGACACTGCCTTGGACAGGGGCTTGACCCACACCCAATATAAAATTGCTTCTTATGGGCCGGATGCCTAATAGCCTAGTGACTCCACCAGATGAACGACGAGATATTAAAGGGGTTTTGAAATATTTTTTTCATTTCCCACATTTTCTTTTCTGTGCAGAAAGACCAGAATGGTAATGAGTAAGACCGTCAAGCACTTGAAACTGTCGTCTGCAACATCTTTGAATTAAGGTTTACGAACTGAGAATGAAATGCAGAGCCAGAGGCGAAATTTTGAATTAATGCATACTTATGGAAATATTTGACAAAAATGTTCCAAATTACCTCCCTTGCATATGAATATAGAGTAAAATAATATTTGTAAATTCTTTTCTTCTTGAAGCATGATCTTGAAATCCGGCCTGGTGAATCAACTTATGTGAATTGTGTTTACAAGTGTGTGTAATTTGATGCATTTTGTATGGCTAGAAAGTGGTGTTTTCATTCTCATTTCGTAAACCTTAAGAATGATTTGGGATTTTAACGCCATTTTCAACTGCTATATGATAAATGGCGGTGACTGGAGCATCCAATAATGGATCCATATTGTTTCTCAAACTTGAGGTTCATTTCATATTAGATTCTATAACACAATTTTGAATGAAATTATTTACGTAAATAAAATAATCGGGCAACAAAGGGTGGTTCGCTTGAGACCGAACCCATTCTGGATTCACCACTGAAAGGTGCAACTTTCGATATCCTAGCCCAAGCGTGGTCTTTTTGAAAATAGCACTTAGACGCGACGTCAAAAGTTGGGGTTCAACCGCGGAACGTCACGTAACGTCGGAATGAAATTAAATGTGATTAAAACATGCATTGATTTTTTTTTTTTTTTTTTTTTGCAATTGTGGCAACAATTTTTGTAAATAGATCAACTTAAAGCAATGTTATTCAGTAACGGATCAAACGTCAGATAAGTCATTTACACGAGGATGCAACGTTACTTTATTTTAAACGCATCTATTTTACATCGATTTGTAGGCAGCTTATTTTAATCCCTCTCGATTCTGCTTCCTGGAAAACGTCGGTACTCGCGCCGAATATGTGGGCCAATGAGAAGCCAAAAAACAACCTCCGCTACCGGGGATCAAACTTAGAACCTCTTGATTGTGAAGCCGACTGTCTACCTCTCGACTACGGACACCACGTTGGTCTTGTAATATTGAAAAAGTAAAATGTTATTTTTATAAGGTACAATAAATCTACTGTACATGTACTTCTTTATAGTTTATAAGCTTATTACGATAATACCCTTCAAAACATGTCCGTTTCAACATTTCTTTTAAAAGTAAGTATGTGCTGTCGAGCTCATAAGCAGTGTTTTATTGCAGCGATCACTGGATTTTAGGATCCATTGTTGAAGATTTTATATAAACATTGCATTTGCATGAAACAATGAACGAATTCATCTAGTTAACAGTGCCGTATTTTCGGACAAACAAATAGTATTTCGTGGGCGTTGTTATAAAGTCTCATACATGTAATTACGGCTTAATACAAGCCGTAGTAACGAGATTTTGTAACAACACTAACGGTTTATTGATTTATAAAGGTAAACCAAATCTATTAATGGCAAAAAAGAAATAATTGTCATTAGATAGAATAAAAATAGCCGATTATGGTTTTCACTGGGTCATAGAAGATGACCACTAACTTGTGCCCGTAAGATGTAAACGTAAGTGAACACCGGATTTTAATCAGTCGGATTGCGACACATATATTATAATAAATACTTAAACATTTTGCGTGTAAGGTAATACGTGCTGAAATCCCATAGAAACGACCAGGCCCATAAAATATTGTTTACGTACACATGTTACAGCGTTCATTGGGTTTGAAGAACTATTGTTGAAGATTTTATATAAAACTGCATCTGCATGTAATTCGTCACGCTTTTATGTACCCTTCGGGAAGTCCATTAAGGTATACAGACCCTGAAAAAAATTTACCCTTTCTAGCCGTACGAAATGCACCAAATTTTACACACTTGTAAATACACTTCACTTAAGTTGATTTACCGTGCCGGAATTCAAGATTATACTTCAAGAAGAAAATAATTTACAAATATTATTCTACTCTATATTCATATTCAAGGGAGGTAATTTTTAACATTTTTGTCAAATATTTCCATAAGTATGCATTTATTCAAAATTCTAAACCGTGCAAAATTCTTATGTTTGTATTTGGAATGGAAATGTAACACAGTTTGGGAATAATTTGCACTTTTCAAATTTCGCCTCTGATTGTTTGGTGTTTTTGAGGGTTCGGATACCTTAACCCATTACCACACTCCGTTTGACTCCCCACAAGAAAATGGCTTTGGAAAACATCGTGGAAAATAAAAAAAATGCTTGTGACAAGCAATTTCTTCAATTCCCACAATGCTTTCTACCTAATAAGTCATACAATTTCCAAGTTTCTTCACATTGAAAATGTCATCTGCAACTTCTTTTACTTTGGACCAGTCCAAAGTTTTGTCGTTTGGTAATGGGTTAAACTTATATCCCGAGACACGATAATTAACTCAACAGAAGTCAATTATGTGTTACTTTTGATTAGTGAAATCAGACACGAATGCATTCTAGTTTCAGAAAATTTTCTCAGAATGCCTTTCGATCCTAAATAACCTAAAAATACTGACTAAGATATGTGCCTTTCACTCTTTAAGATGGTCCATTTTTGGGTGGCGAGTCAAAATTAAAATAAAGGGTGACAGGTAAATAAAGTTTTTAATCCTTTCCCAAATGGTAAGAAATGCGCATGTTTCAGTTTGACGAACATAGACGATTTAAATGGAAAATGTTTATAAAAGGAAGTTAAACAAAAAGCACTGAATTATTCAGGCAAAATATGCTGATTATCTGATTTTTCTACTTTGTCTCAGTGTTTTTTCGAGCCAATTCTATTCGGGACGGCAAATTCGGTTTTGTTAGGGAAAGGGTTTACACCTTGGGTAGAATAAATATCATGTACAAGCCCTGTATTGGGTAAAATGGAAAAGTGGTTCTAAGTTTAAGCATCGAATAAAATGGAAATGTTTACTCTATTACGGATAATAATTTTTAGTTTTGGAGCGCTACTCCATGCAAACGCTGAAAGCACATATACAGTAACAACCAATGTTGGCGACATTATAGGGACAATACAGCCTGTGACTGATGACCAGATAGTCACCAAATTTCTCGGCATTCCATTCGCAGAATCAACAGCTGGCAATTTGAGATTCCGCAAACCGGTAAAGAAGGCACGTTTCAATACACCGTTCAATGCTACTCGTGCCGGTGCATCATGTTCACAGATCGTTTATGCGCCTTTAGGAGACGAAACACCGTCAGAGAAATCTGAAGATTGTCTTCTCCTGAATGTCTATGTTCCATACAATATGACCAGTAGTGCTGGATCACAAAACCGGAAGTCGGTCATGATCTGGATCTACGGCGGAGGATTCATTGTCGGAGAATCTAACACATATGATGGCTCCTTCCTGAGTACTTCCGGTGACGTCATCATTGTAACCATCAATTACAGACTCGGTCTGCTGGGTTTCTTGTCTTCGGGCGACTCCAGTTTGCCGGGTAATTTAGGTCTGTGGGATCAACATATGGGAATACAATGGGTACAAGATCATATAGACAGGTTTGGTGGTGACCCGAATTCCGTAACCATATTTGGAGAATCTGCCGGATCGGCCAGCGTCGTTCACCAATGTTTCTACCCCGGTAATAGAGGTCTATTTCATCGAGCGATCGCACAAAGTGGTTCCTCGTCATCGGGTTTTGCATGGAATGAACCACAAGTAGGAGCGATGAATTTTAATTTTCTATCTGAAGAGTTCAATTGTAGCGGCAGTAATACCGATATTGTCGAGTGTCTCAGACAGGTGCCTGTGGACCAGCTCATGGCCATACTACAGCCGCCAGCACCAGTCACTCCTGTGACTGACGGAGAATTTATTCTCGATTCACCAAGCAATTTCATGAACGGACTGTCTAGCGAACAAGAAGCCTACGATATGTTTTATAGTGTGGACTTAATGATAGGGTACACTAACGCAGATGGACTGGTTGATATTGTTAACGCGATGGCTTTATTAGGCATGTCTCCTGGAGATGATTTCCATCTCACAAAAACCGGCTGGGAGGATGTGTTGATTCCCTTCTATCTGGGATATTCCATGGGCACGGGATATAACAAATATGCTGAAATGTTAACAATTAACGAATATACCGACTGGCGTGATCCCACGTCTGCTTCATACAGAGGGCAACAGTTTGTACACTTCTTGACTAACTATTTATTCCTCATGCCGACTGTGCAGACCGCAGATCTACATTCTAGTACTGCTGCTAGCACATCCACTTATGTGTACGAGTTTTCTGTTCGTCCAATCAAACACGCTATTGACGTGCCAGCCTCGCTTGATGGTGATGACGTCATGAATCACGCGGATGACATCATCTTTCTATTCGGGGACCAAATTGACCAAGCCATCACTGACCCGAAGTACAACTATTTGTTGAATACCTACCGAGCTACCATGACACTTTGGACCAACTTTGCAAAATCAGGGTATTTACTTTTAAAACCTTGTTTCTTTCATTTTTATGTACCACTCCTTCAAAAAAGTAAGAATATTATATGTCCCAATTCGGGATAGAATCTAAAGAAACGAGATAACCGAAATTAATAAATATGGACACCGCCTTCATTTCCACTTGCGAGTATTGCATCACTATCTTAAATCTCCCATTTCGTTTTAAAAGTGCCAATATATTCACGATGTTTCTTTTTTGTTATTGCGTACATATCCCATGCTTAACCATATCCCATGCTTAAACAAACATTTATGACTTTAGATAAGTAAAGTAGGCCTACCTATGGATTAAAACTAATCACCAGTATAAAGTGGGAATCGGTTTGCTTGACTATACTTGTACACCGCCCTTGGCAGTATAATTTCGCTTTTCTTGTTTTAAGCTGCAGTTACATTTTTTTTCGAGGAAAAGTGACGATAACTGAAATTGTTAAACCCTATTCAATGAAACGTGTCAGGATAAAGTAAACTTTAGTTTAATTTCGAATCGACCCCCCCCCAAAAAAAAAAAAAAAAAAAAAAAAAAAAAAAAAAAAAAAAAAAAAAAAAATTTAGGAAAGCTTTTACATAGTTATGAAATATCAAAACTCTTAAATGTGGTTTACGCGAAATTAATTCGTAGTTGGGTAATAAAGTTATTGCGCACAAAAATTATTAAATAGATCTCAAAAATAAATATACCACCCCAGCGTTGCAGATATGCATACTTGTTACTCGTATATTTTGCAAAAGAGGCACAATGAGACATGTCATGATTTTAAAAGGGAAGTATAGATTTACCCTTTCCCAGGCACGTTCTGATATAGACGTAGGCCTGCCTAACAGATTAAGGGATTAGAAAAGTCCAGAACGGGTGATATTGTGTCCCTCAGACTCACTCCTGCCAACAATTCAAACAATTGTTTCAATGAAAATTACTTACATGTCCTTGTACATTATGACAATAACATGCTATATGCATAGGTCATTTGCCAGACAGAGCAAAACAGAGAAGAAAAATCCAATGAAAAAGTCGAAAAATTGGGATTTCTCCCAAAACCAGCAACTTTTTCCCCATAACAAATTTTCTCCATTCAAATATGTCAATATAATGTGCAAATTCTAAATGAGGTACTACTACCATCGTACACAGAATAGTGAAATCGGTAACCGAGATATTCACGAAAACACATGGCATGCCAAGATTTTTGGGTCGGCCATTTTGCAAAAGTTGTTTTCAAAATTTGCACGATGTAATTCACAAGTACTTATAAGGTTTACACAAGCTATTGCATTGCAGCTGTCATACCTGATATCTGTAGTGCGTGTTTCAATGGCACAAAGCAACGATCCATGGACAGTAAACAACTTTTTCTGTTATAAAATGAGTCTACCTATTTTCAGTTTCGGTTTCCACACCTTCCTTCTTGTCGAGGTAGACGAGAAAATTATTCCGCAAATAAAAAAATAAAACATTTGACAAAACATCGCACAACATTGATAAACTATTGTATTGGTGATAAATTGTACAAAATTTAGGATAGAACCGATCGTGGAATTTGATACTTGACATCTGAAAAATACGGACTACTTACTAACGCGCCTTACTCATATGCGGCTATATATGCCGTGTGTAATTCGCCGGACGTGTAAACAATATGAAAACGGATGGAAACATTTTACAGTTTGGGGTTTAAAAAGGTATATATTCGCTGGCAATTGATCAGAATTAAGAGCATATATAAGTTTAAAGACAATGAATACACGATCCTTCTTCGATTTTCAAAGATTATTGATCGCGTCATTTGTTATTATGAATGATAAGAAACCGGAACTCGTGTTTGTTGACATTTTGAAAATTGGTTCAAAAACTAATTATTTTGTAAATAAACAACTTCCACGCATACTAAACACAATTTAAATGTCTTCTATTCCCATATTTACATTTTAAATGAATTATTAATTGAAATAAGATTTCAACTTGAATTAAGAATAGTATGGTGTACAAAGTTGGTCATTACAAAATTTTATTTTCCAGTTATGTATCACGTTTTTTTCTGTATAGTTTCAATGCAATTACTGAGCAATATTGCTTAACAATCAAAGGGAATATTATACTAACTGTTGATATAATTTTGATAACAAAGAACTTTTATAATGGGTTATACTTTTGAATTTATGGGATAAAACTTGATAGCATGTAAATTGAAAAATAAAATAAGGCCTAAGGTGTCAAGTGACATATGTTGTGGCTGTGGCAACAATTTTTACTTGAATTTAATCGACAGACTTAAAAAAAATGATCATTTATGATAAAACCGCCTTTGACAGCTTGAAAAAATGACCCCATTATCTAACCATACCTCATGTTGCAAAAAAAATAGTACCACCATGAATTACATATGAAAAATAAAGAAATGTCAAACTTTTTTTCGTAAAGGCAGTTTTTCTGAATAAAGAAACTTCGTGTAAGTAGTAGTACTACCTAGTTCAGACCTTGGTGTATGTTTTTGTGAAAAACTAGCTAACTTCATTCAAGGATAACTATGTTCTCGGTTTTCCAAGAAGTTGTCCTTTTTCGCAATATTTTGATTATGCTGTACAAGGTAAACCAGAATTAAGTCGCTTAACATCTTCTTCTTATGTAGAGCTTTAATTTGATATATAATATGGCATATACATGTTAAGAATAAATGCAAAAATCAACTTCAAATTTTATGTTGATACCGAATTTACATGAACCTTAATCAAAGAAAAAAGTTTCTTTTTCCTTTTTTTATGAAATAAAGTAACATGGTTTCTTTTACCAAGGCATTTAAATTTTCGTCTATATCGACAATTTCTAAACTTTTTGCCTAAATATTGTTGTGTAGAATAAGGTTAAAATGTAACTGTTTATTGTTTGACCAAGTTTACCTGAGACTCATCTTTTTCCGTAAGCGTATTCCGGCATTCATCGGCGTATTCGATAGTTTCCGCGTGTTTATACCCTGCGCTGTGAAAAATGTTAACTTTATTTCTGCATTATCTCATTGAACAAAGAACTAGCGTAGTGGAAAGACGCTCGACTTTCACATACAGAGACTCAAGATCGAACCCAGCATTTTACTGATGAAACTTTTGTTAAGCTTTTTTTTTCCTTTCTTTTTTTTCTATGAAATGGAATACTTAATTAATGTATTAATTTATTGATCGGTGAAATACTCATTTTTCTTAATTTTCACAATAATTATAGTTCACAAAATATCTTTTCCCTTTTTATCATAATCTTATGCTGATGTGTTGGTCTCTCGCAGCTTCTCTGGAATCAAAGACATTGACCCTGCTTACTCCAATTGTATTGATGGCTAAGCGAGGAAAAGGGTTCTGGGTCCCCCAGTTGTCTAAAAAAGTTGCAACATCAGCAAACACGTTTTGTATTACCTGTATCTAAACGGTTTCGACATTTCTTGAATGACTACTTAAAGTGAACGAATTCAAGTGAACTGATTGAGGTTTACAAAATGTATGCATGCATTTGAAAAAAAAAAGAAATAAATGTTGAAAGTAAAACTATATAAACAAAAGCGCTATTGGGATTCGAACCACGGACATTTTGTTTACAGAAGAGTCGCCTTACCCATTAGGCCACTATTATTCGGTGGATATTGTGAAGTGTATAACAGTACTTATACAGATTATAGTCCCGACGTAGAAAATACGGAAAGACCCGAATATTAACGGAATATGCAAGGAGTCTCAGTTCAATCTGGTCAAACAATACAAGTGTTAATTGAATCGCACAATCATTAAAAATCAAGTGTTTGGTAAGATGTTAAAAATCTATGGCGTGGAAATGCAGCACGTGATGTTCGCGCAAGTTTAAAACTCTTTCAAAGATTTTTTTTTAAATTTTAGGGTAAAGAAATTATGTTTTCTGAAATTCAGATATTTAACCACATATTTGAAACGTAAAATATTAACTATAGGCCCATGTAAACAGTTTGAAGTTTAACCCTTTCCCAAACAAGACTTAGTTTTAAAGTTTCTACTCGTAATTAAAGGTTGGGGGAAAACATTGAGGCAAAAGAAGAAATTGATGATGATCAGCAATTTCTCCTTTGCTTCAATGTTTCCTGAGCTATTTTGTACACACATTTAATATATCAACATCTACTTTGTCGTCTGTATCAACTGTCAAATTATATCATATTAAAATGTTGCCGTTTGGGAAGGGTTAATAATAGAAAACATAGACATGTCTGGTGGTAAGAGTAAGACGATTTTAGATTAAATTTAAATAGCTTTCACTACAAGGTCAATATTAACTTGGTCCGGTCACTCACAAAACCCCACTAAAACCTATAGTTCGTTTACGATAAATATCATGACATTTATTTACAAAATTATGTTAATTTACATGTGTAAACAAAGCAATATCAAACTCCAAACGACTGTTATTTTGTATGCGATGGTTCGAATCTTGCAGGTGCCCAACACGTACAAGATACGAAGCAACGCATGCAAAATTGTAATGAAATTCGAATACGTATTTTTCCTATTTTATATTCTGTTTTTTATTCGGGAGACAGGGCGGAGCCTAGTACTCGGTTCATTACATTTAAGCTTGGGGAGAAACAGCCTTCTCGATTAGCGGTAAATCGTCGGTATTATGGCAAAACATTATAACTATAGCATGAATCAAGCTGTAGTTACGAGGTTGTATAACAACACATTTTACAATCGCACATTCTTTCAATTTCGAAATGTGTTCATGCTCATGCCGCACGATTTTCTCATATTTACCACGATATCGAGAAGTAAACTCGTCGAATAACCTCTTCGCTTAGCCACACCCTGAAAGGTGAATGAAAACGGAATATACCTGTGTAAAATTTGTAAACATAATGATATAATATCATGACTGGACTATACTTTTGTATATCATTATACGCCCGACGGGTCGTATTATGTCATGGCCCTGGTCGTCCGTCTGTCCGTCCGTTAACTATTTCTTGTGTGCGCAACTCCTCCTACAGTTTCAATCGGAATTTCATCAAACTTGCCACAGTGTATCTCCATGGTGTCTAAGTATACACACCACATACGGAATTCGGATAACTCCTTTCGTTCTTGAATTATCTGCCCTTGAATAAAAAATGCCCATTTCCTCGGAAAAAAATGACTAATTTTACTGAGAAGCCCCTCTCGGTCGTATATGCGCCGCTCTTCGAAGCTCTTGTTAACTGTGTTATACCTACACCTAAGAGAAGCTTTAGTTATGGTATTCAAAGGAACATAATATTCCCGTTTTATTTTTCATACATGTAATATTATGAGGTTATTTAACATGTCTTTGTACAATACTGAATTCTATTGGATGAATACTTTGCAGAACGAGGCTATATTTGGACGAGCCGATAGGCGAGTCTAAATATAGACTTGTTCTGCAAAGTATGAATCCAATAGAATTCGGTATTGTCCAAAGACATGTTAAATGACCTCTTTATTTCACATCAGTTTTTTTTTCAAACAAAACATGACAAAGATTAATTTTGTATGAAAATTAAGATCTAGATCTAATTACTTTTAAATAGAATTCCAACGTGAAATAAAAAAGGAAGAAAAACAACATAGGCCTATGTCATGAAAAAATGTAGGCTACATGTACATTTCTAACACTGTAAATATACAGGGCATCTGACATTTAATCTATTTTTATCGATTTATGTTTGTCTCAAAAGATTGAATAGACCGTCATATGATAGTGTGAAATGTACATGAAATTTGCCATATAAACTATCATGACATGCGTAAATCAACAATGAAAACATTGACAGAAAAGGAGAAATTGCTGATAAACGGCAAATCTCCTTTTCTCCTAGAACTTTTTTGTCAAGCCTTATAATGGATATCAAATCCAGGTCTTGTTTGGGAAAGGGTTAAGTGTGATTTGTATCATTGCTGCAAATTAAATGCGCTACAATTCATAAATGTTTTGAAATGAAAATCTCTTTCGTGTTTTTAAAATCATTTTCTCCTTTTGCCTTAATGTATTCCCAATGTGTTTTTTTTTTTTCAATCACAGAATCAAAGTTATGTCTTGTTTAGGACAGTGAAGTCAAAATATCATGTTGAAACAAACATTCAACTCTAATGCACAATTTTGCTTTTGCAGACGAGATCTCTACTAAGGGAGATTACTCTTCGATGCGAATATGGATATTTTGTACGGCAGCCTCGATTTGGGAAAAATCCATATTTGTACGGTTCAATCGATATTTGTAGGGTTCAAATGAGTGCAATGCATATTTGGACAGTTCAACCGGTGCATCGTACAAATATCGATTTTGCCGCTTTGGAGTATCGAGAATCCCGTGCGTTCACGCAATAAGGAATGATTTTCGCGGGCTCGTGTGCTAAAAATAGATTTCTGATGGGAAATCCCTCAACAACGTTTGCCGGGTACCAGTCTAATATTTTGTTTATCGGTCATGAATCGGACAATTTTTTTCGTAACAGTGTTAGCGAAAAATTATCATTTTCAAGCGAGATATTAGTCGATCATAGATAATGCAGGCGGGAACTAAAACTACGAAACATTGCGCATATTCAACATGCAACATTGATTCCAGATACGGAGACAGACCAGAAATGACAAACGTTTTTTCTTGGGATTCCTCAGCAGCTTAACCAGAAAAAACATCGAAAAGTCTAAAAGTAAAGTAGCTATGATCATGAAACTTCGCGGGTAGATAGATCTCACCAAGGAGGAGTGCAACGTACAATGAGCATAACTTTACCTTGCGTATTTTATGAGTTATTGCCCTCTGTTGTAGGCCTATTGAAAGCCTATGGGGGTATCAAATCACATTCAGCGAATTTTGCCTTGATATTTTCTCTGACATAAAACACTAAAAGTATTCACACCCGTTTTGTCATCTGCAGACTTTTTTCAGTTTGGCCCAACATGACATTTGGCGTTTTGGAAAGGGTAAGCGAGTACGCACGAGCGGCACGGCGAATCTAAGCTAGGCAGGACCGTATGTGTAAACATTACTTGTCAACTAGTTATTTCATAGTTACCTATCTTAAAAAGTACACGACAGTGCAGCAACCTTCTCAACTCTTAATTAATGTTTCTCAACAAATGATTACGGTAATCCAGCTCTTAGAACGTCATCTTCAGCAAGCTGATCGTGGAAAAACTTCGCGAGATTCACAGCCATATTTGTACGATAGAGGATTCCCAATCTATTTTTAGACCAGTGAGGCGTGACGATGACGTATTTGTTTAAACGAAAAACCGAATCCCATTATCTCGTGCGTACAATACGGCTCTAGGTATTGTATACTCACGTGGTACGAATGGGACGATTTCATTGGTTTACTAATGTAGGGTGTGAAATAAATTTTGATACCAAGACTTGTTATTCTAGAGCGTTTAAATGCTATCAGTTTTTTAATGTTTCTGGTAAGTAAAAGAAAGGCAATTAAAGCTGAGACACAAATGGCAAATTCCATTTACATCTGTATAAAATGATTTAGTTTAATTCCAAGAAAAATAACAAAATTTATCGTAAACGGCGCAATACTTTGGTTGGAAATTTTCAGACTTTTCATGAGCAAATATGCTCTTTCAGGTAAAAACAAAACTTAAATTTATAAGAAAATATTTGTGAAATGTACTTTTAGATGAGGAGTTTTGTGTGACCGGGCCTTTAATTGTGCAACTTTAAATGTGAAGATCATATCTCCTGGGTTATAACAATATATAGAAAATTTTAGTTGTAGCTCTAGGCATGGTGTCATTTGAGACCAACATATCGCTGCTTTTCAACGAAAACCTCGTAACTGCAGCTTACAACAAGCTGCAGTTACGAGGTTTTTGTTGAAAGCGACGATATGTCCAGAAATGTCGGCGTGCACACGCATAATGAAGAAGTTATATCGTCGGTGTTGTTGCAAAACCATTGTATCTCCAGCTGCTTAAAGCTTGAGATACGAGGTTTCGCAACGACACCAACGGTATGGATCTTGAACTGATTGTCCTTAATTTTATTCTTGTTTCTCTTACATACCATAAAGCCCCTTCGTTTATGTTCCAGCCCATGCTTATTCAATGGAGATTTGATTTACTCATAGTTTTGATATTTCCTTTTCATCAAAATGCATAAAATGACTAAATTTCACGCATATTTGTATGACAGCTTTCTTGAACATCACCACAATCTAGTACTTAATGTTAAATCTTCCCGAATTTCTGTTCATATAAGGTTCCGAGTCTACATCAAGTCCACATCAAGTCCAGAATTATGCTGTACATGCGACTGGCCATAATTATTTGGACGTGATCTGGCCGCGATGTGGACCAGGAGTCTTATGTGTGTGTCCAGACTTTAAAAAAGCCTTGTTCGACTCATCTGATTTCAAAATAATGAGTGTCAACTGTATTTTGTTTGGCGTTATGTTCAATTTAAAATGTAAAGATCATAATCAAGTGCAGACTGCACAATGGTTCAACCCACAGACATCTCTACGCAGTCACAAAACAAGATCTAGATTGATTTGGACAGAGAGTGTCAAAAACCGGAACGCGTTTCAAACAATTTAAAGGGATCGTTTGGGTGTTTTCAGTCATGATTCTTCTAATTTTGGACGGGCAATGTTACTCTTAATACTTTTCCAAATATCATATGCAAAAAAAAAAAAAATACCTGTGAACAAATACATTTATGTAAAACCTTCCAAGAGACCAAGTTTGTTTCATATTAAGGCTACTTCCAGAAAAATGAATATGTATTCCCTAGTTAAAATTGCTGTGGAAGGCATTGGCAGTAAATGAGAAACTTATATGGAATTCATTGCTTAATTCACTATTTAGTATGTTTAGTATCTTTGTAAAGGTGAAAGAACTAATAAAGGAAATTAATTGATTGATTGGCAACCACCATTTTCTCCGCTTTGATGTAGGCCTTAATACTTATTTTATGCTATGAAATACTTTATATAAGGTTCCGTTGATTTTAATTGTACGAAGCCCTTCAAATTTGACCAGCCTTTGTATAGGGTTTAATAGAAAGTGGTTGTCATATATTTACATAATCTTTTAACGCTTTCTCAAACAAAAACTCGTTCTTACGCCAATAGAAGAAATAGTATTACGAAATATATTGAGAAAAAAAGAAATTGCGGATAATTAGCAATTTCTCCATTTCGCCCTACATGTTTTGTAATACATGTAATCGTTTGACATATTTTCTTTTTTGTCGTCTTCAAATCACAATCAATTGGAATAGTCCATTCGTTTGCCGTTTTGGGAAAGTATTAAATAGGGATTCAAACTACACGAATCTTCAAACTTGTACAAATAAAATAGGAGACCGATTGGTAATTTGCCACTCGTTGTTCTAGTTTAAAATTCTTAAATAAATTTACTTTAATTTCAAAATGCTTCACTTCGTTGCATAAGTCAATATTTCGTAAAGAATTCTGGTTTAGTCCTTCGTATTCTAGATTTCTACAATTTTCTTCTTTCTCTGGTTCGGCAGCGTATTTATTATTTAGATCATCAATGATTATTACAGATGTTCAAGCGTCAAGTAAATGACCACCTACATTGTACATGTAAGTATAGATCTCGATAAATGACCTATTCGGGCGCGGTCGTTAAACATTCGGCAGTGGAGACCGAATGTTTTCGATTGCGCCCGAATAATTCCGACGTCATGCAAATCTCGTTAGGCATGTACTACCTTAAGAGTAACATTGCCCATCTTAAATAAGAGGAATCATGACAGAGAACAGCCCAAAGTTGCCTTTAAATGGTATGAAAAACGTTCCGGTTTTTGACACGTTTTGTCCAAAATGATATACATGTAGATTTTTTTGTCGTGACTGCCCAGAGATATCTTTGGGTTGTAGCTATTTGCTAGAGATGCTCTGCCAGGTCATTTATCGGGATCTGAATCAACGTTACATTTTCACCATTTTAGTCGGTTACCGGTATATGAGACATTTAAGGTATCCAAACCCTCAAAAGCGGCAAAGAGCCAGAGGAAAAATTTGAAAAGTGCAAATAATTCTATACTGTGGAACATTTCCATTCCAAATACAAACATAAGCATTTTGCACGGTTTAGAATTTTGATTTAATGCATACTTGTGGAAATATTTGACAAAAATGTTCGAAATTACCTCCCTTGCATATGAATATAGAGTAAAATGATATTTGTACATTATTTTCTTCTTGAAGCATAATCTTGAAATCCGGCACTGTGAATCAACTTATATGAAGTGTACAAAGTGTGTGTAATTTGATGCATTTCGTACGGCTAGAAAGTGGTGATTTTTTCAGGGTCTGTAAACCTTAAGTTGTAATTTATTTTGTTGGAAAAGAAGAAAAAAAAACACACAAACAAACAGAAAACGTTGATAATATGACCGAATATTTCATTTATCAAAAACTTTTAACTTGCATATGCACTCGAACCCTTTTTATGTATCATGGGTTAAGTAAACGAAAAAGGTCGACTAAAATCAAAATGTTGCTTGCAAAAGGAACGAAAATCGAGGGGAATAGAAAGTCCCAATACAATTACATAACAGCACAGATAAAAACATCACAAACGCTGTATCGATGGCTCAGCGCGAAACGGTTGTAACTGCCTAGGAACATATCTAGGCAGTTACAACCGTTTCGCGTTGAGCCATCGATATGATGTCGACAAAATACGAAAAATTACAAATATACTGAGTCAAAAAAGAAAGTGTGCATACTACTACTTCATATATCTACGTAACCGCTGGAATTCACTTCACCAAACTTCTACAAGGAGTTATGCTATCAACTTTCTCATATCTTTTGACATGGGAAGCAACTTTAGATCATTAAATTGTCTGGCATAGCACCAAACTCTGTTATCACCTTTTTGCACGTTGTTATCAAATCAAACGTTTCACAATAAACTTTATTGTCTAAAATCTGTATTCAAGGTGTATAAAAGCTTAATCAAACATAAAATTTCAAAGTGCTGAGTAGCCAAATATGCTTCATCTTAGTAAACACGACAGATTTCACACGTTAGCTTTATTAGTGTCTTGAACCGGTGTAAAATGTGTCGTTGTCGTTCAAATGTCATCGTTCTGAAATTAGGCGTTTGCAATCATGTTTTCAAAAGAAAGGATACATTTTTGATAGGCTTAGGTCTGATATCCCGAATGTAGGAATGACTAGACAAGATCGTTATATGACGTTGACGCCCTTACGTCAACGTTTCAAAACTACACCATTTATGGCGATTCAGTAAAGGAAGCATATGTAAGCAACACTGGAAATCGACGAAGGCAGACGGACGGCTCAAAAGAGATTTGAGACCTTCTGTTTGTCACATTATAGTGACGCCTAAATCTTACGTCATCGGGACGGGGCGCGTAAAAATAAGCCTTGAGTGCGGTGTAGCGCCAAACATCTCTTCTGTCTGAGTTTCGCAAAATTTAGGGCCCAGTTAAAGAATTTGCAGGACGTGGAATACGTCTTGCAATATGAACGCAATGAAATTCCAAACGATAAAATGAAACGTTGTGTTCGATCAGTGAGACCACGGATGTTTGCCGTCATTCATTAAAGACATGTCACAATAGAAATTGAAGCAGAAATCCCAAGAAATCTGCATTATTTAATCTGCTCACTTTCGTCAGCAAGGTCTGTGAATTTCGAAATTGACCCCTATCTCAAATATCTTAAGAAAACACAAGAACAAATCCATTTCACACAATATAAAAAGACACCTACTTATTGGCAATTGAATTATCTTTAATTTGATACCAATATCATAATATCAATATTCAAATTTACGATAGAAATTCCAGTTATTCTCTGTGCACACTTTCTTTTTTGACTCAGCATACATGCACATTGAATGTTATTGTCAAAAAGTGAAAATTATCTAGCACATAACGTAGCCAGAGGCTCTCACAAACGTTTGGGTGTTTTCAGTCATGATTCTTCTAATTTTGGACGGGCGATGTTACTCTTAATACTTTTCCAAATATCATTTGCAAATGAAAAACAAAAAAACAAAACAAAAAAAAAAAAACAAATTTACCTGTGAACAAATACATTTATGTAAAACCTTCCAAGAGACCAAGTTTGTTTCATATAAAAGGCTCCTTCCAGAAAAATGAATATGTATTCCCTAGAATTGCTGTGGAAGGCATTGGCAGTAAATGAGAAACTTATATGGAATTTATTGCTTAATTCACTATTTAGTATGTTTAGTATCTTTGTAAAGATGAGAGAACTGATAAAGGAAATTGATTGATTGATTGGCAACCATCATTTTCTCCGCTTTATCCCATTACCAAACGACAAAGATCCTGCAGACGGCAATTTCAAGTGAATGGAATTTTTATTTTTTATGTCTTTTTGGATGGAAAATATTGTGGGAAATGAAGAAATTGCTTTATTTCTTTATTTTCCACGATGTTTTCCATGGTCATTATTTTGTGAGGAGTCAAAAAGAGTCATTGTGTGGTAATGGGTTAATATAGATCTAAATACTTAGTTTATGCTATGAAATACTTTATATAAGGTTCCGTTGATTTTAATTTTACGAAGCCCTTCAAATTTGACCAGCCTTTGTAGGGGTTAATAGAAAGTGGTTGTCATATATTTACTTAATCGTTTAACGCTTTCTCAAACAAAAACTAATTTTGACGTCAAGTTCAATTGAAAAATTACAGTGAATTAGTTTTGGGAAATATAGAGAGACAAAACGATTGCAGATAATCAGCATTTCTGCTCTTCGCTCTGCACGTTTTGTAACACAGGCCTTCTTTAGACATTTTCTTGTCCTCTTCATCTCACATTGAATTTGAATAGTCCATTCATTTGCCGTTTGGGAAAGTATTAATATGGCTTCAAACTACACGAATTTTAATTCTTGTACAAATGAAATAGGAGACCGATTGGTGATTTGCCACTCGTTGTTCTATAGTTTTAAAAAAACTTAAATAAATTTACTTTAATTTCAAAATGCTTCGCTTCGTTGCATAAGTCAATATTTCGTAAAGAATTCTGGTTTAGTCCTTCGTATTCTAGGTTTCTACAATTTTCTTCTTTCTCTGGTTCGGCAGAGTATTTATTGGCAGCGTATTTATTATTTAGATCATCAATGATTATTACAGATGTTCAAGCGTCAAGTAAATGACCACCTACATTGTACATGTAAGTATAGATCTCGATAAATGACCTATTCGGGCGCGGTCGTAAACATTCGGCGGTGGAGATCGAATGTTTTCGATTGCGCCCGAATAATTCCCACGTCATGCGAATCTCGTTAGGGATGTACTACCTTAAGAGTAACATTGTCCATCTACAATAAGAGGAATCATGACAGAGAACAGCACAAAGTTGCCTTTAAATGGTATGAAAAACGGTCCGGTTTTTGACACGTTCTGTCCAAAATGATATACATGTAGATTTTTTGTCTTGACTGCCCAGAGATATCTTTGGGTTGTAGCTATTTGCTAGAGATGCTCTGCCAGGTCATTTATCGGGATCTGAATCAACGTTACATTTTCACCATTTTAGTCGGTTACCGGTATATGAGACATTTAAGTTGTAATTTATTTTGTTCGAAAAGAAGAAAAAAAAAACAAACAGAAAACCTTGAAAATATGACCGAATATTTCATTTATCAAAAACTTTTAACTTGCATATATGCACACGAACCCATTTTATGTATCATGAGTTAGGAAAACGAAAAAGGTCGACTAAAATCAAAAAGTTGCTTGCAAAAGGAACGAAAATCGAGGGGAATAGAAAATCCCAGTACAATTACATATCGGCATAGATAAAAACATCACAAACGCTGTATCGATGGCTCAGCGCGAAACGGTTGTAACTGCCTATGGACATATCTAGGCAGTTACAACCGTTTCGCGTTGAGCCATCGATATGATGTCGACAAAATACGAAAAATTACAAATACATGCAAATATTGTCAAAAAGCGAAAATTATCTAGCACATAACGTAGCCAGAGGCTCTCACAAACCTCGGCTATTGTCAAGACAATCTAAATGAGCGCCGATCTGGAAAAACGTCCCTTATAGCATTTTTAAAAATTGAGTTTGAAAATCAGCCTGTTGTCAAATACAGTCATATATGCATCCATGCTGCTCTCTTTAAGTTACCACAGGACACGAAGAAGCTATTAGAGAACAACATGGATCCTGATCAGACTGTGCGTATGCACAGGCTGATCTGGATCTATGTTGGGCTCAGAAGCCTTAAGGGACGTTTTTCCAGATCCGGGCTCAAATTAATTTAGATATTTATAATTATCTTTCAGTTATCTTCAGTAACATTATGAAATTATGCCATCTGGATTTATTCAGACTGTTGTCAAGATTGCGTGATAACCTTGAAAATGTTGATGCCTGAGGGCCAGTAAATTTTGACTTGTTTCCCAAACGACAACTTTTAAAACCCATTGTAGTGCTGAGGGGACAAAATTAATGCAAGTAAACAAACCCGATAATGCTAGGTTCCCACTGCCGATCTGGTCAATTCGATCTACACGACCACATAATTTACCCGATCAAGTGCGACCAAAAGTAAATACACCACTTCTTCACGATCTATAGTCGATCAAACTAGACCCCCGCCCGAGCACTCCCGATCACTTCCCGATTGAAGCCCGACCATCTTTCCGATTTCCACCCGATCACCCCGTCCTTAATTCGAGCCCTACACGATCTATATCCGACCATCTCGATTTGTTCACGACCAGATCGAGCTGATTTTATTATAGGTGTTCTGAATGAAAATCCTTTTTACAGCGTCTTTGATTATCGCATATTCAGACATGTAGTAACTTCATAATATTGTCAGTTTAAATATGTACATAATTTAAATGTGACGTAAATGTACTTTTAGCTATTGAATCATCCTTAACCTGATTAAATACAGCGATTAATGCATTCTGTAAGGCATTTAATACCATAATTTAAATCGTACGTGTTATGTCTCAGAGCGCGGAATCACTTGAAACGCAATTTCCGATAATTTTCAATATTTCTGTTTATATAATCTGCGCGGGATCTTGTGCTGTTTGTACATGCATATTTATTACCACACGACCTAGTGTTCCGACTGCCGACCAGAGCAACTCGATCAAGCGGTCAAATACAGACCGAGCTCGGTCTGCAAGGGTGATCGGGAGCGGTCGAGGTGATCGAAATTGATCTACATCGATCGGGCTTCCTACTCGAGTTTTTTTTTTTTGACATGCAAAAACAGTCGAGTGCGGTCGAGTACAAAAATGATCGAGAAGCGATTGTGTATTGATCGGGTAGAAGATCGACCTTGTCGAGAATCAATCGGGTCTGGAGATCGAGTGTGATCGGGTAGATAATTTGTATTCCGACCTGCACCGAACGTGCACTCGATTGCCTCGACTTGTACTCGAATTATTTCCGACCACATCCCGGTCAACTCGACCTCTGGTTCATCTGTCCACTCGATCAAATCGGGTGAAGAGGTCGGGTTTGATCGACTAGAGATCGAGAAGAAGTCATGTGGTCGGGTTTGCCCATGGGCATTTAAGCGATCGAGTAGATCGAGTTGATCCGCTGCCTTAGAGCAGTTGGAAGCACTCGATCACCTCGACTTGTACGAGTTATTCCCGAACGCATTCCCGATCAACTCGACTTCTGCTCCAACTGTTCATCCAATCAAATCTCGGTAAAAGATATCGACTCGATCACACACAATCTCTACACGAGTGATTGTCGATCAGCTCGATCTTCTATACGATCAATACTCGAGCAACTTCCCAATGTGTTTTCTACTCGATCGCTACCCGGATTTTTTGACGTGTCAAAACCAATTGGCAGGATTACCGATCGATACAGACCAAACTCGACCATCTCGACTAATCCCGATCACCCATGCCGACCGACCTCGACCGGTACTCGATCGCTTGGTCGGGTTTGATCGAGTTAATTTGATCGGCAGTGGCAACCTAGCATAACGTCCCTTAACAGCCAGAAGTGGCTATCAGCAGTTAAAATTTAACTGCTGATAGCCACTTCTGGCTGTCAAGGGACGAATTAATATACATAAGTGAGCATGTCCACTATGGATAATCACGCCATACATCAATTTCAGAAAATCTTCAATAATTTTGTTGATACGAGACCGATTTGAATTCGGTTTGAAGCAAATAAGGTGGACAGACGTCACGTGTTAAATAGACGTGATGCATTTTTGACAAATCAGCTGATAAAAAAGTTATAGAAGATCAACCAAAATTTTTGTTGATCTTCAATATTTTTTATTAGCTGATTTTTCGAAAATTTATAACATTCACATTATTCCTGACATTTATCCACCTTCTCTGCTTCAAACCGAATACAAATTGGCCAAGTGTTAATAAAATTATTGAATCTTTTCTGAAATTCTGAGTCAACTGATTATGTTGTGATGTTGTGGTAAAGAAAACAATTGGGGCAAAACGAGAAAATTCAAGTTGTCAGCGTTTTGTCATTTTTTCTTTAAAATTTTCACAAACTATCAATTGTGTTCATAACAATGTAGCAATGTTGGGAAATGGTTGATAGGGCGTATTAGGTGCGCATGTACCGACACATTAAAGTCACGTCAGTTCATATTGTATTCTATACCCTGTAATTGAAAACGAAATGAGGAGCGAGCCATGTTTATCTAGCCGATCAAGTTTTCTTTCGAAATTACTGTCTACAAAGGGACACAGGTAGTGACGCATAGGTGTGACACAAACCCTTTCGAAAAAGGCAAAATAGATCTACCATAATTTTACAAATAGAAAACAGATGCACACCTTCGAAATTGATGTTGATAAATATGGGTTATATTATACAATATAACGCCGTAAAAAGGGGAAAATGGGACTTTTTTATATTCCCTCAACATTTTCTAGCTTCAACATTAAACTATCCATTAATTATGTTTTAATTGTATCTATTTATTCTCTGCAACACATTCGAATATAAACCAGTCTTCAACACTAGCCGCGTGTGAAAAGGAAAAACATGAATTTTATGTTTTATAAAATATTTTATTCCTTGTTTTTATTTACTTTACAGGAACCCGAATTCGCCAACAAGCGTGACAAACATAATCAATACAACATGGCCCGAGTATACATCTACATCAAAACAATTCATTAACCTAACAGTCGAGATGTCGCCAGAATCAATAAAGTCAAATCCGAATCCCCGAGCTGTCAACTTTTGGAGCAAGGTGATACCAGGGCTTGCACAGGCTTCCATACCGAATAATATATCCGAAGAAAGCACCACAGTAAGGGTGGCAACTCCAGTTGGCGAGATGATAGGCACTGAGAGTTACGTCCCTTATAGTGAAGATTGCGGCTTCCGAGTGCAGAGCTACATGGGGATACCGTTTGCTAAACCACAGACAGGAAGTTTAAGATTTCAGAAACCTGTTGCTAAGGAACCTTTCACGGAACCCTTTAACGCCACTCAACCAGGTCCGTCGTGCTATCAGGTAGAAGTACCGGGTTTAAGTACGGATTCGGGATACACATTGACCATGTCCGAAGATTGCTTGATTCTCAACGTTTATGTACCAAAACTCGGTAATGGCCCGGTAACTAATAAATCGGTTATGGTTTGGATCTATGGTGGTGGATTTTCAATCGGAGAGATTAATTTTTACGACCCCAAGGTTCTTGCAGGATACAGTGACGTCATTGTTGTGTCTATAAACTATCGAGTCGGTCAGTTTGGGTTTTTAACGACGGGTGATGGCGTAATACCAAGTAATATAGGGCTATGGGATCAACATATGGGTTTACAATGGGTACATAATAATATTGAAGCATTCGGAGGCGACGTTAACCGTATAACAATATTCGGCGAGTCAGCTGGGGCTGCGAGCGTGATATTTCAATCTTATTATCCGGGCAACAGAGGACTCTTCCAGCGAGCTATCTCCCAAAGCGGGTCAATAAACAGTCCCTGGGCTATGGCAGACATACAGAGAGCTATACAGAACACGAGAGATTTCTCTCGGCTAACGAACTGCCCTCTCACATCCACACAAATGTTCCTGGACTGTCTGCAATCTAAACCAATCTCGGATCTTAACGAAGCCATGACAAATATGTCTAGCCCCACCACCTTACCTATACGGGATAACGATTTTATCCTCGATGCTGCTGCCAGTCTAATAAGTGGTCAAACAACTGCTGTATCTGCCATGGACATGTTTAACAGCGTTGATTTATTGATTGGTTATACAAGCGCGGATGGTCTATCTTTTGCAAATTACTTCCCATACTGGCTTGGCCAACCTGACTTCAAGACTATGACCTTACCTCGAACGGGATATGAAGACATTCTAGTACCCCAGTTGTTAAATTTAACCAGCATTTCTGACGCTACTGACGAAGCCCTAGATGCGGTTGTACACGACTATACAGATTGGAGCGATCCGGAATCAGAAATAAAACGAGCCAGGCAACTGACAGAATTGTACACAGACTACTTATTCGCCATTTCAAGTCTACGGACCGCTAACCGCCACGCCGCCAGTATATCACCCAGCAGTACATATGTTTATCAGTTCTCAGTACGTCCTTATAAACAGTTGTTTGATCTACCGATCCCGGATCTGTTTAACGAGCCTGGTGTGGCGAATCATGGTGATGAGATAGCCTACGTTATGGGGAACTTTATAACAAATATAACGGCCAAGGAGGAGCTTCATCAGCAACTGAGGGTCTACCTAGCTACAATGACCACGTGGTCCAACTTTGCAAAATCAGGGTAAATATTTATATTTTTATTTATTTGTTTGTCTTAAATATAATAAACATTGTTAGAGAAACGCTTGCTCTCACTTTTAAGATTTTTAATATGGTATTCATAATTATAATCATTTTTTAAAAAGAAAGAGGCGGTCATATTAAGAATGTCTTTAAAAGAAAGCTTGTCGATGATAAAGCAAGCGCTACTGAAACATCCTTTCGTGACGCAAATCGCGGATTTAGAAAATACTATTTGCCAACATCCCCATCTGCTTATATATACTAATAGGCTACATAGATTTTTTTTAAATCATTTCTATATGGTAAAGTTCCAAAGGGTTGATGAATAAATTCATGTGTTATGTTTTGTTTTTGCTTCACAACTTAAAAAAAAAATCTACTTTCAGAAACCCCAATTCTCCAGCTGACGTCACCAAGTACCTGTACACCACGTGGCCCGAGTATACGTCATCAAAACTATATTTAGACATTGAGGAGAATATTACCCAGAATGCAGTTAAACATTACCCGAAACAGCAAGCTCTCAACTTCTGGAAAACCATATTCCCTCAAGCCAAGAGAACGTCGAAATTGGCGGAAAATTGTGAAACAAGTTTGGCAACTAGCAATCGTGTATCATCTGTTTTAGTAATGCTTCTCGCCTTTGTCGTTTTGATGGCTTAATAAACATTGAAAAGCATCTGTCCGGTAACACCCAAAAAAAGAACAACAGTCAGAAGGAAGCACTAAGTATTCTCAGAGTGTTAATTCTTTTTCAATCTGTGTCAATTCCTATTTTGTTGATGTGTATCCGTCTTTAGACGACAATTTAAATGAGTACCCATGACATACAAGTGGATTTAAAATGATAGATGCAAAATGTACAACACCATTATTCTTCGCTTTTCAACCAAAATATCGTATCTACAGCTTTTTACATGCTTTATTTACGAGATTTTGGTTGAAAAGCAGCGAAATTCATTGTTGCTTTCACTTACTGCTAATTTTCAAAAACTGCATTCACGCAACGTGTCTTTTCAAACAGTGCAAATCATTGGTATAATGACCGGAAACGTCGTAAGTTTATCTTAAGACCTAAAACATAATTATGTCCTTTTCGAATGAGAAAAAAAAACATAATCTTAATATTTTCACAACAACAACTATCATCCATGGACAAATAATGTTTTGACCTGATGAAAATACTCCTGTAGCATTTCGTCGGTGTTAATGCAAAACATTGAATCTCATTTTTGGAAAGTTTAAGAAAAAATGTTTAATTTCTTTTACGAAAATGAAAGGTTTTACTTGAAATTCGGACATATTGTACACATATAATGGGTAATTAATACTGATATGTAAAATATCTCAAAACCCCGCAAAAACTGTGTGTGTCTAAACTGGACATAAAAGGTTTTACTTTGAAAATCGCAAATCGATATACGAGGTTCTGCACTCACACCGACGATTTGTGTTCAGCATGGATCCGGATCGATTTGTGTCTATGTTATACATGTATACTGTCTGATCTGGTCTGGATTAAGGCTATGTGTCGCTGCTTTTCAACAAAAAATACGTGACTGCAGCTTAAAACAAGTGTAGCACCTTCTGCGATCGTATAGTGGATTTTAAAATGAAATAAATTTCTTCTTTTCACACGAACTTTAATATCAAACACAATTGTGCAGCCAGTCCAATTGTATGATTTAATAAATGATAAAATAATTAATTTCTACTAAAATAACTGAGCTTGCTAAATTCAATTTTTCTAGTTCTGATCAGCCCGCAAACTGATTCGAATCTCGAATGCAGCCCTATTTATCCAAGTCGGGGGTTGGACATCGCCTGTCAATCTGAGAGTGACAGCATCCCCAAATGACCAATCAATCACTTTCAAATTTTCATGTGTATTACGTCAAAATCAACTCCAAAATCCAGCTCTGACCGGTTTTGGATATTTTGGCGTAAACAAGGCACTGTTGCTTAAAGTCAAGCTTTTGCACTCTTTTTTGAAAGAGAACCAACAAAATGCTGTGGACTTAAAGGTTTGTAAATAATTTGTAAGTACAGACTGTCGAGTCATGTAAAAGTCGGCACATAAGTATCGAGGTATATCAAAGTGTTACACAAGCTGCACTTACTAGGTTTTTGTTGAGAAGCGACGGTATACTGTTATACTTTTTTCTATATGTGACAATCAAAATACATTATCTTGACTAAATTGCGCATATGTGCAGGCTGATCTGGACCCACGTTGGTCTCAAATGGTATAAGTGTACCAAATCCTAGGTAAAATAAATATGTACTAAGCAAAACAATTGAAGGATATTCAAATTGTACTATTTGTAAAAAATAACAAAGACAAATATTCGATCAAAAATCTACAAATAACTTCATATCAATGTCTTATCTTGAAAATCAAAAACATAAATCACGGCAATCTTTTCCGGTTTGACTACAATATCCGGTTAAACGCTGGTACCCTACAACCGAAAAGTCACACGTCATAAATAACGGATATGTTCACCCTGAAAGTCGACTCAAGCCTTATCAGTACCTCGCAAATTCATTGCATATCGAATTACCACAAGTTGTGGTACAGTAGTCCATTCCCGAATACTTGCATGTTGTACATGTATTATATGCCGGGTTGGTCAGTTGTTGTTGTCGGTCACGTATAGACGTCAACCCAACGTTTTTCAATAATGCTTGATAGGATAAAGGTCATGTGAATGGGATGGCAAGTCCATGGATTGAATCCAAATCTGTTTAAGATGGTGTTTTACAATAACGACGCCAATCAATTTTACGTTGGTGTCAAAGAACGTGTGTCCATCTCCTTTTTCCCGTATAAAAGTTAAAGGATGTCGGTCAATCACTTAGTCAAAATATCGTTAGTCAGTCAGTGTCATTTACCACGAACACGTTTGTCTCTAGATTATGTGAGTTTCCCGTCAACTCCATAACTCTCCCGTCACAATATGGTTCACGTATTGGGACATTGCAATGGTGTTATCTGTCGTTCTTGTATCGAAAGAACACGAAATCTACTGTCACCATGCGACAGCCGAAATCAACTTTAGTTGGTGATGAGCACTGTACTCCGGTGCTGCTGATTCCATCTCTTATCGGATCTGGTACATACGTTAGTGTTGTCATGTTAAAGCGTTAGCTGCCAACGGCCTACTGACATTAGACCCATGATTATTCAATCCGTTTCTCATAGACTGAATTCTAAGGTTTACCCCTCGCTCATCTGTTAGACTCGTGAGTAATTTTGGCAAACTTTGAGTCCTTAAACGCAACGAGTTCTTGAGAATTTTACGGTCATCAGCCAGAAACGTCGTTAATTTACGTCCCGCGTCACACCGTTTCATAATTTTGACTGTCTTGTGATAACATTGATGTAAGCGACTGAATACACATGGCAAAAAGCAAAATCTACCAGCGACGTCAACCTGACGTTCCCATACGTTCATTTGACAAACGGCCTGCCAACGCTGCAGATCTGTCAGCCATTGACGTACAATCTTTAATGAATTGATTATAGGCAAGTACATGTTGATTTCCATAATGAAGCAGCTCAAAGCATGCCTCCATGTAAAATACAGCACGTAAAGAACACGGCAAGTTTGGTTGTTGACCCATGTGTTGTAAATCGTCCCATTTTGGCATGACCGCTGAGGCAGGACTAGGTATGACAGCATAAAACAAAAGAGCGAATGTATGTAATAATAAAAAGTATTCGGGTATTATTTAATATTCTATCAAAGTTTCTCAAATAGCCGTAGAATTTTGATATCCTTTAATTGTTTTGCTTAGTATATGTTGGTCAAAAATGCTTTGAAAAGTTGCATCTTTCCGTAATGTTGGCTCAAACGTGGTCTTACATGTAGCACATACTTATGTGTTAACATGCCGTCACTTTTCTTGCAATATATTAAATATATTATTTTCCATGATAATCCCCCCCCCCCAAGTTGGCATAAAATACTGAATTTTCTTAATTTTACACAGAAAGTTTTGAGGAAATCCAAATTAGACCCCCCAATATTCAGGACAAGCCCCTCTCCCCTAATATGAAATTGCTTCCTACGGGCGTGTCGATGTAAATTAACACCGGATTTTATTCAGTTGGATTGCGACAATTCCCTACAGCACGTATACACGGTTAGGAAACTACAGAGACAAAGCCAATGGTTCTGCCGCTTAAATCCTCCGGGGCGCTTCCGGCCATGTGTGGCTCTGTCTCTGGGAGCACGATTTTTGGACAAAAATAGGTGAGTGTTCAACTTTGTTGTTCAATAATTTTCTTTTGGTGCTTAAAAGCGAAAAAACGGGAATGTCATGCTCCCCTAAAACCATTTATCTGTCTGTTCTAATTCTATGGGCTTCAAAGTCGGCAGGATTGTCACAGGATCATTGTCGTCGTGAGTCGACCCTATGTGATTTTTTCTAGTATACATCGTGCATTTATGTACATTCCAACGGTAAATAGCCAATTGCCGAAGGCAAAACACGTTATATACTAATCGAGGGATACTCTCTATTAGACACCCCTTTCCCATGTCACAAAACCTTAGAAATGATTGGCAAAAATGAAATTTGAGCAATTTCTATTGATGGCTCTGTCTCTGGCGGCTGGCTCTGTCTCTGGTGGCTGGCTCTGTCTCTGCATGCTAACTTTGATAAATTTAATCCACCACAGAATTCGTGTCGAAGCCTTATTGACTCGCACACTGAATATAATATTATCATATTGCGTATGGCGAACATTTCAGTCACTGATTAAACGCTTTCCAAAACATCAAAATTTCGGCGCTGTTCAATTTCAAAGCTACTACATACGACACATTAGGTGTTGACGATGAAACATTTTGCACCAATGTAATTAGACATATTTCCATTTAATCTCTTTAAAACAAGACATTGGCCTGATGCATTGCGAGAAAAGAAAATATTAGTATGTAGTTGCTTGAATGCCAGTATATGAGAATTTCTAAGTGGTCTGACAGGTCTGACAATATTTTAAGGAAGAGGGACGACTACTTTAACATTGACAATTTTATAGAATCTAACCAGCCGTAAGTCAATACGGCGCAAATCTGATCTTCTCCAACAGAGGTTGTCTAACATAGCGGAGACACTGAATGTGGGACAATAGCATCGCATGGCCCAGCGAGCTGCTCCTCGCTGCACATATTCAATCTGGGCAATCAGTGTTCCTGAGTGTTGAGCGGACTACAGTCCATGCTGCAGCGCAGTATTCGAGCTGGTGCCTGACTAGCGGTTATTCCATGATAAGTCGTTTGAGATTGTAACACCTAAATATTTTGCTGATAAGACTGTTTCAAATAGTGTATTATGTAGAAAGTACAGTGTCGGTAATTGTGTCTTTCTCTTGGTAAACTGTATGACTTGGCAATTTGGCAGGATTAAAAGACATGTCCCAGTCTGATTCCCATCTCTCGAGCTTGGTAGATCCTGTTGTAAGAGGCTGGAATGGAATGTGATAGTTTGTGGCATGTAAATGACTGTGTCATCACCAAAGAGACGTACTTTAGAGCATTGTACATATTCATGGAGGTCATTGATATAGATAAGGAATAGTAGGGGCCTAAGACCGAACCCTGAGGCACACCTGAAGGAACTGGTATGATGCAGGACATGAATCTATTGACCAACACTGATTGTGTCCTATTGTCTACAAAGGCTTTGATCCATGCCAGAGTGTGACCTATAATGTCATAACAATGTATTTTTGACAGCAGTTTCTCATAATTTACCATATCAAACGCTCTTTAAAAATGTAATAGGATCAAGCCAGCTTGGCTTTATCCCCATTTATGAACTGGAGGATATCATTTACTAAGGCCAAGAGTTGGGCCAGACAGTATATTTTTCCTCAACAGCCGTGCTGTAAGTCGCAGAATATGTTTTGTCGAAGTGTTTAGTTATACTAGATGCACTAATATGTTCAAGTTGTATGCATAAGATGCAAGTGAGAGAGAACCGGCGAAAATTGGCTTGGTTGGGCTATTTGTGAATACAGGGACGACGTTTGCCCTTTTCCAAATGCTCGGTAAAGAATTGGTCTCAAGAGATTTCTTAATACAGCTATGTTATGATAGGCGCAAGTTCCTTGGCACAATTCTTTAGTATAATTGGTCTTAATTCATCAGGGTCAGCAGCTGTATGCAGGTTCAGATATTTTAGCAATTTGTTGATCCTGTTTTCAGAAATTTCGATGGTGTGCCTGGATTTATGAGGACTGGGTCTGTGGTGGTGAATTTCTGTACATGCATCAATTGTGATTTAAATTGTGTGTGAACGTATTATTTCATCTACGCGTTTAAGTGACAATGGTGATTTGTGGGTGGAAACAGATTGGAATTGTTCATTTAGTATTCGTGGGTTTCTTTTCATCATTAGTGTACAGTTTGTTGTGTTGTTTTTAGAGTATCTATGCCAGTAGAATCTTGTTTTGGATGTTTTAGTAGAGTGTAGATTTTTTGTTGGTTGGAAGTGATTGTCCTTTGTCTTTGGTTTGATCTTGCATGGGACCTACATTTAAGATGTCTTCAAGATACTTTTGATATGCAAATTTTGATTCTTTTCTACATTGGCTGATAACCAGCATACGTATACACCTTTTTTCTCACATATTTCAATGATTAACATTTTGCGCATGCAGAACCTTGCGCAGATCCATACATTTCTCTCTCAAGAGGGGCTGACGCCCATCTGGATCGGTGCATGATTGTTCATGATTTCGAATTTAAGCAGTCCTAAATTAGAAATCTATCACTACCACGGTGGGTAACCCACGTGACTTTAGGAAAGCGTCCACACGGAAAAATCGTCCGCTTCAGGGTATTTTTTGTTTAATTTCTCAGCTTATACTCTATTGATTTTGATGAGATAAAGTGCACGGAACGCGCTTTAGAAAGGGCTATTCCCGGCTCTAACTCACCTTGCTTCAAATCCAGTGGTTTCTTCAAACATTCGAGCCAAAGTATTTGTATGTTCAAAACGAAAGTGGGAAGCGTTCACGTTCACCGACAAAAACTTTCGCTTGCATGTTTGAAGAAACCATGGGATTCATAGCAGAATGGGTAACAAACGGGGATATCCCTCTCAAATGAGCGTTCCGTGCACGTTATATCGTCAAAATCAATAGAGTATAAGCTGAGAAATTATACAAAACATACCTTGAAGCGGATGATTTTTTCGGTGTTAACGCTTCCCAAAAGTCACGTGGGTTATCCACCGTGACTACAGGTGATGAAATACACCGCCGCTTTTTGTACACAAAACTTCTCCTAAGTGAGATCTATCTACCAATGTTTTGGAAAAGCATTTGATCAGTGACTGAAACGTTCGCCATACACTATTATGATCTATTGAGTGTATGAGTCAATTAAGTATATTCCTTCGACACGAATTTTGTGGTGGATTGAACTGTTTAACAAAGTACACAGAGACAGAGCCAGCCGTCAGAGACAGAGCCAGCCGCCAGAGACAGAGCCACCGATAGAAATTGCTCAAATTCTATTTTTGTCAATCATTTCTAAGGTTTTGTGACATGGGAAAGGGATATCTAATCGAGAGTATCCATCGATTAGCATATAACATGTTCTGGCAGCAGCAATTGGCTATTTACCGTTGGAATGTACATAAATACATGGTGTACACAAGAAAAAAAATCACATAGGGTCGACTCACGACGACAATGATCCTTTGAAAGTCCTGCCGACTTTAAAGCCCACAGAATTATAACAGACAGATAAATGGTTTTAGGAGAGCATGCCATTACCGTTTTTTCGCTTTTAAGCGCCAAAAGAGAACTATTTAACAACAAAGTTGAACACTCACATATTTTTGTCCAAAAATCGTGCTTCCAGAGACAGAGCCACACATGGCCGGAAGCGCCCCAGAGGATTTAAGCGGCAGAGCCGTTGGGTCTGTCTCTGTAGTTTCCGTACCGTGGTATATATAATAAATGCTTAAACATTTAGCGTGTAAGGAAATACGTACAAAACGGTCGAGCAGAAAAGCAATGTTCACATGCAGCGTTCACAAGATTCGTTGAACTTTTGTTGAAGATTTGAAATTAATATTGCATTTGCATGTAATTCGACACGCTTCTACGTACCCTCCAGGAAGTCCATGCATAATATATCGTCGCTTTCTAACGAAAAACTCGTAACTGCAGCTTGTTTAAAGCTGAAGTTACGAGGTTTTGTTGAAAAGCAGCGATAATTATACAAAGACACAGATCAGACCATATAGAAGTTAACCATGTGTTGCACTTGATATTGTGTGTTGCATATCGTCGGTTTTAATGCAAAACCTCGTATCTAATTTTTGGAAGTTTTTTTTTTAAAATATGAGAAAAGAACTTTACAACCTTTCCTAAACTGGAAGGTTTTGCTTGAAATTCGGGCATACATCTCGTATATACATACTTTAATTATGAAATGGAGAAAAGAGTCTATCTATAGGAAAGATTCTAGGGACTTCACATGCAGGCCTAACATGTATGTTCACAAGTAATGTGTCATTACAACTGATCAATAAAAAAGTCCAAAACCTGAGAGACTTTTCTAAAATGGATATAATGTACGTACGAGGCTGTAGGCCTACTTTGTAAATCGCACGAAAAAAGGCAAACGATGTTTTGCATTTAAAACGACGTTATCACTGGTGGTGAACTAAAACAATTTTCGCTACAACAAGGTATAGATATTTCGCTTTTGAATGTGAGTTTATAGATTTTTTTCAAACCGACCGGATTTAGAGAATCTACCGTTTTGTATTGACAAACTGTCGGTGTTGTTATAAAATCTCGTAACTACGCCTTCGATAAAGCCATAGTTACGATATTTTATAACAACACCGACTGAATACATTGTTCACGAAAAAACTTGCCTCGCTTTGGCCAAGTTCACTACCAGTGGATATGCTACATAAGACAGAAAAAAACATCAAAGTTTCAGAAAATCATCTTCGAGCGATAAAATGCGATCATAAGCAGCATGTCGTCTCTTTTTAACGAAAGCCCCTTATCTCCATCTCGTTGTTAGCTGCAGTTACGAGGTTTTTGTTAAAAAGCAACGATGTGCAAACTGACCAGGATCTGCACCTTTCAGACATTCAAGATGGCTCCTTTTAGGATGGCGAGTCCAACTTGTACAGAGTGACAGGTAAATAAAGTTTTTAATCCTTTCTAAAGCTGTAAGAAATGCGCCTGTTCCTGTTTGAAAGCTATTGTACACGCCTTAAAAGAAAAATAACTTTCTGCAAAATAGTATGGACATTGTTGACACAAAAATGTTCTTTGGTTTCAATATTTTCACAGTTATTTTCTATCAGGCATGTAAAAACTAGGTTTCGAACGTGAAAAGTATGCTCTTTTTGGGAAAGGATTAATACCTTGGGTAGAATAAATATCATGTACGCGGCTCTGTATTGGGTAAAATGGAATAGCCGTGGTTCGAGTTGGACTCTTAGTTTAAACATCGAATAAAATGGAAATGTTTACTCTATCAAGGATAATAATTTTGAGTTTTGGAGCGCTACTCCATGCGAGCGCTGAAAACACATATACAGTAACAACCAATGTTGGTGACATTATAGGGACAATACAACCAGTCACTGATAACCAAATAGTCACCAAATTTCTCGGGATTCCATTCGCAGAATCAACGGCTGGAAATTCGAGATTCCGCAAACCGGTAAAGAAGGCTCGATTCAATACACCATTCAATGCTACTCGTGCCGGTGCATCATGTTCACAAATCGTTTCTGCGCCTTTAGGAGACGAAACACCGTCAGAGAAATCCGAAGATTGTCTTCTCCTGAATGTCTATGTTCCATACAATATGACCAGTAGTACTGGATCGCAAAACCGGAAGTCGGTCATGATCTGGATCTATGGCGGAGGTTTCATTGTCGGAGAATCTAACACATATGAAGGCTCCTTCCTGAGTACTTCCGGTGACGTCATCGTTGTAACCATCAATTACAGACTCGGTCTGCTTGGCTTCTTGTCTTCAGGAGACACAAGTTTCCCGGGTAATTTAGGTCTGTGGGATCAACATATGGGAATACAATGGGTACACGATCATATAGACAGATTTGGTGGAGACCCGAACTCTGTGACCATATTGGGAGAATCTGCTGGATCCGCGAGCGTCGTTCACCAATGCTTCTACCCAGGTAATAGAGGTCTGTTTCATCGAGCGATCGCACAAAGTGGCTCCTCGTCATCGGGGTTTGCATGGAACGAACCACAAGTAGGAGCGATGAACTTTAATTTTCTAGCTGAAGAGTTCAACTGTAGCGGCAGTAACTCGGATATTGTCGAGTGTCTCAGACAGGTGCCTGTGGACCAACTCATGGCCATACTACAGCCACCAGCTCCCGTCACTCCCGTGACTGACGGAGAATTCATCCTCGATTCACCCAGCAATTTCATGAACGGACTGTCTAGCGCACAAGATGCCTACGATATGTTTTATAGCGTGGACTTAATGATAGGGTACACTAACGCAGACGGGTTGGTTGATATTGCTAACGCGATGGCTTTATTAGGCATGTCTCCTGGAGATGATTTCCACCTCACAAAAACTGGCTGGGAGGATGTGTTGATCCCCTTCTATTTGGGTTATTCCATGGGCACGGGATATAACAAATATGCTGAAATGTTAACAATTAACGAATATACCGACTGGCGTGATCCCACGTCTGCTTCATACAGAGGGCAACAGTTCGTACACTTCCTGACTAACTATTTATTCCTCATGCCGACTGTACAGACTGCTGATCTACATGCAAGCACGGCTGCTAGCACCTCCACGTATGTGTACGAGTTTTCCGTGCGTCCAATCAAACACGCCATCGACGTACCGGCCTCGCTTGATGGTGATGACGTCATGAATCACGCGGATGACATCATATTTCTATTCGGGGACCAAATTGACCAAGCCATCACTGACCCGAAGTATAACTATTTGTTGAATACCTACCGAGCCACCATGACACTCTGGACCAACTTTGCAAAATCAGGGTATGTACTTTCACTTATTTTCCATTTCAAAACACCCCTTTGAAATGGGTTATTGCTCTGCTAGTATATCATTATATAAAGTAAATCTAAAAATCTAAAAAGAGAAATGTCAGAGGTTGACAAACTGACGACATTAATCATGCCCTCAATTCCAAGTGTGCTTCTTGTAAGACCATATTTTTTAAAAAGTATCTCATTGCTTTTAAGGCCAGTATATAGTTAAATCACGACTCTTTTCTCGTTACTGCTTGCTAGGTCTATGCTAAATAAAATATTGTCTTAGTCAATAAAGTTCTGATGATTCATTTACGAGTCTTCCAAATAAGATGAGTAGATGCTGGTTAGGTTATCTACTGTTGACATTTCACCTTTATTTCATTTTTTAAAAGTATGTCTTGATGCAAAAATTGTTTATTCTAATGCATAGAAATGCTATCGTTTTTTGAAGTTGTTGGGCCCTATCTACAAGCAAAAAAAAACGCATTTAAAGTTGAGATAAAAATGACAAATTCTACGTAAAACTGAACTGTTGTCCAGAACAATTTGTTTAATTTTAGCACAAAATATATGTATATTTCTCGTAAACGGTTCAATATTTTGGCTTGAAATTTTCAGCATTTTCAAAGGAAAACATGCTCTTTCAGATAGAGTAAAAGTAAAAGATATGTACAAATAATTGTAAAATGTCACATTAACTCAATTAACTGATGCCTGAAATATACAAGTTAACTTTGACATTGGCCATTAAACAATGCAAAATAACATAAGAGTTAATAATATCTTATGATGCAATCCCACCAATTTTTGTGGGGATAATTTTTAAAAATAACTAAACATACATAATTAATATACGGCCCTTACCCTTAATTTTTTGTGCACGTAAAAGGTTTATTGCGTACAAAATGCGAATAAAATTTCAAGAGAGCTTTAAATAGACCTTAAAAAATATATGATCTTGTAGGTAGCTTCCTAGACGCATATTCATAACTCGTATATTCACGGGTGGTAAACAGAGAAACTAGCTCCAAAAAGAGTCAACGGTATTTCGTTGCCTCGTGACATCCGGCCTCTACCGAGGTAGTTGCATAGAGCGAAAATCTGTAAACAAACGTAGGTCACGAAGACATTTGTTCTACAATTATTTCTTTTACCACGACTTTTTGAAAAATCCGAGGATGCTGTAATATGAAGAAATGGTCGAAGTTTGTTGTGCACGAGAATATACGGTGTGAGTAAGCAGAGTTGAATACAATCGTTGAAAATCATTTCAAAATCGAAAGTAAAGAAGTTTTTACTTTGGATTTTGGAATGTTTTTCAGCGATTGTATTAAAACCCTGCTACTTATACAGTATACTTTCGTGCACAACAAACTTCGACCATATCTTCATATTACAGCATCGTCGGATTTCTCAAAAAGTCGCTCGAAAAGAAATAATTTTAGAAAATGTGTTCTTGACCTACAAATTTTCGCTCTATGCAACTACCTCTTATTGGAGCTAGTTTCTCTGTTTACCACCCGTGATATTTGCACACGAATCATAAGGAGAAATGGCATACTTTTTAAAGGGAAGTATAGTGTATATTCATCATTCCCCAAACAAATCTTTAATTCAAAATTCTAAACCGTTCAAAATACTCATGTTTATATTTGGAATGGAAACGTAACACAGTTTAGGAATTACTGGTACTTTGGTGCTGATGATGGGTTGCATACCTTAAAAGCCTTGTTACATACAATCCCGAGTCCATAATATATCACTTCCACATCGCGTTTAACCCTTTCCCAAACAAGACCTGGTTTTGACGTCCCTAATATATATGGCTTGGGAAAACATTGAGACAAAAGAAGAAACTGCTGATAACCAGCAGTTTCTCCTTTTGTCTCAATATTTTCTGTGCTATATTATACACTAATCATATCTTTAACAACATCTATTTAGTCTTTTTCAGCAGCTTTCATATAGAAAAAATCCAAAATTCGGCCATTTGGGAAAGGGTTAAAATATGCTGTACGACTGACCATTTCAGAGTCGCCCAGGTCGTGATGTGGACACGGAATTTTTGTATATGACCAGGCCTTAAAGTTTTGAAGAGATGAAATTCTATTTTCTTAAATTCCGATATTTTACATATTATTTGAAAATCACATTTTTAACAAAAAGCCAAAAGTTCAACAATAGAAAGGATGGACATGTCCGGTAGTAAGGGTAAGGCGATTTTAGATTAAAATTAAATAGAGCAGCTCTCCCTACAAGGTCAATATTAACTTGGTCAGGTCACTCAAAAAAACCCATTAAAACCTATAGGTCGATTACAATGTTATGGCATATATTTACAAAATTTACAAATGTAAACTACGCCATACGAAACTCGAAACAACTGCCATTTTTCATTTGATGGTTCGAATCTTGCAGGTGCCTAACACCTGCAATATATGAAGCAACCCATGCAAAATTGTAATAAAATTTGAATAGCTCTCCGTAAGGTCAATATAATTATAAACTTGACTCGGTCAGGAACAAAAACTAAAAATACGCTAAACCACTCTTGTATATTGAAAAATTCGAAAAAGCTTTAGTTGTGGTATTTAAAGTAACATAACATTTCCCTTTCATTTTTTAAAGTATGTTTTGATGCCAAGACTGGTTATTCTAATGCGCTTAAATGCTATTATTTTTCGTAATTGTTTCTGATAGTAAAAGAAACGCATTTATAGTTGAGACAAAAATGACAAATTCCAACTACATCATTCGGAACTGCTGTATACATAAACAAGTTTAATTTTAAGAAGAAATAAATAAATTTCTCGTAAACGGCGCAATCCTTTGGTTGGAAATTTTCAGACCTTTCATGAGAAAATATGCTCTTTCAGATAAAGATAAAACTACAATTTATAAGAGAATACTTTTAGCCGAGAAGTTTTGTCTGACCGCGGGCCTTTAATGGTGCAATTTTAAATGTGAAGATCACATCTCCTGGGTTATAATAGAAAAGTTTAATAATAGCTCCAGGCAAACAGAATTTAATTATACATGTGGTATGGACCGGACAAAGAATTTTAGCAAAGAATTTTGTGCTAAAAATAGACTGGGTTTAATGTTATGTTTTGATAAACCGTCGATGTTGTTATGTAATCTCGTAACTACGGCTTGAATCAAGCCGTAATTACGAGATTTTTTAACAACATCTACGAAATACTACTTTGTTTGTCCGAGTTTACGTCACGATTAACTGGATAAAATCGTCCCCTATTGGCTTTACACCAACATGGATACAGAGAAGGCGGCTTGTACACGCATAATTAAATGAAGAAGTTGGAATATACAAATCCAGTGTATATGGAGTCTTATATGCCGTACCGAATGGGTCAAAAGTCTATAATTAACATACACCTGTAAAAAATATAAGTGCACTTGCATATTTTATACGTACACTTGTATTTTGTAAACGACCAGGCTGAAATTTACAAGTGCGCCCGTAAAGTCCACTCGCGAATGTTATACATACACCTGTATCTTAATACATAATCGGCCTCTATAAATGGATTTCCTTGTCAAAACGAGGCTGTAAAATACGAGTGCACCTATAAAAATACAAGAACATTTGTATATTTTAAGGTGATCTTATAAATTTTACGGTTGCACTTATAAGAAATACAGGTGCACGTATAAAACTTATAAAACCACCTCAGAATATGTAAATGTACTTGTATTTTTTTATGTTTACATTAAATAGACTGCTGACCCATTTGGTACGTCATAGTCTTAAATACCATAAATACTCTTGGTCTATGACCCAGCCCATATCTTAATTCACTGGAGACATGCCCTGCGTTCAGTAGACAAACTGTTAGTTAAAGTTACCAACATTCGCAACTTCCTTGACCCAAATTTCACAGAATTGACTGAGTACTCCGAATGACTGCTAACTGTTAGCTACCGTTTTGTCTTACTGAACGCAGGGCTGTATCTTATTACATAATCAGGCTCTATAAATGGATTTCCTTGTCAAAACGAAGCTTGCATATTTTAAGGTGATCTTATAAATTTTACGGGTGCACTTATAAGAAATACAGGTGCACGTATAATATAAGTGCACTCGTATTTTTTTTAGGTTTACATTAAATAGACTTTTGACCCATTTGGTACGTCATAGTCTTAAATACCATAAGTCCCATTGAGGCCCGAAGGAACAGGAGGGCTAGGCCCCGCCCCACCCCCAAAGTTGGCCAAAAATGCCAAATTTTCCTTTTTTCACATTGAAAATTTCGGAAATTCCAAATTAGCCCCTCCCCCCAATTTTCAGACACTGAGGCTTTAGCCCCCCCCCCCCCCTATGAAATTGCTTCCTACGGGCCTGCCCTTGGTCTATGATCCAGCCCATATCTTAATTCAATGGAGACATGATCTTCACATAGTTTGGAGATTCACTTTAAAATCGACTAGATGTCGCTAATATAATCTACTTGTATCGTGGATTTAACTACAATCTAATACAAAATATTTAACCTGTCTAAAGGTCTGATCATATGATATTCCGTGTCCACAGTACATCCGTAAGGCGCCCAAAATATGTTGTGCGATTGACCGTATTGGCGGTGACCCGGCCGCGACGTGGACAAGAAATCGTGTGTGTGTCCAGACTTTAACCCTTTCCAAAACAAGACCAGAGGTGTGTGCTTCAGAGCGAGATTTCTTGAGATTTCTTAAGATGTTTAGGATAAAGCGTTCTTCAGAGCAAGATTTTTATGACGATCACTGGGAGCCGCCATTGCTCTGTACTTCTTTCGGAACACCTCGGTAAATTCTGTAGAATCTATTTGGGAGAGAATTGACCTAGTTGTTCCGAATGCGCAATGATTCATAAACCGCTGAGTTCCGAATGCTCCGAACTTCATACAAATGACGTCATGATGACGTCATTTGTATGAAGTATGGAACATTCGGAACACCTCGCTGATAATTTCGGTCTTAAAAACGCCTTATCAAAAACATCTCAAGAAATCTGAAAAAAATCTCGCTCTGAAGAACGCGCCTCTGGTTTTGACCTCCTTAATAAGAAATGATTTGGAAAAAATTGAGACAAAGAAGAAACTGCTGATAACCAGCAGTTCCCCATTTGCCTCAATATTTTCTGTGTTTTCTTCTACACAAATTCTGTCTTAAATAACAAGAATATTGTTGTCTGTGGCAGATTTAAAATTAGACAACCCTTAAATTGCTTTGTTTCGGAAAGGGTTAAAAAGCTTTATTCGACAGATTTCGAAATAACGAATATCAAGTGTATTTTTTGAGGTTATATTCTATTCAAAATGCAAAGATTATAATCAGGTGCAGACTGCACAATAGTACACCCCAAAGATATCTATACGCAGTCATGAAACAAAATCTAGATCTAGATTGTTTTGAACAGAAGATATCAAAAACCAGAACGCTTTTCATACAATTTAAAGGGAACTTTTGGGGCGTTTGAAGTCATGGTTCTACTTAATTTGGACGGGCAATGTTACTCTTAATACTTTCCCAAATTTCATTTACAAAAACAAATTTACCTATAAAGTGCACAAATACAAATGCACATTTATATAAACTCTTTCAAGAAACCGAGTATGTTTCATATTAAGCCTCCTCCAGAAAAAAGAAAATATGTAGTGCCTACTTAAAATTGCTGTGAAAGACAGTGGCAGTAAATGAGAAAACTTATTTGGAATTTATTGCTTAATTCACTATTTATTTCTATTTATTTGTAAAGATGAAAGAACTAATAAAGGAAATTGATTGATTGATTGGCAACCACCATTTTCTCCGCTTTAATGTGGGCCTACGTACTTAGTTTATGCTATGAAATACTTTATATAAGGTTCCGTTGATTTTAATTGTACGAAGCCCTTCAAATGACCAGCCTTTGTATAGGGATTACCAGAAAGTGGTTGTCATATATTTACATAATCGTTTAACGCTTTCTCAAACATAAAACTTGACTTTGACGCCAATAGAAGAAATAGTATTTGGAAATATAGAGGAAAAAAGAAGAAATTACTGATAATCAAAAATTTCTGCATTTCGCCTAACATTCTTTTCGTAATACATGTAATCGTTTGACATATTTTCTTTTTTGTCTTCTTCAACTCACATTTAACTGGAATAGACTACTCGTTTTCCGTTTGGAAAGTATTAAATAGGGCTCCAAACTACACGAATTTTAATACTTGTACAAATAAAATAGGAGACTGATTGGTGATTTGCCATTCGTTGTTCTAGTTTAAAAAAAACTTAAAAAAATTTACTTTAATTTCAAAATGCTTCACTTCGTTGCATAAGTCAACCTTTCGTAAAGAATTCTGGTTTAGTACTTCGTATTCTAGATTTCTACTTCTTCTTTTTCTGGTTCGGCAGCGTATTTATTATTCAACCCTTTCCCAAATAAGACCGACCTGGTTTTGACATCCCTAATAGAAAAGGCTTGGGAAAACATTGAAACAAAAGAAGAAATTATCTGCTGATAACCAGCAGTTTCTCCTTTTTCTCAATGTTTTCTATGCCATATTTTACACAAGTTCTATCTTTAATAACTTCCATTGTGTCATTTGTGGCAGTTTTTGAAGTGGATCATCCTAAAAGGGTTAAAGGGTTAAATCATCAATGATTATTATTAATTAGACTGGGTTCCAGACTGATCATTTTCCCCTCCTTTACTTTCTCCGGTCCAAAGATCAGTCTGGGGTCAAGCAAAAGCGCCATCTGCTTTTTTCACAATTTTTGGGGGTAATTTCACGAACGGTAACTCGTCCAGATAATTATCTAGTGCTATATTTAGTAACAGAAATCCCCATGGACCAGACTGGTACCCGTATTTCTTCATGGAAATCGGGCACCCGTCTTTTTCAAGATAATTCTAATTAGGCTAACAAATATTGCACAATTCAGCAATTATTGGATTTTATATCTTTTTGGTAAACTGTTATTGCTAAGGGTTAAACGGTTGGCTATAAATCCTACGGTGTCGGTCGCTTAACCCTTTTAAAAACGGCAAACATTTTGGCCGCTTTATTTTGAATGCTGCCGAAAGGGATGTTGAACAGAAAAGGATTTGTGAACCAAGAAGCTGAGAAAAAACTGAGGCAAAAGGGGAAATTGCTGTTTATCAACATTTCTTCTTTCGCTTTAATGTTTCCACAAGCCTTTTCAATTAAACACGTTGAAACCAGGCCCCGGTTTCTCGAAAAAACTTAAGTATCTTCTCATGCTCAAATATGAGCATCGTGCTCAAATCGCACGAAATCCACGTGAACTTCAATTGAATACCAATCAACATTGATTGGTATTGAATAGAAGTTGAGCATGGACTCATGAGAACATACTTAAGTTTTTTCGAGAAACCGGGGCCTGGTCTTGTTTGAGAAAGGGTTTGCCCTTTCCCGAAAAAGACCATAATGGAAACGGGCGATCTAAAAAAAGAAGAAACAAGAGGACCATGATGGTCCTTGATCGCTCACCTGCACCTAGATAGAATGAAAGTCGTAAGGTTGTCAAGTTCAAGAGCACATAATTTAAGATGCGAGATGCTTATCAAACTGAAAACTGCTTTCATAATCTTGAATGATCAATATTTGTAGCTGTTACAGTAAAAACAAAGTGGAAGAAAATAACAATTTTGTCACAGTCAAGGGCACATAACTCATGTCCAAGTTTTCTTATTGGTTAATATTTATTGCTGTTTGAGAGAAAACAAAGTCGAAAGTGGCAATTTTGTAGCCATCAAGGGCGCACAACTCTGGGTTTTTTTAGTCCGATCAATCGAACAAATTAAAACATTCAAGATCTTATGGTCACCAACATTGTGACCAAGTTGTGTCTTGATTGGTCCATATTTGTGTTTGCTAGAAAGAAAATAAAGTCGAAAACAGTAATTTTGTTAAATTCAAGGGCCAATAACTCTTGTTTTTCTAATCAAATCAAGCTGAAAATTTAATTCATCAAGAACCTTATGGTCATCAACATTGTGGCCAAGTTTTGCCTTGATCAGTCAATAAATGTAGATGCTACAGTGTAAACAAAGTCGGAAACAGCAATTTTGTCAAATTCAAGGGCACATAATTCCAGACTTCCTGCTCCTATCTACATCTACACGTTTCGCGCGGCCGTCACACTTGACTGTTATAGCGCGTTTGGGTCTGCGTTAGAAAAAGAAAAAGTAATGAAATAATAGGAAAGGTAGAAAGCAGTTTAAAGGAAAGTTTGAAAAAAGAAAAGAAAAAGGGGTGTCCATGGCTTTCCACTCTTCAATCTCTAACCTGTCTCCCTTCCGAGGCGGTACCAGGGTCCAATCGTCCCCGAGAGCATAGCCTAAAGATATCCCTAGAGTGTACTTGGCATGGTCCCTGATCATTTAGAATTTAAGGGTTGATAACTCCCGCTTGAAGGATACCAATGCGGGAGCTTCAGCTGCTGATGCTGGTAAAGAGTTCCAGGTCCTGATGGTGCTTGGAAAGAAGCTATTCTTGTATAGTTCAGTCGACACTGGAATCTGTAGGAATTTATTGTCATGTGTAGAACGTGTGGATCTAGATGTCCGCGTCGGTGTCAAATAGTCATCCGCAGGTATTGCTACTAAGCCATGGACAATCTTGAATAACATTGTCAACTTAGTCTTTGTCCTGCGAGATGATAGTGACTCCCATTCTAGGTGGTCCAACATGTCAGTTACACTACTGGTGTTCCTATATCTGTTTGTGACATACCTGGCAGCGCGTCGTTGGACCATCTCAAGCTTGTGGATATTGGTTTTAGTATGGGGGCTCCAGACTGAAGAGCAGTACTCAAGGATTGGTCTCACCATGGCGAAGTAAGCTGCTGACTTGGTTTGTTCGTTGCTTACTCGTAAGTTGCGGCGCAGAAATCCAAGGGTACTGTTCGCCTTGCTGGAGATCTTACTAATATGTTTGTTCCATGACATGTTATTTTGAAGCTCGACTCCGAGGTAGCGGGTGGTTTCTTCGACTGCGAGTTTATGTCCTTTCAGGTTGTAGTCGGTGGTGATGGGTTTTCTTGCTTTGGTAACTCTGATAGCGCTACACTTTTCTGGGTGAAAATCCATACCCCACCTCTTCTCCCATGCTGCAAGGTGGTCTAGGTCACTTTGGAGAATTGCAGCGTCTTCTGGAGTAACAATAGGTCGATAGAGGACACAGTCATCCGCAAAAAGTCGAACCTTGGATTGAACACAGTCCGGGAGGTCATTAATAAATACCAGGAAGAGTAGTGGTCCCAGTACTGTGCCTTGAGGTACTCCGCTGAGGACGTGAATACTTTCCGATGTAGCTCCTTCGACTGTAACCTGTTGTACCCGGTCAGTAAGGAAAGCCCTGATCCAGTTGTGTATGTTCCCTCTTACACCATAGTGGTCTAGTTTCTTTAACAGACGTTCATGAGGTACTCTATCAAAGGCCTTGGAGAAGTCCAAAACTACCATGTCGTGTTGGATTCTTCTGTCAAGTCCCGAAAGCAATTCGTCTGCTAGAGTGAGAAGTTGGTTCTCACAGCTCCTTCTTGCTCTAAAGCCGTGTTGACAGTCTGTTAAGATTTCGAATTTGTCAAGGTGTTTGAGGATTGTACTGGTTATGATGTGCTCCTGTATTTTGCAGCATATACTAGTGAGGGAGACTGGCCTGTAGTTACTTGGCTTGTATTTCTCCCCCTTCTTGAATATGGCAGTAACATTCGCACTCTTCCAGTCCCTAGGTAAGTCACCTGACTCGAGACTCCTCTGAAAGATGATACTGAGGTGGGGCGCAATGTCCTGGGCCAGTTCCTTCAGTACTCTTGCAGGGAGGAGGTCAGGGCCACTAGCTTTGGCTGGATTGAGCTTCTTTAGAAGTTTTTCAACGCCTCCTTTGGTGACGGTGATGTCGTTAATTGGGGGGGAAGGGATTGCCATCAGGTATTGGGATGTCTGTCACGTCTTCCCTGGTCCATGTTGACTCATATTGGCGATTTAAAATGTCAGCCTTATCTTTCGGGTCATCATGGAGTTTCCCATTTTCCTTTAGAGGTGCTATACCGCTACTGTCCCGTCGTAGTGACTTGATGAAGTTGAAGAGTCTCTTCTGCTTTGGGGGCTGTTCTTGATCTGGTTCCCCTATGTCTATGATATCTTCAACATACTGCCAGTATGACTGTCTTTCAGCCTTTTGTAGTTCAGCCTTTGTCTTCCTGTAGCACCTGATGTCTTTTGCCAGTCCGGTGTTTCGTTGTCTCTGAAATTGCTTTAGATTTTTTCTCCGAAGGCTTTTAACTTTCCTTGTAACCCAGGGTTTGTGAATTTTATTGCCTCGAAGAGTCTTGGAAGGTATATATTTATCCATTAAAGAGGTAAGGGTATTTTTGAATAGGTTCCAAAGATTTTCTGTTGTTTCTGTTTCTCCTGTCTCTTGAAAACTGGGGAAGGATTCTTGTAGTTTGCATCTCATGGATTCAAAGTCCGCGTTCTTATACCTGTAAACCTTTCTTGGGGGTACTCTTGCTTTTCTTGGCCGGAGACTCATTTCCAGGAAGACGGCCTCGTGGTCCGAGAATCCAGGAATGACTTCCGCCTTGTTTAAGAGAGTAGGGTTGTTGGTAAAGAAGAGGTCCAGAGTATGTGCAGTAGTTTCTGTTATCCTTGTTGGTTGGGTGATAACTTGGCTTAGGAAGGCATCATTGGCAATATTCATCAGTTGTTTACGCACTGTGCTGTTAGAGGCATATGGTTTTAGTGTGTCACACTGAAAATCAAATTCATCCAAGATCTTATAGTTACCAACATTGTGGCAAAGTGTTGTCTTCATCGGTAAATATTTGTAGATGCTAGAGTGGTAACAAAGTCAAAACTAGCCATTTTTTATGTTCAAGGGCACATAACTCCGGACTTCCAAGTCCAATCTGACTCAAAATCGAACTCATACGAGAACTTATGGTCATACATGATTTGACCAAGTTTGGCTAATATTGGTCAATATTTGTAGATACTAGAGTGGTAACAAAGTCAAAACTAGCCTTTTTTGACGTTCAAGGGCACATAACTCTGGACTTCCAAGTCCGATCTGACTCAAAATTGAACTCATCCAAGAACTTATGGTCATACATGTTTTCACCAGGTTTGATTAAGATTGGTCAATATTTGTAGATACTAGAGTGGTAACAAAGTCAAAACTAGCCATTTTATGACGTTCAAGGGCACATAACTCCAGACTTCCTTGTCTGATCTGACTCAAAATCGAACTCATCCGAGAACTTATAGTCATACATGTTTTGACCAAGTTTAGTCAAGATTGGTCAATATTTGTAGATACTAGAGTGGTAACAAAGTCAAAACTAGCAATTTTTGACGTTCAAGGGCACATAACTCTGGACTTCCTGGTCCGATCTGACTCAAAATCGAACTCATCCGAGAACTTATAGTCATACATGTTTTGACCAAGTTTGGTCAAGATTGGTCAATATTTGTGGATGCTAGAGTGGTAACAACAAATTGTGGACAGACGGACGGACGGACGGACGGACAGACGGACGGACGGACAGACGGACGACGGACAAAAAGCGACCACAAAAGCTCACCTTGAGCACTTCGTGCTCAGGTGAGCTAAAAAAGCAGAAACTTAATATTACCATCAGTTTTCTCCTTTCATCTCAATATTTTCTTTCTGTGTACAAATGCCATCTTTATCAACAACAGTTTCTGGTTTTGCAGCGTTTTCAAATTGGAGCAGTCGAAGGGCTGACTAATAACCAGAAAACAAAGTTTCGATCTTGTCTAAATTCTAGATGTTGCAGACGACATTTTCAAGTAAATCATTTAATGATATGTAACTTTTTTTTCTTTTTGGAGAAAAAATTGCGAGAAATTAAGAAGTTATGTGCCACAAGCAATTTCTTCATTGTCCACAATGTTTTCAAAAAGCTTTATCATGTCGGGTGTCAAAGGCGTCAATATGTTGGAATGGGTTAGTGTGACACACTTACAGTAGACAGTAACACATATAACACCTCTTCTTATCAGTCTGTTATCTTATCCACCAATTTACACCTTAACAAACGACCGCAATTTAGACTCCCAAATTAGAAGATGCTTGCAGGCGACAAAATTTGTGATGATAAAGGTAGGATTTGTTTAAAATAATGCAAGAAAATACTCAAACAAAAGGAGAAAACTGTTAGTATCGAAATATCTTCCCAGCCTTTTCTATTGGAAAGGTCATGTTCGGGAAATGATTAAATAGTTTAAATGGCCCATTGATGAGTTAGTTTTTACATAAAAAACACCCATTTCTCGAAATATTTATTAACTATTTGTCAAATTGCGTCATAATAATTTTTCATTTTTCTCTCGACCATTTTTTTTACATTTTGTATCAGACAATAGTAAGAAATGGAACATAACATTTTTCATTGTTTTTCATGTATAATGGAATTTCAAACAACATTAATTTCTCCTACTGTTGTAAGTTTGAAGGAATTTAATAGTTAAACGAATTTATGTTCGAATAAAAGAAAATAAATAAAAAGGAAAAGAAGAAGACAGAATAAAAATCGTTTGCAAGGGTTCCATCCAAGCTTTAGGGTAGTTCACTGTTGAGCTTTAAAACAATCATTTGTGTCGATATAAACCAAACAAAAGTCGTGCTTGTTCCTTAAAAACTTTTTTTGTAATTGTTACAGAAAAAAATATATGCAGTTTGGGAATGGTTAATCTATCCGCATTGGATTTGCCATGGCTCACATAAAAACCATTGTCCCCAATTGCATTCTTAAAAATCTATTCATCCGTGCAAAACCAAATTTTACCTGACAATGAATATGTGATTTTGACAACCAAAACTAAAGAAGCACATTGGAAACATTCTTGGAAAATAATGAGAAAATGCTAGAATTTGCAGAAATTTAATTATCTCTCAATATTTCAAACGTAATTCATTCCATTATAGTATCGAGCCTCGTTTTAAAACGACAGGCTTTAAATAGGTTATACGTCTAAAAATAGATCAATCGGTTTATCGGCTTATCATTGGAAAATACCGTGCTTGTCCCCAGGCGTCAATATCAACACGATCAAAAACGGATGCCGCGATATCTAACGGGTATTGATTTTTTATGCGCTATCTTATTGACCAAATTGTATATTGACGACTGAACCCAGGCTAATTATTAATGTTCGTGCGTCAAATAAATGACCACCTACATTGTAAGTTTAGATCTTTATTTGCTAGAGATGCTTTGCCAGGTCATTTATCGGGACCTAAATCAATGTTAAATTTTTACCATCTTAGTCAATTATAATTTATGAGACATTTAAGTTGTAATTTATTTTGTTCGAAAAGAAAAAAAAAAAACAACAACAAAAACCTTGAAAATATGGCCAAATATTTCATTTATCAAAATTTAACTATGCACTCGAATCTTTTTCATGTTTTATGAGTTGGGACAACGAAAAAGGTCGACTAAAATTAAGATGTTGCTTGAAAAAGGAACGAAAATCGAGGGGAATAGAAAATCTCAATACAATTACATATCGACACAGAAAAAACATCCCAAACGCTATAAATTAATATGATGTTGTCAAAGTAACGAAAAATTACAAATACATTACAAATACATGCAAATTGAATGCTATTGTCAAAACTGAAAATTATCTAGCACATAACGTAGCCAGAGGCTGTCAAAAACCTCGGCTATTGTCCTGATTACATGATAGCCTTGTAAATATTGATGCCAGAGGGCAAGTAGATTTGGACTTTACTGTTTCCCAAACCACAACCTTTTAGACCCGTTGTAGTGCTGCGGGGATAGAATTAATGTAAAGTTAACACACCTGATAACAGGATAATATACATAATTTATGAGCATTTTCACGGTGGCTAATCACGTGATACAACAATTTCAGAAAATCTTCAATATTTTTTTTAATACGAGACCGATTTGAATTCGGTTTGAAGCAAATAAGGTGGACATACGTCACGTGTTAAATAGATGTGATGCATTTTGACCAGTCAGCTGATAAAAAAGTTAATGAATCAACCAAACATTTTGCTGATCTTAAAGCCGTAATAGCTATCAAAATACCTGCCAATTTGCCAAAAATAGGGTTTACAGTATTAAAGTATGAGCAAAAAGATGCAGAAAGACTGTATTTCAAGCGAGTAACCATGCGCTGTTTACCCACAATAAGCGCATGTATATTGACATTCTAACTCTCCCCGGCGCTGAAAAGTTTGCTGGGTGTTTACAATTGTGTCTATATATAGATTTATATATTACATATTTCGGGTACCTGCAAAAGCCGTAAATATTCGTTTATAGTCGGGTGATCAAGTGATACAAAGGTATCTAATAAAAGTGACACGTCACGCTAAAAGGGAATTTACGGGAAGTTCATAAAACAAAATTTCGAGAAATGACCCATACTAATCAGACGCAAACTAGATGTCGCATTTAGAAAATGAACACATAGTAAAGCCTCTCTTACAACCGGGCAAACGTGCTCCTGCGTGCATTCTGCGTGCAGTCTTCGTCTAAAACGTACGTTTAGTGGTGCGATGCACGCACGTGCAACGTACGATTTTGGTGGACGCAACGACGATGTAGACTGCACGCAGAAAAGAATTGACCGGACAATTCTTTAGCCTCTCTTACAACCGGTCGTGCGTCTTTATAAATCGTGCGATTTTGCAGAGTTTCAAAACGTACGATTTAAAAAGACGCACGACGGGTTGTAAGACAGGCTTAAGATAGGGAAATTATTCAAAGCCCAGAAAATTACATACGAGTTATGAGTCTGGAATCTTCTCTGTCTGCGCAGTCCACACAGGCTGGATATTATCTATGCTTTTATACTCTGCAGAAGGTTCCTCTTTAGTGCAACGGATAAAACTTTTGAAACATTCCGATTTTCACGGGATTTCTGCACGTACCTGGTTACGAATTAACGTTCAACTCTTTCCCAAAATGACAAAAAATAAAACTGTTCTCAATTGAAATCGTTTGAAGACTGCATAACCAATGACATTGGAAATGTAAATTGTTTACGATATGACATAGAAAATATTTACGTAGTAGGAAAGACTGCTAAAAATTAGCATTCATTTCTTTTGTCTTAATGTTTCCTGTGCTTTTGCAAAAAGGAATTTCAAAGCAGGTCTTGTATGGGAAAGGGTTAACCAGTTGAAATTATTTTAATAGTCGTGCCTCACTCTTTCCCAAAACGGCAACAAGTTAGATATCCTATTTTGAAAGTTTAAAACACGACAAACTATGCATGTTAAAATACGATTTGTTGAATTGAATAAAAGTGAGGAAATATCTAAGCAACTGGGGGAATTGCTTGTTATCAAGATTTTCTCGTATTACCTCAATGTGCTCTCAATCCCTTCTAATGATGACATCAAAACAAGGTTTTAATTGGGAAAGGGTCAGTTAGATTCTGCTTGACACGTCATGCTAAAAGCGTGCTTCTATGAATTCAACAGAAGACCATATTTCGAGAGACAGATCACATTTAGCAAGCGCCAACGATATCCGTATTTAGATAATAACATATAGTGTGAAAGGAAAAACATGTAAATCCAGAGTATCAACTATTAGTGTCAACAGTTTCGATCCTTATCAGTTTGTACTTTTATCGCAGACTGTTTAGGGTTGCTACACACTTCCCAAAAGGTCCCTTTTAAAGAGACATCTCATATTTTTAAATCTTTACTGTTTATTCTCTGACGTCATTCCACTCGATTTAAAAATAGATTCCGTAGACGCTCGCTTTTAACCGCTCAGGACTCGGATAATTCCGACTCGCCCTTGACATTGTAAATATGACATACTGACAAACATTGCAAGAAAGGGAAAATGAACCAATGTACCATTCTTTCGCTGGTTTTATTGGTTTTATACAGTTGGAATAGGTTTTGTTCATATCATCAGATAACAAGAACTCGGTAACAGAAAAACTTCAAACGTGACAGCTATTACCGCTTTAAATATATTTTATTAGCTGATTTTTCAAATATTTATAACATCCACATTATTCCTGACATTAATCCACCTTCTCTGCTTCAAACCGAATACAAATTGGTCAAGTGTTAAGGTGGGTTCACATTGACGAATTTTCTTACGATTCCTTAAAAATTGGGCATTCGTAATCACATTGTCGAATAGTATACGAGTTTTTACGATTTGAGTTAATTTAGCGGACGCTTTACGTGTTTCTACGATTAGTTTACGGGCTGGTTACGGTTTATTAACGGATCAGTAAGAGTGTTACCGACTTTGTTACGAAAGCCCTTTGTTATTATATTGTTGTTGTTGTCAAAAAATGACCTCGTTATTGAACATTTGGCATTCAACAAGACCATAATGTCTAAGAAACGAAATAGGCTTGGGTTGTACCAACAATTTCTTCAAAACCATTAACCCTTTCCCAACACAAGACCCTAGTTTGGGAAAATAGTGAGAGAAAAGAAGAAATTGTTGATAATCAGCAGTGCAATTCTTTCTTTATGGTGGATAGGGCTTATTATGTGCGCGTGTACCAACATATTAAAGTCACGTCAGTTCATAATGTATTCTATACCCTGTAATTGAAAACGTCAAAATGAGAAGCAGGCAATGTTTATCTAGCAGATCAAGTTTTCTTTCGAAATGACTGTCTACAAACACGGTGGGGATTGTGCATGATGGGATGGATAACGAATACGGACAAATTTGCCTCGCTTCAAGTAAGGAATTTTGCAATAATTTTCTTATTTCTACGCCAATTTTCAAGCGGTTTGTTGCATGTACCCCGCATTACTGAGCTCTTTCCTTAGATATATGACCTGTTTGTAGAATCTTTGTACTTTGTCCAAAAATTGATCCCAACCGATCAGAAAAACGACAAAAAATCCAGGTCATTTTTCTAGTCGGTTGGGATCGATTTTTGAGAAAGGTACAATGAGTTTCCCGATAAGTAATACATCTGAGAAAAGGGCTCAGTAAGACGGAGTACATGCAACAAACTGCATGAAAATTGACGCTAAAATAAGAAGGTTATTGCACAAATGCTTACCCGAAGCGTGGTTAATTTGGCTGTAGTCGTTACCATTTCGCTTTCTGGTCGGTTGGGACAATATTTTGGAATAAGTATCACGAGTGATCTAATATGTCGTACATCCGATGATAGAGCTCGGTAAGGCGGGGTACATGCAACACACCTTTTGAAAATTGGCGCACAAATAAGGAAGATATTGCAAAAAATCTTACCAGAATCGAGATTATTTTGTCCGTATTCGTTGTCCATCCCATTATGCACAATCCCCACCCTGACAAAGGGACACAGGTAGTGACGCATAGGTGTGACACAAACCCTTTCGAAAAAAAGGGAAATAGATCTACCATTACCTTACAAATTGCAAACAGATGCACACCTTCGAAATTGATTTGGATAAATATAGGTAATACATACCGTCGTTGTAGCTGCAAAAACTCGTATCTCGTTTTTGAAAAATCGACTTTGCATTTACACCGACGATACAATGTAGCGCCGTAAAAAGGGAAAAAATGGGACTTTTTTCAACATCAAAATATCCATAAATTATGTTTTAATTATATTTATTTATTCTCTCGAACACATTTGAATTTAGACCAGTCTTCAACACTTGCCGCTTGTGAAAGGAAGAAGATGAATTTTATGTTTTATAAAATATTTTATTCCTTGTTTTTATTTGCTTTACAGGAACCCTAATTCACCAACAAGCGTGGCAAACATAATCAACACAACATGGCCCGAATATACATCTACATCAAAACAATTCATCAACCTAACAGTCGAGATGTCGCCGGAATCTATAAAGTCAAGTCCAAATCCCCGAGCTGTCAACTTTTGGAGCAACGTTATACCCGGGCTTGCACAGGCTTCCATTCCAAATAATATATCCGAAGAAACCATCGAAGTAAGGGTAACCACTCCAGTTGGTGAGATCATAGGCACCGAGAGTTATGTCCCTTATAGTGAAGATTGCGGCTTCAGGGTGCAGAGCTACACGGGAATACCGTTTGCTAAACCACAAACGGGGAATTTAAGATTTCAGAAACCCGTTGCCAAAGAACCATTCACGGGACCTTTTAACGCCACCCAACCAGGTCCGTCGTGCTACCAAGTAGAAGTACCGGGCTTAAGCACGGATTCGGGATATACATTGACCATGTCGGAAGATTGCTTGATTCTCAACGTTTATGTACCAAAACTCGGTAGTGGTCCAGTAACTAATAAATCGGTTATGGTTTGGATCTACGGCGGTGGATTTTCCATCGGAGAGATTAATTTTTACGACCCCATGGTTCTTGCAGGATACAGTGACGTCATCGTAGTGTCTTTAAACTATCGAGTCGGTCAGTTTGGGTTTTTAACGACGGGTGATGGCGTTATACCAAGTAATATAGGGCTATGGGATCAGCATATGGGTTTACAATGGGTACATAATAATATTGCAGCATTCGGAGGCGACGTTAACCGTATAACAATATTCGGCGAGTCAGCTGGGGCTGCGAGCGTGATATTTCAATCTCATTATCCGGGCAACAGAGGACTCTTCCAGCGAGCTATCTCCCAAAGCGGGTCAATAAACAGTCCCTGGGCTATGGCAGACATACAGAGAGCTATACAGAACACGAGAGATTTCTCTCGGCTAACGAACTGCCCTCTCACATCCACACAAATGTTCCTGGACTGTCTGCAATCTAAATCGATCTCAGATCTACACGACGCTATGACAAATATGTCTAGCCCCACCACCTTACCTATACGGGATAACGATTTTATCCTCGATGCTGCTGCCAGTCTAATAAGTGGTCAAACAACTGCTGCATCTGCCATGGACATGTTTAACAGCGTTGATTTATTGATTGGTTATACAAGCGCCGATGGTCTAGCTTATGCAAATTACTTCCCATACTTGCTTGGCCAACCTGACTTTAAGACTATGACCTTACCTCGAGTGGGATATGAAGAAATTCTAGTACCCCAGTTGTTAAATTTAAGCAGCATTTCTGACGCTACTGACGAAGCCCTAGATGCGGTTGTACACGACTATACAGATTGGAGAGATCCGGAATCAGAAATAAAACGAGCCAGACAACTGACAGATTTGTACACGGACTACTTATTCGCCATTTCAAGTCTACAGACTGCTAACCGCCACGCCGCCAGTATATCACCCAGCAGTACATATGTCTACCAGTTCTCCGTACGCCCGTATAAGCAGCTGCTTGATCTACCGATCCCGGATCTATTTAACGAGCCTGGTGTGGCGAATCATGGTGATGAGATAGCTTACGTTATGGGTAACTTTATAACAAATATAACAGCCAAGGATGAGCTTCATCAACAACTGAGGGTGTACCTAGCTACCATGACCATGTGGTCAAACTTCGCAAAATCAGGGTAGGTATCATCTCAAACCATTTCTTTACTGCTTTGGCTTAATTAGACCAAATTACATAGATTTATTTTCAAAATGTTTTTTATCGAATTTATTAACCGTTTGTCATAAAGAGGTCGGCAACAATAGATCTAATGATATATTTTTTTTCGGAATTGGAAAGCTTAATGACGATTTTATAGGCATTAACCCAACCACATGATTAAGACAAAAACGTTTACCAACATTCCTTCCGCTTCAATAGCATATTTCTAAATCGTCCACTTAATGGCCATATAAAATTTTAAGGAGTTAATGGAAAAAATGTATTCACATTTAATAAAATTAATTCGCCTCGTTTTTCAGAAACCCCAACGCTCCGGCTGACATCACCAAGTACCTGTACACCACGTGGCCTGGGTATACGTCATCAAAGCTATATTTAGACATTGAGGAGACGATTACCCAGAATGCAGTTAAACATTACCCGAAACAGCAAGCGATCAACTTCTGGGAAACAATATTCCCTCAAGCAAAGAGAACGTCGAAACTGGCAGATAATTGTGAAACTAATTCGGCAACCAGCAATCGTGTATCAGCTGTTTTAGGAATGCTTCTCGCCTTTGTCTTTGTGATGGCCTTATAAACATTGAAAAGCATCTGTACGGTAACACCCAAAATAAGAACAATTTTGATAAGTAACCAGAGCTATGGATAGAAGGAAGCCTATTTTTGTGCAAAATGTACAATTCTTTTCAATTTTTGTCAATCCGATGTTGTTTGTGCTCACCAGACTCGAATTCAGACGACGATTTAAATGGGTACCCACGGCTTTGAATATGAATTTAAAATGATAGATTCAAAATGCATAACACCACGATTCGTCGCTTTTCATCGAATACCTCGTATCTACTGTAGATACGAGGTTTTTGTTGAAGAAAGCAGTGATATTCACTACTCTGACTCGCTAGTAATTTTCAAAAAATAAATAAACGATCATAAAGAATACAATCAAAATACATTATCTTGACAAGACTGTGCATATGTGCAAGCTGATCTGGTTCCACGTTGGTCTCAAATGACATAAGGGCACCAAACACTAGGTCAAATAAATATTACAGGTATAATAAAACAACCAAAGATTTTTCATTCTATTATTAGTAGAAAATAAAATCGAAAATGCATTCTGCTTTATCCTTCTATCATATTAGCCCTCTTACTAAAAGATCTGATACTTTAAACCTATAGTTAATGATACTTATTTCTATATCGTTTATCTCAAATTTCTTCTTTAAATTTGTAAATATAAGGAACTTATATCCCTTTTGAACCCATTGCCACATAATGACGCTTTAAATGCTTGGAAAAACATTGTGGAAAATAAAGAAATTGCTTGTGATCTTATTGTTTGAATCTTCTATCATAAAAATGATGATGGAAACAATGGAATGACAGAATTTATTCAAATGAACTGCGACTGAAACTCAATAAATTGTCCCAGGGGTAAAATCAGCTTGTACGATACATTGGTTTCCGAGGATACAACAAATGTAACTTTGGCGAAGGAGAAAGTCGCAAAATGTCGTTTTATGGCATTTAAAATGAAAATATCTCAAGAACAATGGCATTGATTTTTGTGCAAAAATAATATACTGGGTTTACGTTATGTTTTGATAATCCGTCGATGTTGTTATAAAATATCGTATACCTCACAATAAATGACCTGGCAGAGCAGCCCATACTAATCTAAAGGAATGCTCTGCCAGGTCAATTCTCGTCCGATATAACTACGGCTTGGTCAGGCTGGGATACAGTTTTGTCTTTGGACCCATTTCTGCACACTGACGCCTTTTGACTCCCTCACAAGACGAGGCTCGGGAAACATTGTGGAAAATGAAGAAATTGCTTGAGACAAGCAATTTCTTCTGTTTACACTATGTTTTCTAACCCCAAATCAAATTTTTTACAATTTCATCAACATGAAGTTTTTTTGCAACATCTTTGAAATTGGAACAGTCCAAAATTTTGTTGTCTATTATTGGGTTAAGATTGTCTCAAATGTTATTATACTCGTACATCGACAATGACCCACATAACGTCACAATGTATTTGATTCTCAATAGATAAGATTATGGGCCAGTTTTTTTTATCGAAATACTTTTTATTTGGAGAGTTATTGAATGTGTTGCGTAGGCTAAACAGAAGTCAAAATACAAAAAGTGTTGCACATAAATAAGCATTGTTAACCCTTTGCCAAACGACAAAATGTGGACCTTTTCAAAGTGACAGAAGTTGCAGACGACATTTTCATATTAATGAAATTTTACATTAGGTTGTCTTTTAGGCTAGAAAACATTGTGACAAGCAATTTCTTCATTTCCCACAATGTTTTCAAAAGCCATTATCTAGTGGGGAGTCAAAAAGGGTCATTGTGTGGTAATGGGTTAAGCCATTGATCTTTACGGCAAAAATAATGTTGTCCCAAATTGAAAGCTGATATAGGCAACAAAATGAATGATTTTTCAGAATAGACTTGTTATGTTTAAAAATGTAGATCAGAAACATACAGAAAAATGAAGAAAATTCTAATTATCAGTTTGTTGTCTCAATGTTTTTCTAAGCTATTTTGAGGGACGCCAAAAACCAGATCTTGTTTTGGAAATGCTATGTTAGTGGTCATTGTCCTTGTGTTCATCTTGGCTGTGGAATAAGATTGTTCGTGATTTTTGATGCGTGGTGATTGGATTTGACAAAAGAATAGAGCTACAGATAAAATAAAGTCTGTGATGGCTTTCCAAAATGAAAAGTGCACTAGATCTTCATCAAATCCCGTGTTTCGGGTACTAATTATAATAGTCTCGTCAAAGGAGTACCCGAAACACAGGGTTTAGATTTGAGATAAAAAAATATATATATAGAATCTCCACACCCTCTAATCTGTTGAGCATAGCGGAGCGGAAACAGAACAGAACAGAACAGAATATAACATAACAGAGCAGAACGGAACAAAACCATAGAACAAAAGAACTATTGCAAACGGGGGCACACCAACTCGATGCAACAGATATTCAACATTTAATTTCTTTTAAAATTTATGATTACATATTGCTACTTTTATAACAATACAACGTAACTGTACAGTTTTAAATAGGCTTTAGAAATAAAACGACGAAATGTAAAAGTTGATATATGATAGTAACAATACCAAGTGATAGTTAGTTTAGTAATTTTATGTAATAAGACTTATTGTGTAAAAAGCACATGTACATCTGATTTGCCTATTTCACACCTTAACCCTTTCTTAAACACATGTATTTGACGTCCCTTAAACGAAAGGCATGGGGAAATAAATGAAATATAAGAAGAAATTGCTGATGATTATCAACGATATCTTTTTTCCTTATTGTTTTATATGCTATAAAATACACGTTTGTTGCTTTGGAATTAAACATTTTATTGTGGGCAGCAGCTTTCAAATTGGAACAGTTCAAATATTGCCGTTTTAGGAAGGATTAACTGACCTTTGATCGCCCAACGTTGGTCTAGAACAGGGTATATAGCCACCAACCGGTCTTATTCCCAGTACGAACGTATAACTACATGACAATCTATCTGATTGGCCGAGACATACGTCTCGGCCAATCAGATGGCTTGTTATGTGATTTATGATCAGACAATTGTCTCACAAGTGTTGGTGACATATGACATTAGGTTGTCTGGTATGATTTCAGGACCAGCATATCCCCGCGATTGTTCGGAGCTCAACTTGCCGAAGAACGTTAACACCACGTATACCATATATCCATACGGCGTGAGAGATAAGCCCGTGTTTGTATATTGTATCTTCGATTATGATAACGTGGCGTGGACGGTACGTGGACAGGAACAGGAACAGATCTGATGCTTTTTTAACACTTTCCTAAGCAAGTTTCGGGACTATTGTAAAAATATAACTTATGAACTTTTCATTGAGAGACGAAACTATTTATAGATCTTTGAAGCATTCTCTTCTTTCTCTTGTGGTCCACCCAAATGAATTAGGGATACCTTTAGTTTTGTTGGCAAACCCTGCTAGTTGACCGTCGAAGTAGGATCATTATATACGTTTGCAGATGCCCCGGGTTAATATTGGAGAACTATAACCTTGTTTCTTTTTAACTCGTTTAGTGTCGGTTTTCAATGGCACACTCCACAGTATAACTTTTTGTGTGTGCTTAATTGTTCCTTGAACTATTTGAACCAGGAAACGAACTTCTTGAAAATGGGATCACGAATGCATTTGAAACTAAATCTAGCATGTTTTCATACCAGCCTATGTCTAACTGCAGTCTGATCAAGACCTGTGCTGATTAAACGATGTATAAGCAAGTGATACCCCAACTTCAGAAAAGCTTCAATATTTTTTTAAGATGGGATCGATTCGGATTCGGTTGAAGCATAGAAGATGGACAGACGTCACGCATAAGATGGACAAGATGTATTTTTTCAGACATTAGTTGATAAAAAGGTATTGTCAAAGATCAACCAATTGGTTGATCTTCAAAAAATTGTTTTCAGCTGATTTTCAAAAAAACAAATCCGCCACGTCCAGCTAATTCCTGGCATTTTCCCTCCTCTACTTCGACCCGAATTCGAAATAGTCCAGTTTTAAAAAAATACATTGAAGATTATCTGAATTTTTGAGCCACCGTGGTTTTCCTCATTAGCTTCCAGTCAATTAAACATGTACGACGATTTCAGGTTATTCAACGACGGTTAGATGGTTCTGTGAACTTTTATCGTTGTTGGACCGACTATGTTGCAGGATTCGGATATACCAACGGGGAATATTGGCTTGGTAAGCTTTAACCCTTTCCTAAACGACTGGACTTTAGGCTGTTCTATTTCCAAAGCTTATTTACAATTTGAATTAAACATAGCATATGAAATGTTATGGTTAAGGAAGAAAATGCTGACGATCAGCATTTTCGTCGTTGTCTCAATGGTCTAACAATGCTGTTCTGTTTGGGACGTCAAATCAGGTATTGATCTGAGTTAAAGGCGATGTCCAAGAGAATTCTTATGACAGATCAAATTGCCGCTCTTATTTCGTTAGAGTGACTGAGAGCTATTAACAAAAGATTTTAAGCACCGTAAGTCATGAAGTTTGAAGTGATTGGAACACGCTATGAGAGAGCCTACATGTAGTTCGTCTTTTAAGCTAGTCAGTATGTGTTGTAAGCTGCCCGGTATATTTGTGTAGTTATTTCAAGATGGCGTCCACGGAACAGTGTTGTGTTTCTTTAAAACCCTTGTAACTTCAGCTTGTTATAACAATCTGTATGTACGAGATTTTTTGAAGAAAAGCTACGATATATTTATTGTCTATTACACAGGACTGGACAATATCCATGCCCTGGCGTCCACACCGAATATCGAGCTGAAGATTGTCATGACAGATTTCGAAAATGTCACGAAACATGCATCTTACTCTAACTTCCATGTTGACGGTGCTTCGACGAACTATCGACTCACAGTTGGCGCTTATTCAGGGACAGCAGGTGGGAACACTTTTTAACCCTTTCCCAAACAACACAATTTTAGGGCGATCCACTTCAAAAACTGCCAAAAATGACAAAATGGAAGTTATTAAAGATAGGATTTGTGTAAAATATGGCGCAGAAAATATTGAGACAAAAGGAGAAACTGCTGGTTATCAGCAGTTTCTTCTTTTGTCTCAATGTTTTCCAAGGCCTTTTCAATTAGGGACGTCAAAACCAGGTCTTGTTTGGGAAAGGGTTAAACAAACGGACCTTAATACATAATCATAATAATTATTTTCCTGAGAGAGTCCTCCCTAAGAGCCTTAAAGTTTATGAAGAACTAAACGATTTGAACATTTACAGACGATTCTCTCAGGCGTCAAAACGGGATGATGTTTTCAACGTCTGTTAAATTTTTGTCGGATACTTTCGAAATTGTCGTAACTACAGCTTATTCAAGCTGTAGTTGCGACATTTTCGAATGTAGCCGACGATTTATTCTAACACTTACAGGTGACTCCCTCAGGCGTCAAAACGGGATGATGTTTTCAACGTACGACAAAGACCATGACATGTATTCTGCCAGTTGTGCTTTTAGATATCACGGGGCGTGGTGCTATATATAGCGCGTGTCGTCATTGTAACTTGAGCAGAACATATCTCGGGGGAAACATTGAGACAAAACAAGAACATGCTAATAAAACCAGTATTACCTTTTATGCCTCAATATTATGTGTACTAGATCTATCTACATGAAGTCACATCCTATCATTATTATCTTTCCGTTTTGTCTTTTGTATATCCTTTGAATTTGGACCACCCTAAAATTGTCGATATGGTAATGAAGAAAAAAATCATCTAGTAAAATTGTGTCGGCTACGTTCGAATATGCCGTAACTACAGCTTATTCAAGCTGTGGTTAAGACATTCTCGAAAGAAGACGACAATTTTTCATTGACAGGTGATTCACTCAGACGTCAAAACGGGATGATGTTTTCACCATACGACAAAGACCATGACATGTTTTCTGCCAGTTGTGCTTTTATATATCACGGGGCGTGGTGCTATAGCGCGTGTCGTCATTGTAACTTGAACAGAAAATACCTTAGGAGTAAACAAAACAGGAAAATGTAAAGAAAAATAACCAACACTATCTCCATTTGCCTAAATGTTTTCTAAAAGCCCTTTGCTATGTTATTGTACACAAACTTTATGTTTATTAACATCCGTTATATTGAATTTGGGACATTCCAAAATATGTCGTTTTGGTTAATAACAAAAAGAATGTCAGTTTCGAATGTTGCCCACGATTTCTTTTACTATTTACAGGCGATTCACTAGAACGTCAAAATGGGATGATGTTTTCAACGTACGATAGAGATCATGATACGTTTTCCGCCAGTTGTGCTTTTAAATATCACGGGGCTTGGTGGTATAGCGCATGTCATCACTGCAACCTGAACGGAAAATATCTCATAGGTCACCATACGCCATACGGGGTCGGAATGGAGTGGAAAACATGGCATGGCCAAAACTACTCGCTCAAATCTTCATTGATGATGATACGAAATGTGAATAAATAGTGGCATGTGTTTTATAATTTCTTTTGAATTACAATTTGAAATTTTACATGTTTATTGTTGTTATTGAATCCGAAAACGCACGCATTTCTCATTTACTCAATCCCACCTATCATTTGCGATTTGTTTCTTTTTTTTCCATTCTTTGCTTTTTGAGACCTCAAATGAGATGATGAGATAGCACTCACTGGTGGTGAACTCAGCCAAAGCGAGGGGCGTTTTTTCGCGATTAATGTATTCCGTCGGTGTTTTATAACAACACCGACAGTTTGTCAATACAAAACAGTAAACCCGATCTGTTTTTTGAACAAGTTCATTGTCATTAGAAAAAAAATCTATAAACTCACATTTCAACGCAAAAAATCTATACCTTGTTGTAGCTAAAATTGTTTTAGTTCACCACGAGTGGCACTAGACGAGGTTTTTTCTGTTGGAACATATAAAATGCTTCAATAAACATACGTCCAGAGATAATTTGTCCCATGAAGTGTACGGTCCTCTTTACATGGGCAATGCACTTTTGTTAAATCGTCCATTGACAGCCAAAAATGGCTATCAGCAGTTAACATTTAACTGCTGATAGCCACTTCTGGCTGTCAAGGGACGAAATGTTCTTGTCAAGGAAAGGGTTAACCCTTTTACGAACGGGTTTTCCCCAAATTGGTACTTATGCAGACAAGACAAAAATTGTTACTGATTTTGCTAATTAACTTGTGCGTTACTGCACTGGAATCATTGAACGAAAGTGGGAAATAATGTTTAACCGATTTTCTCCTTTCAATGCATTTAAATGTTTATTTGAATATTCAGGTCGTTAAACCCGAGCTTGTTTGTGACATCTTCTTTTTTTCGAAAATACGTTGACGACAAAAAGGTGCATACGTGTTAAGAGACACCAAATTTAATTTTCTTTATTTGCATACAAATCAGATTCAAATATTACCCCTCATTCAAGGTCGTTTTGTTTGGGAGCACAGACAAATAGGGAACGATTTTATCCAGGATACCGTGACATTATTTCGGACAAACAATGGAGTTCGTAAGTGTTGTTACAAAATCAAGTAACTACGGCTTGAGTCAAGCAGTAGTTATGAGATTTTATAAAAACACTGACGATTTATCATAACATGAAAGTAAAACCATTCTATTTTAAGCACACAATTCATTGCTATTTCAGTGAGTCTGTTGGATGTATAAATTATGTATTGGCCAAAACCTTCCCTTAACCTGAGCTTAAAATCGTGGCTCTTTTCTACATCTTTTAGACAGGAAAACTTTTGAAACATCGCAGCAAAAGAAGAAACTGCTAATAAAAGTGGTTTTTCCCACTATCCTCGCAATATTTTCAATAGCAGAAGACATTATTTCATTGCCTTTCCGAATACATGATAATTATTTTTTTTTGTCTACATCTTCTCTGAATTTGGATCTGGCAAAAACTTTGTCAAGCAAAGGATGACAATTACTCTCTCAAAACAAAATTAAAAAAAAGAGAAAATGACCGTTGTCGACTTTTCAATTCCCTAGATGTTTTCTGTTCGGGATATACACTCATAACTGATTCCAACGTTCCATTCTCTTCCCTTAAAATGCATTGTATCTTTGTTGAATTTGCTGTTGTTGTTATTGCTGCTTCTGTTACTGCTACTACTGCTGTTGTAATTCCTTTTTTTTTTTGGACTTTCCAAACCTATTTTCGCAAGAGAAGATTTTCCTCCTACATAATATGTGTCAAGAGATATCAACTGTAATTTTCTTTATTTGCATACATATCAAATCCAAATTTTACACTTTTCCAAACAAGAACGGGTTTTGATGTTCCTAATAGAAAATACTTGGGAAAACATTGAGACAAAAGAAGAAAATGCTGATGATCAACATTTTCTTCTTTTGTCTCAATATTTTGCAGACTATATCATTTACAATTTTTCCACTGGTGACAATGAATACACATTTTTTTTGTCGTATGCAGTAACTTTCAAATTGGACCACCTAAACATTTTGTGGTTTGGGTAAGGGTTAACCACTCGTTTCAAGGCGGTTCTATTTGAGCGCACCTCTAGACACGTTTCATTGTATCTCTTACCCCTGGATGTGCAATAAGGTAGGTCGAAACATTTCTAAAAGTTGATGTTAAGCAAATATTAAAAAAAATCGATATAGATTTTTAAGAACATAAAATTTTGATAAAATGTTTACGTAGAAGAATGTTACTGATTAAAACAAATATGTGACAAAATGGGTCTTCAAAATACCCCTTTAAATGTTCATTATAGTCTTTTTAAAATTTCCGTAACCTTGTAATGTCGGGAACAATGATTTTTGCTTTTTCTTTGCATCGTACCTTTATGCCCTATAGATCATATCTAGCTTGTTTGCAGAATGCCAACGCCCAAAACTCCAAGATGGTCGCATAACGCAACTGAAAAAAAACTTTTCGTTAAATTGTCCTAATATGAGGCGGAAAATGTCTATCTGATGATGTATGTAGCATTCGGATGCAAAAAAACTGTACCTAAATAGAGATGGTTACTGGACGCTATCTGGCAGAAACAGTTATGCCTATTGGCAATGTTTCAAGACCCTGCAAAAAAGAGATTTTTGGAAAATTAAATAAAAGTAGAGTACAATGTTTTTAAATCTGCGAGGGAGATAATTTCTGTCGGAGTACTCAGCAAAATAAATTGAAGCTGCAGTGACATCAGATAGTGCTTACAGCATTGTTTTTCTTATTCTTTGTCATTTTCATGTCTCTATGCCCCAGTATAATGAATTATTGTTGACCTATGTTTAATCCATTGCTGCATAGTGACGGCTTTATGACTCCTTCACAAGAAAGGGATTGAAAAAAACATTGTAGAAAATGAAGAAATTGCTTGTGAAAAGCTATTTCTTCATTTTCCGAAATGTTTGCTAACCAAAAAAGGAACACCTTTTTAAATTTCATCAACTTGAAATTTTCGCCTGCCACCCCTTTCAAATTGGAACAGTCAAAAATTTTGTAGTCTGGTAATGGGTTATTTGAATTTGGTAAGACATAGCCTAATTAAATTCAATCGCATTCGTTTGAACCTTTTCACCCCTATTCACCCATGTCACCCTTTCTTGATTAAACTATCGCTGTCTAAAAACAACATGCAAGGCTGCTTCACATCTTCATTGAAGATCAATTATTGACGGCGAGATTTGACCCGGCAGAGCAGACCAAGCGGAAAGGTCAACAGACTTATCGTCCAGGGGTGATAGGTGTGCCGCAACCCCTCGTGATTTGCCGAACACTTCGAATGCTTCGCTTTTTACAGCTAACAATCATATTATTCAACGACTTAACAGTATTTGCACGTGCATACATTTGTCGCGTCATCTTAAAATGGTAATTGGTTAACTGAATATGCAAAAATGCCGATCCTGGTCAGCCTGTGCCATCTGTACGGTATGACCAAGATGTGAACTGTATCTTAATATTTTCATTTTTTGGAGATAACGCTTATTTTCATGATTAGCTTTACTGAAAATTTCGATCCAAACAGACCACGGTAGCTTAACATTTTTATTTGACTAGATAAGATAAAATATTTTTCACATGGCGGCACAATGTTGTATAACGGATACAGTGCACGCTTTAACGTTTACAAATTAACTACGCACCATTCCTATCTAAACTTGACAATAAACTTTTCCACTTTTGTGAACAGTTAAGGTCACTCTGCCGGGTCAATTATTTTCCTCTATATAATGGTAGTTTCACACATTGTTTGACTATTAAAATAGGGAACGATTTTATCAAGTTTAATATATAGTATTTTCATATATCAAGTTAAGTAGTCTTTTGTAAAAACATCGACGGTTTATCAAAACATAACCATTAAACTAGTCTATATTTAGCACAAAATTCTTTGCCATTATACAAGAAACTTACAATAGTACCGGCCGAAAATGACAGTGACGTGGGCTAATGTTTACTACTTGACAACCAATCAACTCTGTTCGTATTTGTAACGGTGCAAATCAGACGAATTGATTGGTTTTGCAGCAGTAAACATCAGCCTACGTCACTGTCATTTTCGGCTGGGACTATTGTATGTCCCGAACAGTTGTAATATTATTCTGGGTCCCTTGTCCAATCTTTTTTATCTGTTTATTTTGTTTAATTTCCAGTGCATCACTCCAATTGAACCATGATTGAAATCCACAACAAACCTTTGTCGCCTTTGCACATTTGCATGGTGATCGCGGTGTGTCTGTCCGTCTGTACGTGCACAGTGATAGATCTAACACATATATACGACAAAGATGTCCTCTATCCACCTGTGGGTCCGAATGGTACCGCCGACTTGTTCAACTTTACGGTGATGCACAAGGGCTATAACGCTGATCTGGATGCATGGTAAGCTGATAGTTTTTTAACCCATTACCAGATGGCAAAATTTTAGACTGTTCCAAATTCATAGATGTTGCAGACGACAATGTGAAGTGAATGAATTAACAATTGTATTGTACTGGGTTGAAAACATTGTAGGAAATGAAGAAATTTCTTGCCACAAGCAATTTCTTCATTTCCCTCAATGCTTTCTATTTAGCCATCATCTTGTAGGGATTCAAAAGGAGTCAGTAAGTGGTAATGGGTTAACATTTTGCATTAACATTTTCCTTATAGCATGGACGGTTCTAATATAAACGCTACTGGAGAGGACAAAATGAATGTTGATGCAAATATGATCAGTAAACATAATATCGCAGAAAACATTAAGAAAAAGTAGAAAATACTGATTTGCCTCAATGTTTCCAAGCGGTTTCTATAACCGATGTCAAAACCAGGTATAGTAAACATACTTGTCATTCAAAGTATAGACCAAGTCATGAAATGTCTTAATTATCCACGTTTATAAATATCTGACGATCTTTTATAATGACATCTTTATTTGTCTCACCAAAATATTCTTTCTTGACGAAAAATACCATTTAAGGTTGGAAATCAATTGGTACGGTGTATTCGAGCATGGCAGCACCCATATTGACGCCCCAGCCCACTATGTGCAGGGACGTGCGCATCTGGAAGCCCTTGATGTGGAACAATTTATGGGACCCGGTGTTATGATTAACATACAGGACAAAACCGCAACACACAGAGATTATGTGGTCACCATCGAGGATATTAAGGTAGGGGTTGCTTAATTAACACCTTTTCAAACAAGAGCTGGCTTTTAAGGTCCGTAATAGATGGTGCTTGGGATGGCACAAAATAAAAATAAAACTGCTAATAATCAATATTTTCTCCTTTTGTGTTAATATTTTCACACAAATCTCAAAACCTATCGTTATCATCTCCCAATGTTTTGTCTCCGGCAGCTTTCAAAGTGAAAATAAGCCTTTCGGGGGAAGTATGTGTGGTAGCATGTCAATTCGGTGAGGAAAGGCCCCATCGGTGAAATCAGAATATTTTTTTGAATAAAACATTACTCTTCTTATAGTGTTCCTTTATGCCTATAGGCGTATTTAGAATGTTGCGTTGCACTTGAGAGTAGAAAGCTATATAGAACATGGCTGCAATCTAATTTAGGACTTAAAGTAGAAAACCCGTAATGTGGCCATTTTGAGATTCATAAAACATCAGCCCTGCATTCAGTAAGACAAAACGTTAGCTAACGTTGGCAACAGGCGCAACTTCTTTGACACAAATTTGACAGAATTGACCGAGTATTCCGAATGAAAAAGCTAACGTTTTGACTTACTGAACGCAGCACAGATATTTTCGAGCTTCGTCGTTTCATATCCGGGCTTATTCTGGCGCGGTTGTAAACATTCGGTGGTGGAAAATTCCACCGCCAAATATTTTCGACATCGCCCGAATAATTTCGGCGTCGCGCGAATCTCATTAGGGGTAGACTTTCTTAGAAACACACTCACATAATTGTCGGTAAATTTAAACCTTTCATGCAGAACAGGTCGTCGGCCTAGAGGTTCAACGTACAGGATACATTTGCCACAGTTGTCGGCATGATCATCGATGTCAAGGTTGACCCTTTCCCAAACGAGAAAATGGTAGACTAGTTCAAATTCAAAAATGTTGCAGACGACAATTTCAAATGAAAGAATTTCTACATTTTTGTCAGTCATTCTTGGTAGAAACCACTGTGAGAACTGAAAGAATTGCTTGTCACGAGCAATGTCTTCATTTTCCATCATATTTTCTGAAGCCTATTTTATGGTGGAAACAAAAAGCACCAATGAATGTCAAAGGGTAAATCCATTCACAAACGGCGACATTGTAGAGTGGTTCTATTTAAAAGCTGTTTTCAGCTTTAGGACAAACTGGGTGTTGATCGTGGTTGTAAGAATTAACAAAACACAAAAAAATCAGTCAAAAAGAAAAAGTGCTGGTTTTCGGCGTTTTCGTCTTTAGTCTCAATGTTTTCCCAGTCGTTTTCTTCTTTAGTCTCATTGTTTTTCCACTCATTTCCTTTTAGGGACACCCGAACCAAGTTTTATTTGAGTAAGGGTGACACTATCCAGGGATGTTATTCAAAACATTATGTAAATAGATTTTACGTAAAAATGTTCTACTTGATCATATCTAATTTCGAAAGCTATTTGGCCTCGATTTTTTTTGTCCTCTTTCAATTCATGTTGAAGTTTGCTTTTATTAAGATCTATCAATATTTGAGGTAGTCTACCCCTAATGAGATTCGCGCGACGTCGGAATCATTCGGGCGACGTCGAAAACATTCGGCGATGGAGCCGAATGTTTACGACTGCACCCGAATAAGTTCGGATGCGAAACGACGACGCCCGAAAAAGTCCGATGCTTTATGAATCTCAAAATGGCCAAATTACGGGTATTCTACCTTAAGGGAAATGCTGATAAACACCACATACGCCCATTGCCTCAACATGTTCGTGGTCCGGTATATGGCTGCGTTATCATAGCCACAAACTTGATGCTGAATAGCTGTCTGTACCCAGATCAAGATTTCACGAGGTTTTGGTTACATTATCCAATTACCACACAATGACTCTTTTTGACTGCCCTCAAAATAGTGGTCTTGGAAAACATTCGGGCAAATAATTTCATTTCCTACAATGTTTTCTACACAAAAATACCAAAATGTAAAAAATCCAAACATTTAAATATTTTGTCTGCAACCTATTTGAATTTAGACCAATCCAAAATTATGCCGTCTGGTAATTGGTTATTGCAACTAGATTTAAACACATTCTCTTTTGTCAACACCAATGTTGTACTGTATAACGGTTCTCGAATTCTAGTTTGAAGTCTTTTTTTTTTTTTTTTTTTTTTGTTGTTGTTTTTCGAAAGGGTTCAGCATGAATAACTTTGTGATTACTTTGCTATCACAATTTAATTTCGGCGACGCTTCGTGATCTCGCATATAATTGGACATATTTTCGACTGCTTTCGATAAAGGACCCTAAATAAATATGATATTGTGTCATACGAAGCATGTATTCAAAAATTCGGTTTGATAAATAAAGTTGAAACCGAAACACCCTCTCATTCTTATGCAAAATTTACACAATCCGAAATAATACAAGAGGACCGCCAAAAGCAACTGCAAAAAACAACTGTTGATCAAACTGTCCTAAAAAGATGCGACAAATGTCTATGTAGGGATTATATGGTATGCTAAATCCGGATTTGATGATAAAAGTAGCATTGGAATATCAGAAAAGTACAAAATTAGAGATTACTGTTTGGTGGTCTGGTGGCAACTTAACCCTTCCCCAAACGACAAAGTTTTAGGGTGATCCACTTCAAAAACTGCCACAAATGACAAAATGGATGTTATTAAAGATAGGATTTGTGTAAAATATGGCACAGAAAATATTGAGACAAAAGGAGAAACTGCTGGTTATCAGCAGTTTCTTCTTATGCCTCAATGTTTTCCAAAGCCTTTTCTATTGAGGACGTCAAAACCAGGGGTCCGTATTACTAGCGATCGTACGTTTGATTTTTGCATAATTACTTGTAACAACAGTCCTGATTGGCTCAGTCGGATTTCTCGTGCAATTAGATGTCTTGTTACACAGTTTACACAAAAACTTGATCGTAAGATGTTTAGTAATACGGGGTCCAGGTCTTGTTTGGGAAAGGGTGTATGGGAAGAAATATAACATCCACATAAAGACTTAATTGCGTTAGTAGTAAATACAGACAATAATATACACATATAAAGATTTTTTATTACAGTAGTATTTTGTACCAGAATTTAAAGAAGCACTAATTATCAATGTGGTGTCTGGCGCCCATGTCGGAATTTGATTATATTATATATTAGCTTTATCCAAATGTAAAATGAAGAATACAATTGGACTTGGCTTACTAATAATTAAGTGAAAATGTCTTAATTCATGGGTCATCTAGATCATTGTTGGTCTCAGAAACATGTAGATCTTTCATTACATCCTGCTGGTTAAAATACTGCACCATTTTTCCTTTTCAATGATTGTTTCATCCATTTATAGGCATGGGAAAGGGAACACGGTGAAATACCGCAGGGCTCGATCGTTATGCTAAACACCGGTAAACACAAGGTCTATCCAAACAGAAAATTATTCTACGACACGGAATTCCCTCTGGACTCTACGACCTACCATAACGCAGGACTCGATCCTGCAGCGGCCATCTGGCTCATGCAAAACAGGCAAATTAAAGGTATCTCTGATCCACATATCGTCCCTTTTCAACAAAAACTCGTAACTGCAGCTTAATACAAGCTGCAGTTACAGAGGTTTTTTGTTGAAAAGCTTCGATATTTTGCATGACTCCACGACCTACCATACCGCTGGGCTCGATCCTGCAGCCGCTGTCTGGCTTATGCACAACAGGCAAATAAAAGGTATGTTTTTGACGTGATACAAATCGTCGTTTTCAACAAAAACCTCGTATTTACAGCTTAAAACAATCTGCAGTTACGAGGTTTTTGCAGCTTTTTGTTTCAGACGACTAAGACAATAGCGTGACAAAAAGCTAAATAATGAGTTTTGTATTATTCATTGCATAAAACGTAGGAGGCATATAACTGCAATTTTGACTAAATAGTTCTGGCACATCATGCCCTTTATAAGTCTATGTCAGCATGTTATGTACTGTTTCAATTTTAAAGATGCTGTCACAATTTCTAGACACGAACTATCATTTCCTTTTACCAGAGTTTTGACATACCGGTAACAAAAGCCTTTACCAGAGTTTTGACGTAGCATTTAAAAAAATTTACCAGAGTTTTGACGTAGCATTTAAATTCTTTTACCAGAGTTTTGACGTAGCATTTAAATTCTTTTACCAGAGTTTTGACGTAGCATTTAAAAGCTTTTACCAGAGTTTTGACGTAGCATTTAAAAGCTTTTACCAGAGTTTTGACGTAGCATTTAAAAGCTTTTACCAGAGTTTTGACGTAGCATTTAAAAGCTTTTACCAGAGTTTTGACGTAGCATTTAAAAGCTTTTACCAGAGTTTTGACGTAGCATTTAAAAGCTTTTACCAGATTGTTGACATATCAAATTCTTTTACAGAGCTGAATCTAGGTTTTCACAAAAGTGGGCCAACTCCCCCACCTTACTTCAAAATGTGGGCCAACAGGATTCAGCCTTGAGCCACAGTGAATTCAACTTTTTTTCGCAACAAAATAAAGTAAGAATTTACCTGTAACAAAATCTATTACATGAAATTGAAATACCATAATCTTTACTCTTTGTAAGTATTAGCAATTGTCTAAGCAGTCTTTTTTTAATAATTTTTGTCCAAATAACAAACTTTATATGTTCATATTCTTTAATTTGTTGGTTGTTTAAAATTTAGATTATACTGTTCACAGAAAATGATTACACCAGACTGGTTGAAGCAGATTATTTACACCACAAAAACATTTTTCACATTTGACCACGCTTGGCCATTTCAATAGTCTCAGGGCTGAAGAAAAAAGGCTCCTTCAAAGGGAGGACCATCAACTTTGATACATATTCAAGAAAGCTCCAATTTGAAAAACTTACTTCAACTTCCATCGTAATCCTTGGCATAATCCACTATGTACATAATGTGGCTACTGAATTAGACATCTACGCCGAGGAGAATCACTTGGTATGGGACCGCTTGGTATCATTAAATTCGACCGATTTTATGTGATAAAAACTAATTTCAGGCAGCGATTCTTTGTTTCGTCGGCCATCTTGATTATGTGCCGCGATAATAACATATTATTCAGTCCATTTATGTGCTTAAAAACAATTTTAACACAGCGTTTCTTCATTTTGTTTGTTTTGACCGCCATTTTGGTTATGCACCGTTATAATTACAAATTATGAATTTCACCGCCGTTTCCCCCTCCATTCAACTTGTTTGTTTTTTTCCGTTTTCCGAGTAAATCTCGAACATAAATTTATTTCATTTGTAAGACAAAAATCGATTTTTTGAGGGGAGATACAAAATACTGTATAAATATAGAATTACGGGGGTTTCTCTGTGATCTGTGTTAGCAACTTTTCAATGATTATGAACTTACGTTATTACGCAATGCTTATTGAAAAATGCGCCAACCTGAAAGAAAGTGCGTGATTTGTCCCGCATGGCTTATCGTTTTTTGCGCCATGCAATAAAATAATGCGGTAATCCCGCAATCCCGCGCCCTAGATTCAGCTCTGCTTTTACCAGTGTTTTGGCATAACAAGTGCACAAATGTTCAATATGGAAATGGCAAAATGGACGCAAGCATTTACACGTTTGAGATCAAAATCCATCTATTCAACTATGGATGAAAAAGCTAACAGCTACTACATGTATGTAATAATGCTGTTGTTACAAAAGAAGTATTTATGACAACATTCATGACAATATCGGATGACTATATCTAATCTTAATTAATACAGATTTATACTCTTTTGTAAAAGGAATCCTAGTATCTTTGAAATAATTTGCAATAAAACTAGACAGAATATAGATACAGGTATGTCAATATTCATAGTTGTTAGAGTAGAAAAGGTCAAATGAAGAATAATTGCGGTGATGTTTTCCCTTGATAGACCCATGTTCAATGGCAATGAATTTTGTGCTAAAATAGACTGGGTCCCTTACTGTTATATTTTGATAAACCGTCGGTGATGTTCTAAAATCTCGTTAAGTACTACGACTTAAATCAAGCCGTAGTTACCAGATTTTAGAACAACACATGCGAAATAGGCGTACGTATGATTTTCTGAAATTACATCACGGTTATCTGGATTAAAGCGTTCCCTATTAAAATAAAAGTGCATTCCTCCGTTTCATGTCAGCGTTTGGTACAGACGCCCACTCATGCGATATTGGCCAGAACAACAATAGAAACCCGTGTCACGAGGAATTTCTACCAAACGGTGTCTTGTTACTCGAGTTCGTTGCCAACCTGGACCGAATGCCACCCACTGGTTCCCGAATTATCTATGCGCCGATGAAAATGCGAGGCGGAAGCGGGGGACCAACTCGTATTTTGTGTATTTTCGGTGATGGCGGTGAGGCTGCTTCCGGTTCCGATAGTGTTCTCGAACCAACCAGAGGCGTTACTGTTTTGTTCGTTATAGCTTCTTCGTTGATCTTTTCCATTCTAAATTTATTCTGAAGGAAAATATCGTCGCCTTTTAACAACAACCTCGTATCTTCAGCTTTAAACAAGTTGTAGATACAACGTTTTCTTTGAATAGCAGCGACATATCTAATTGGGATTGGTTTAAACATATTTTATTGCCATCAAAAATGATACATACATGAGGAAATTCACAACAATGGAAGTTTTATATTTGGGAAATTGGTCTGGCCACAAGTTCTAACAACTTAGATACGGCCATTCCATTTTAACATACATGGATTAATGTCTCAAATTATACACGCATTGTATACCTGCCAAACTGTACGGGCTTGCGCGTACAGTTTGACAGCTATACATGATTTTAAACTTTCTAATCTAATTGGGAGATGCCGTTGCTTTTCGTAAAAACCCTAGTGACTACAACCTGCTTAACCATTTCCCACATATTGACACTTTTTGACACCCCGCAAAATAAAGACTTTGGAAATCATTGTGGTAGTGGGAATGAAGGAAATGCTTGTGACAAGAAATTTCTTCGTTTTCCACAATGCTTTCTATACAGAAAGAATACATTGTAAAACATGCTATTCACTTGAAATTGCCATCTGTTACACTTTCCAAATTTGGCAGTCTAGATTTTTGCTGTCTGATAATAGGTTAAAACCGTAATTATAAGGTTTTAGAAGAAAGCAATGATATGCCTATAGAAAGTTGAAGCGCTTCTTTAAAGCATGTGAAATTTGATATAATGTGAATGTAAATAGACATTAACACTTAAAAGAAGGACAAAAATACTGCTGTGGTTATTTTTTTATATTTTGTAAATGGTCAAATATATTTTACATTATACAGAAATAGTGATTTTCCGTTATTCGTTATGATTGGTCGAACTCTTAAGTTTTTTCTAGATGGTAACAATTTCCGAATGAGTCTATAACAAAGGGATTATGAACCTATGTGCTTGAATCGTTTAATGCTCACGTGTACGTTTGCTTTACCTTCAAGAACATGAAAGAATGTTTTCGAAGAATTAAATCGTCAGTGTTAATGCAAAACCTCGTAACTCCAGCTTTAATCATCCTGGATGTACGAGGTATTGCAATAACACCGATGAAATACAACAAATACTTATTTCGTGTATATTACCAAACACTTCGTGCAACTTCAGGCGTCATCTATTGAAACGAAAATTGACGAGGCTTTTCCGTCGCCACGGATGGTGCCCGGAAATTGACGAATGTATACCATCGTCATTTTCCGTTGCAACGAATGACGCCCAAAATTGCACGTTGTGTTTATGAAATAATAACAAGTTTAGCGGTCTTTATTGTGCAAATAAAACCCGATGTGCGACGGACTACATGTGTAGGTAAAAACCGAGGCGCACAGCGCCGAGGTATTTGCCTTAACATGTAGTCCAGAGCACAGAGGGTTTTATTGCGCAATAAAGACCGCTAAACTCGTTATTATCTCCATTATAACACTCTAAATAACAAAACGCACATCCGAAATGTGTTATTTTGTGGAAATTCTGCCATGAACTAGTTTTCGGCGTAGGAAACGCATTGGCGGTTAAGTGACGTCATTTGACGTTACCTTGACGGCACGTGACGTTTTGTCGCATACACAAAGCATAATTACATAGAGTCTTTATTGAATGAATAAAACCCGCTGCAGTTCTTCTTTCACTATATATGGATTTTACGGAAACGTGTTGTAATTGATAACTAATGAGGGATGGTATAAATTAAGACGTCATAAACTAGGACTTGGTTAAGAAATGGTTCAACTGCAATTAGTCCAGACGATTTAACCCTTTCCCAGGTAACAAAATGTAAGGGCAGTCATATTTAAAAGCTGCTACAAACGATAAAATTGATGAAAAAATGAAGGTATTTGTGTACAATATAGCACAGAAAATATTGAGACAAAAGGAGAAACTACTGGTTATCAGCAGTTTCTTCTTTTTGTCTCAATGTTTTCCAAAGCATTTTCTATAAGGGACGTCAAAACCAGGCCTTGTTTGGGAAAGGGTTAAAGTGCCAATGTTCCAGAAAGAAAAAGTGAACTTCCCTTATTGTTATACGACACCAAATGTATATTTAGACATTGACCTTTGTGGCGAATAGAGATCAGTTGGTTTCTTATATTTTTTGTTAGAATTGCTTCTTTGATATTCGAACAAATATGCATTTAAAATGGACCAAAGAAGGAAAATTCAATTAATGTGGTGATTCAATTGCGATTTTGTCTGTTGCATTTTCTTAGAAATGAAAACAAAAAATGTTGAAAGAATCGATGTCGCAGAAAAAAAATCATATTTTGTTGTCAAGTAGAAATGCTTTGGAAACCCTTAGAAAGACAACTTTATCAGTTTATCAATTTGAATATGAAAAAGCACGTGAGCTTGTTCTTGCAAGCTGCGACCCTAAAGACCAATCCTTATGTCACATTAGGCATCGGTAAGACTAAAATAGCACGGTGGATAATCACGTGATACAAGATTTTCAGAAAATCTTCAATAATTTTGTACATTCTGGACCGATTTAAATTCGGATTGAAACGGACAATGTGGACAGACGTCACGCATGAGATGAAAGTGGTTGATTATTGAAATATTAACTGATAAAAAGGTTATTGAAGATAAACCAAAATTTTTGTTTATTTCCAATAACTTTTTTATCAGTTGATTTTTTTAAAAAATCCAACACGCCCAGCTTACTCCCGGCATTTTTCCACCTTCTCTGCTTCAAACTGAATTCAAATAGGTCATGTATTAAAAAAGATATTGAATATTATCGGAAATTCTGAGTCACGTAATTATACACCGTGAGTATACTGACCCAAAGAGCTCACAAAGCACACACTTCAAACACATATAATTTTTTTCACAGACTTGAACTAAATTTGCCTCGAATGAGAATGGAGTATGTAAAAGGTATACCACATTTCATTTGTCTCGATTTCGTAGTGAGAGCGTCAAAATGAAATATGACGTAAGACACTAGTCCATTTAAAAACCAAAATCGTTTCAATGTCTTGTATCGGCCCCCAGCTGCACGAATGACAACACATCTGCGGTTCATTGATCGGAGATATCGATGAATGATGTTCATGGGGATGATCCTCCACTCCTTAACCAATGCGTTGCCAAGTTGAGGTATGATATGTTGCTGGACCGAAAGTCTACGAACACGTCTGTCCAGCTCGTCCCAGACGTGTTCAGTCGGGGTTAAATCCGGTTATTTATCAGGCCAGGGGTTCATGACATTAAAGTGATTGGCTCGGAGATACTGATGTAAAGGACCTACGTTACATACGAGAGTGCATTGTCGTGCTAAAAAAAAACACGTTACCGTTATGGACATTAACGTAAGGGACAACTACAGGTGCTAAAGACCTAGTCTCTGGACAGGAGTGAAAGAAGGGTTGTGGAGTAAAACAGGGACGGCTGGAAAGGAGAAAATTGCATAAGAAAAAACGTGGGGAACTGGTAAGAAAAACTTCGTGTAACATCAGCTCGTGCGTTTGACGTCAGATACACGTTAAACAAAATAACGTAAAACATGCACCGTAAAACATGCACAAGAACGGTGCTGTTAAATCAATACCTGTTCGTTGAAACTTCAGCCATGGGTTTGAAATAGTAGACTTTGCACAATCAGTATTAGATAGAGGCTGTATAGTAGATTCTACGCGATATAAACGTTCAAAAGGCGCAGCCTTTGAACGTTTATGTCGCGTAGAATCTACTATACAGACTCTATCTGACTTAGTGTTTGTCAACCAATGAAAATATACGCTCTTCAAACCACGCCTCAGACCGGAGCTACTATCAAGCAGATCTTACTAGAATTACATCATTTTCCCAAAAATTACATCATTTTCCCAAAATTATTACTTCATTTTTCATAACTGCACAGAAAACGGGGGCGTGGCAATGTATAAACTGATCGGCAGTGCGTTTGTGTGAAATATAGCGCCGAAAATTTCAAATATACTGCAATTTCATTAGTCCAAAAACTAGGACGAACACTAAATAATTTTGGACACAGCTAACTGATATCGTCCTGTCTGAAGCATAGGCTACCATCGGATCTCCCTCTAACCTTAAGACTTAATCGCGGCATTGCCAAGGATAGCAAAAGTCAATCAAATGTTTTTTTTCTTAACCAGAAATTGTATAGGTTGCCAAAGACACACGTTGCATTTAAAACTGCAACACGTACTGGACGTGCAAAACGGAAATGAATTTCCTTACTAGAGTCGCCGTTGTCAGCCATGCATGACCAGGCGATAATGCAAACAGTGTGAGAGGGACAAGCACTTAGTAGGATAAACAACCCCTAACTTTCAAAATCATAAAATTAACTGAAGTAAAAAATTAATTAATATTTCTGGTTTCGTTAGCTCTTTCGGTCTGTATATAGTATACTAAGCAAAACAATTGAAGGATATTAAAATTTTACAGCTATTTTAGAAACTTTGATAAAATATGATATAATACCATAATGATTTTTATAATTACATACATTCGCTCTCACATTTTATGCTGCCATATCGAGTCATGCTTCAGTGGTCATGCCAAAATGGGACAATTTACAAGGCAGGGGTCAACTGAAAATTTTACCGTGTTCTTTACGTGCTGTGTTTTATAAGAAGGCATACTCTGAGCTGCTTCATTGACTAAATTAACACGTACTTGTCTATAATCAATTCATTAACAAGGATTGAACGTTGATTGTTGACAGTCCTGCAGCGCTGGTAGGCCGTTGGTTAATTCAACGTATGGGAACGTCAGGTTGACGTCACCGGTAGATTTTGCATTTTGCAAAGTGTATTTAGTTGATTGTATCAAAGGTATCCACAAACTGTCGAAATTATGAAACTTCATGACAGGGGACGTAAATAAACGACGTCTATAGCTGATGACCAATACATTCTCAAGAACTTGTTACGTTCTAGAACTCCAATTTCTACAAAATTACTCCAAAGTCTTAACAGATGTGAACCTTAGAATTCAGTCTGTGATGAACAGATTAAATAATCGGAGACTTAATGACAGTAGGCCGTTGATAGCTAACGCTTTAACGCGACAGCACTGCCGTATGGACCAGAACGCATATGAGATGCAACACGCAGCATTGGAGTACGGTGCTCATAACCGACGAAAGTTGGTTTAGGTTTTCGTATTGTGACTGTAGAATTCGTGTTTTTGCGATATAAGAAGGAGAGATAACACGAGCGCAATGTCCCTACACAAGACGCATATGGTGGCGAAAGCGTTATGGTGTATACGGGCATCTTACGTCATATAGCGACAAACGTTTTCGTGTTAAATGACGTTTACTGACCAACGTTAAATTGACCACGTGATTGACCCACATCCTGTAAACTTTACACAGCGAAATTGAGCAGAACACATGTTCGTGGACGTCAACGTAACATCAACTTGCGTCGTTATTGTAACGCACAATCTTCAACAAATTTAGGTTCAATCTATGGACTAGTCATCCAATTCGCAGAGCCTTTATCCAATTGATCCTGATTGAAACACGTTGAGTAGACGTCTACATGACGGACAACAATAACCGACCAACGCGGCTTAGTTCCAACATGCACGCATAGGAGAATGGAATACTGTACTGCAACTTGTGGTAATTCGATCTGCGAGAAATTTGCGAGTTACTTTTAAGACCTGAGTTGACTTTCGGGATGAAAATATCCGTTTTTCGCGGCATGTAATTTTTCAGTTGTAGGGTACCAGCATTTAACCGGATATTGTAGGGAAACCGGAAATGATTGCACTGTATTTTGTTTTTGATTCTCAAGATTAAACGTTCATATGAAGTCTTCTGTAGATTTTCGTTCGAATTGGTGTTTTTGTTATTTTTTACAAATATTGAAATTTGAATATCCCTAGATTGTTTTGCTTAGTATATTAAACCATCCTGGTTTCTTGTAGTAGAGTCACTGTCGTTCTCCGAAGCAGAAGGCCTGTTGTTTGCGGATTGTTTGCGATCCTTTGGCGTAGCACTCTGATTTTGTGTTTTCTTGGATGGGGATGTTTGACCTTTTTGTGATTTTGGTTTCTGATACATGACTTGGTCCCAATCGGGGAATTCGTTTCTCACTATATTTCCCCATACAATTCCTCTAATAAACAAGATCGTGTTTTGAAGTCCATTGGATAAATATATAGATTGTGAAAACATTTAGTGAAAAGAAGAAATTGCGAATCATCAGCAATTTCTCCATGTCCATCAATATTTTCAACGACCTACGTATTTCCTACTTTTGATATCATTAATTATGTTGTCTATATCACTTCTAAATAGGGTTCAGTTTTATCAAGTAAACAGTGACATAATTTCGGACAAACAATAGTAGGCCTATTTTGCCAAAGTGATTCTTAAACCCAGCAACTACAGCTTGATTGAAGTTGCAGTTACAACACTTTACAACAACTTCCACGGTTTATCAAAATATAACGTTAAAGCAAGTCTCATTTTTGCACAAAATTCATTGCTATTGGAACAATTTTGCCGTTGGTAAAAGGGTTATATAAATATTCATGGACTGTAAATGCTTTGTAAAAAAGAGTGGGTATTTTCAAGAGACCGATAACGACACATTTTCTTGACTTAGTGATGAAATGCGACAGCTATTTCAAAGCATCATATTATTATTAATAATTGTCATGAATTGGGTCTCTTGTTAACCATATAATCGTGTATTGTTGAAACAGTATCTCGTAAACAACCATCACAATTATGGTTTGGCGTTGAATGGATTCAATTTACTTGTCAGTGCATTGCTGCTTTTCAACAGAAAATCTCGTAACTGCAGATTAAAACAAGCTGCAGTTATGGTGCTTTTGTGGAAAAGTGATAATTTTCTCATACTGACCATAATATATTATTAGAAAATTTTAGAAGCAAGGAAAAGAAAACTTGGATTAGATCTACCTTCGTTTTCCTCATTATATTAGTTCCCCAAACATTTCCTATTATAGTCTCCAAAACCATTAGTACGGTGCGTTGTGTAATTCTGTTTGATGTAAGTGAAAGAGTCTTCAATCAAATGGATTCGTAAAAAGGATAAGTAGACATCATCAAAAAAGTTTGATGGACAGCCGTGAGCCTTAAGGGGGAATGCTCCAGTTTCCTAAATTTTTTCCCAATAATAGAATTTATTTATATTTTGTATGTTGAAATTACATGTTATTACCAATTGAAAAATAAAATAAAAATGGATGGTCAGCGATCTTGTTTGAATTTTAAAGGCATTCGTATCACATATCCCTACATCGAAAAAATGCACAATTTCTTGCACCTGTCCAAGGTCGCTAAAATGCTAATAAAATGCTGTATATTAATCGTTGAGTCCCGAAAACGGATTTAAAGTAACGCCTTACATTTAATAAGAACAGCAAACCCAAAATATGTGCTATTATAAACGCGTAAATGTATAAAACAGCACGCTTACGTGTTCCGTTAGGTCAACGAAGCTGTATTGTTTTATGTCAAAATTTGCATATTTATGGAAATATTTCGAGTTCTACATAATAGAATTTGATAAAACTCCCTTATTGTATTAAGCAACATGTCCTGGTAATAATTCAAAAAGAAAATGTATAGGTCAGCGCACATATTAGTGAATTACAGCAATTTTTATCAGCTACACATGAATAAAATGACGCAAAACAGTGGTAATTGCATACATACTTACGACTGTCTTGCTCTAAATAATCGATTTCCATCTAGGGGAAATCAGTTTCGCATAATAAATACACTTTTATCGACGAAAATGGTAAATTGTTATGATGTGTTATATTATTGAAAATATGGTAGCGAAACATATTGGTACGAAACATTTAATTTACTACAGTAATGACCGAGTGTTCCGAAAAACTGGAGCATTCCCCCTTAAAATGAACTATATATATATGGAAACTTTAATGATACGTTGTCCGTATATGATCTCTCTTTAGTACATAACTGTTGATTGATTGAATTAGAAAAACCTGAGTTATCTGCCCTTGAATGTAAAAAATAACTGTTTTGTCTCTGTGTTCACTATAACATCTACAAATTTTGAAATATTATATATTGACAAAACTTTGATAAAATGTTGGTCATGACAAGACTTTGCATGGATGTATTTGATATCAACTTGATCTGAAGTTCATATCTAAAGTTATGTGCCCTTGAAATTGACAAAAAACAATCGTTTTTCACTTTATGTTTGCCATAATAGCTACAAATTTTCACCAGTTATAGCAAAACTTATACAAAATGTTGGTGACTGTAGGATTTTGCTTCAGATAATTTTTTGTTTAATTGCAATATTTCATGTCTATAGTTATGTGCCCTTGAATTTGATAAAATTGCATTTTTTGACTTTATTATTCCCTCTCTCAGCCACAAACATTGACCAATTGAAACAAAACTTGAACAAAACGTTTGTAACTATAGGACCTTGCATAAGTGCAATATTTAGGTTGATCAGAGTCTTACATCTATAGTTATGGGACCTGGAATTGGACAAAATTGCCTTTTCGACCATGTTTTCTCTATAATTGCCACAAATTTTAATCAATAAAGACAAAACGTAAACAAAATGTTGTTGACTATAAGACTTTATATATGTGATTTTATTTAATGGGGAATGCTCCAGTTTCCTAATTCTTTTCCCAATAATAGAATTTATTCATATTTTGTATGTTGAAATTACGTGTTATTACCAATTGAAAAATAAAATAAAAATGGATGGTCAGCGATCTTGTTTGAATTTTATAGGCATTTGTATCACATATCCCTACAGCGAAAAAGTGCACAATTTCTTGCACCTGTCCAAGGTAACTAAAATGCTAATAAAATGCTGTATATTCATCGTTTAGTCCCGAAAACGGATTTAAAGTAACGTCTTACATTCAATAAGAACAGAAAACCGAAAATGTGTGCTTCTATAAACGCGCAAATGTATAAAACAGCATTCTCACGTGTTCGGTTGGATCAACGAAGCTGGAGTGTTTTATGTCAAATTTTGCATATTTTTGGAAATATTTCAAGTTCTACATAATAGAATTTGATAAATCTCCCTCATTGCATTAAGTAACATGTCCTGGTAATAATTCAAAAAGAAAATGTATAGGTCAGCGCACTTATTTCTGAATTACAGCATTTTTTATCAGCTACACATGAATAAAATGACGCGAAACAGTGGTAACTGCATACACAGTTACAACTTTCTTGCTCTAATAATCGATTTCCATCTTGAGGAAATCAGTTTCGCATAATAAATACACTTTTAACGTCAAAAATGGTAAATTGTAATGATGTGGTATATTATTGAAAATATGGTAGCGAAGCATTTTGGTACGAAACATTTAATTTACTACAGTAAAGACCGAGTGTTCCGAAAAACTGGAGCATTCCCCCTTAACTTGATCGAACGCAAACTGTGAGTTATGTGCCCCTGAATTTGACAAAATTGCCGTTTTTGACTTTCTTTTGCCTCTTTAAGCCACAATTATGCATGAATTGAGCCAAAACTTAAACAACATTTTGGTTAGTATTAGATCTTGCTTCAGTGTTATTTTTAGCTTAACCGAAAACTAATATCCAGAGTAATGTGCCCTTGAATTCTGCAAAGCTATTTTTTTAGGCATAACTTTTACTATAACAGCCACAAATATTGACAAATTAAGACGAACCTTCTAAGAAATGCTGGTGGCTATAAGATTTTATATGTGTGAATTTTTGTCTGATCAGACTCAAACTTTCGGAGCTAAATGCCCTTTTCGGTCTTGTTGTTACTATAACAGCCACGCATATTTACCACCTTAGACGAAACTTAGATGAACTATTGGTGAATATGGGATATTGCATAAAAGCAATTTTAGGTTGATTGGAATCAAGCTTTCAGAGTTATGTGCCCTTGATTTAGAAAAAAATATTGTACAATTATAGCCAGAAATATTGGTCAATCATACAAAATTACACAAAATGCTGTTAACGGTAAAATCTTAGATAGGCCTATGTGATTTTTAGCTTATTTGGAACATCACAGCTAGAGTTAGGTTATGTGCCCTTGAATTTGACAAAATGGTATTTTCGGCCTTGTTGTTACTAAAACAGCCACAAATATTTACAAACTTAGACGAAATGTTGGTGACTGTAAAATGTTACATAAGGGCGATTGTTAGCTTGATCGGAATCAAACATTTAGAATTATGTGCACATGAATTTTACAAAATTGCCATTTCTGCATTTTTTCAGTATAACAGCGACGAATATTGACTAATGAAAAGAAAACTTATACCAAATGTTGATGACTATAGGAACTTGCATTAGTGAAATGTTCATCTTAATAGCAATGTCACGTCTAGAGTAACATGCCCTTGAATTTGATAAAATTGCCACTTTCAACAAAATTTCCCCTCTAACAGCCATAATTTTTGACTAATTAAGACAAAACTTTGACAAAATGTTGGAGATCATCTGATCTTGCATATTTGCAAATTTTAATTGATCGGAATCAAGCATCTGTTATTATGTGCCCTTGAATGTGACAAAATTGCCTTTTTGAATTTCTTTCACTATAACAGCTATAAATATAAACCAATCAAACAAAAGTTTGCTGAATTGTTTGTGCTTGTATTGTCTTTGACCAGATGGATGTTCTGATTCATAAAGTTCAGTTTATCGAATAAATATACTGGCCAAAAGTTATATAAACTAAATAAAACATAATTATTTACCCAACCCACCAATCTTTTCTCTCTATTGTAGTCTTAATACAATAAATAATGTCTGATCTTTTGTTGGAACCGATTAAATGGACGTCTTGCAAAAAAAAGGATTCGAAATATCGTTCATGTAATTGATCAAATATTGATACTTTTCAACAAAAACCTCGTACATTGTAACTGCAGCATTACACAAGATGCATTTACGAGGTTTTTGATGAAAAGCAGCGATATACAGTTCAAGAAATGCCGTCATTGACCCATATATTTTACCATAATTATAACGAAAGCCCCAATTTTTATGACAAAATCCCACGCAGGAATTCACCCTTTCCCAAACAAGACCCGCGCTTGTCGTCCCTAAAAGTACAGGCTTGAGAAAAAATGGGACAAAAGAAGAAAATGCTGATAATCAGCATTTTCTTCTTTTGTCTCATTTTTTTCTGAGATATATTTTGTGCAAATTTTATTTTCATCAACATTCGAGGTTGTCGTCGTCTTCAGCAGCTGTCAAATAAGACCAATAGTAAATTTTGCTGTTTGGAAAAGGGTTACTCGACTACCAACGAGACTCGTATATTTCAATTAGGGAAGAGTAAATAATCTGTTCCGATGCCTATGAGAAGGTGTAAGTCCATTGGGCCTTGCATAATGTGTTGCCTCTCATAAAATAAAGGCTTATTGAAGGTGTCAAAGCCAACCATAGACGTGATACATGTACATCTTTGACCTTTCGAAATGTAAGGCAAAATTGCCGTTATTCTTCCAACGGCAATACTTTCAGACGATGGAGTTTTGGTCTCAGGTATAAATCTTGTAGATCTAACATTATCGACAGTGCGTTTAGAATTTGGATTTATAAAATGGCTTCAAAAATTTAATAACATGTTTTGGTTTTTTGTCTTACACACGCGCTGTGCATTTACTCGAGTTCTCTGTTAAAATGATCGCTCCCGTACACGTAACTCGGCCGATTTAAACTCTGTAATCTACACATGAAGCTATATTTAGTCGACACTCGTTGTGTCGATGTCGGAGGGGCCGTCAAAATACCTCGACATATCCGGAGTTCGACTCATACGATTTTGTTCGGCTTCGAGATATTTGATATTTGACCGTTTTTGAAACCTATCAAGTACGAATATTATTGAAATATAGTAGGAAAAGGAAAGAAATTGCTCGTGTCAAGCAATTTCTATCCTTTTCCTACTATATTTCAATGGCTATATAGATCTATTCAGTTCGAAATTATTTTGTTTTGAAAAAAATATGTCAATATGAAGACGGGACCAGATTTGAACTTCGACTTAAGCGAAAATTCGACTTATCCGATGTCGACATAACGAGTGTCGACTGTACAAAGTTCTATATTGACGCCATCAACACCTCATAGTTGTCACTCAGAATGACTAGAAATGTAAATTGATATCGATCACGCATACGATACAATGAGTATATATTAATGAAATATTTCATGCTAAAAATTATTGGACATTTTAAAAACAGAAGTACGCTAATTTTAAATTAATTATGGTGTAGGGGCCTACAATAATGCCCTGACCTGTGTTTATATATTATTATTATACTGCAAAGAAAATTCTGGCATTTTGATTGGTTAATTCTGATCTGATAAATATTGATATTGACGGCTTCTGCGGTATGATATCAAATTTCCCCTTAGGCGCCTCGCCGGTGACATACACAAAAAATCGAACTGATAATGGCAGCCATTTTTTCCCACGCTTCGTTCATGACGCGACCCGTGTTTACACATTATGCGACAGTAAAAAGCAAACTTTCTCTATGCGAATTTCCAAAATAAACAAATTTAACTTAAATATTGTGCGTTTTGTGTTATTTTTCTTCGATTACTTTACACAATATGTATATGATGTACGTGTATTACAGGGTTAAGGTCGCTGCATGTGTACTGAATGAAAGCTGAAGATACCGACCAAATCCTTTCCCAGACAAGACCTTGTTTTGACGTCCCTAATTCAAAAGGCTTAAATAATAAGAAAACATTGAGACAAACGAATAAAAATTCTGAAAATGAGCCTTCAACATGTGACTGAACATCACAAAAGATCCTCTCTACAGCTGGGAATCGAACCCAGGCCTTTCACTCTTGGAGTGAGTGTTCTTCAATGAACCTCAAAGAGTGGTGATCTCAAAATACACAATGCAGTTACATTTAACGAAGAGATATTTAAAGAATTCTCCAGACAAATGCTCGACAAGACTATGCACGATCCTAAAAAATCCTATACCAATCTGGGAAAGTGTCATGCAGCCAGTGTGCACAAGTAAAATTCGTTCATTAGTTCACTTTCTTAAAAAATCTGTGTATATTTATTGGAACGAAATGTGCATAATAGGACACAAATAAATGTTAATATAAAAGATAATAAATACCTTTCAATTTTGTTTATTTATCTATTTTTAAAAATACCACGGTCCGGGTCAGTCAAAAACACATTGACCTATTTCGCGGATCTCAGTGACGTGTCGTGACGTCACTTTATGTTTACTTTTCATTTGGGGCGCATTAGGGGAAATTGGTTTTTTCGATAAAATAATAGGGAACGATTTTATCAGGTGACTCGTGACTTAAATTCGGACAAACAAATAGTATTTCGTAGGTGTTGTTATAAAATCTCGTAACTAAGGCTTGATTCAAGTCGTAGTTACGTCATTTTATAACAACACCGACTGTTTATCAAAACATAACGGTAAACCCAGTTTACGGCCTAACATGGACAAAAAGACAAATAAGTCGAAAACTTTGTAGTATAATAAATTCGTTATACAGTTTCTTGCCGGGGTATATGACGATTTATTCCCGGCTGGAAAAATGATGTCAACCCTCGTCTGCGACTCGGGTGACATCATTTTTCCAGCCGGGAATAAATCGTCATATAACCCGGCAAGAAACTGTAGATCTATAACTAATATTATTGCCTAAAAAGTGTGTTTTTGGGCCGTTATCGACATTGAATAACGAATAGAAACCGGTCCGATATCGTGAAAACCGGTCTATATTCAACTGGTGCGATATCGGACCGGCTTTGCACTCAAATATCCTCGAGTTGACCCTTCAAAATAAACAATTGTCTCTTTTCCCGCAATATTCTCAACGTCTTACGTTAAATAAGCGACGTTCGCCTTTTGGCGCCAAATTATGACGTAACGTCGTTTTACCGACGTCACGCATAACAAAAAATTCTCGGAAGATTTATCAGAACAAAACAACAATGGCGGACATTTTCTTATCTCACCTCGGTTAATTTTTCGCACATATCAAGGGGTTTTTGGTAAGTAATCATTGGAATTTTATGCTCTTTATGCAATATTATAACACTCCACCGTAAAATCGATACCTCTGTGAAGTTGGCTACCTATTCCCTATTCCCTATTCATTACCTATTCACATGTGAAGTCTGTTACCTATTCCCTATTCCCTATTCATTACCTATTCAAGTGTGAAGTTGGTTACCTATTCCCTGTTACCTATTCATTACCTATTCGCGGTTTTAGGTCTGATTTGACCCCAAAGTACGTCAAACATTGTAAAACCGTAGACTTGATGCCTTGTCAATGATTGTCTTCATTCCAGTGAAAAAAGAAACACCCAACTGGTGAAAATTGACTTAAAACATGCATATTAGATATCCTCATTAAAAGTTCATTACCTATTTGAAAATGACTCCCTGCCGTCCCGGGCAATATATCCCCATTACTATGTCCAAAACAAGTGAAGGATTAAAAAATAATATCACACAAATGGAGCAAATTGGCTCGTTACCTATTTAGAACGCCCGTTACCTATTCGTTACCTATTCGAACAAACGACTCCCTGCCGCCCTAGGCAACAAAATATCGCCTTTTACGATGTCTAAAATTACAGAATAGTTCTAAATTCGATGCCCTGTAACAGCAAAAGCTAAAAATGTCATTAAAGCTGGTGGGAATTGGCTCGTTACCTATTCAGAACGCCCGTTACCTATTCGTTACCTATTCGAACAAACGACTCCCTGCCGACCTAGACAACAAAATATCGCCTCCTACGATGTCTAAAATTACAGAATAGTTCTAAATTCGATGCCCTGTCACAGGAATAGCTAAAAATGTCATTACAACTGGTGGGAATTGGCTCGTTACCTATTCAGAACGTCCGTTACCTATTCGTTGCCTATTCGAACAAACGACTCCCTGCCGCCCTAGGCAACAAAATATCGCCTCTTACGATGTCTAAAATTACAGAATAGTTCTAAATTCGATGCCCTGTCGCAAGAATACTTTAAAATGTTATTCAAACTGGTGGAATTTGGCTTGTTACCTATTCAGAACGCCCGTTACCTATTCGTTACCTATTCGAACAAACGACTCCCTGCCGACCTATGCAACAAAATATCGCCTCCTACGATGTCTTAAATTACAGAATACTTCTTAATACGATGCCCTGTCACAGGAATAGCTAAAAACGTCATTAAAGCTGGTGGGAATTGGCTTGTTACCTATTCAGAACGCCCGTTACCTATTCGTTACCTATTCGAACAAACGACTCCCTGCCGACCTATGCAACAAAATATCGCCTCCTACGATGTCCAAAATTACAGAATAGTTCTAAATTCGATGCCCTGTCACAGCAAAAGCTAAAAATGTCATTAAAGCTGGTGGGAATTGGCTTGTTATCTATTCAGACCGCCCGTTACCTATTCGTTACCTATTCGAACAAACGACTCCCTGCCGCCCTAGGCAACAAAATATCGCCTCTTACGATGTCTAAAATTACAGAATAGTTCTAAATTCGATGCCCTGTCACAGCAAAAGCTAAAAATGTTATTAAAGCTGGTCGGAATTGGCTCGTTACCTATTCAGAACGCCCGTTACCTATTCGTTACCTATTCGAACAAACGACTCCCTGCCGCCCCAGGCAACAAAATATCGCCTCTTACGATGTCTAAAATTACAGAATAGTTCTAAATTCGATGCCCTGTTACAGCAAAAGCTGAAAATGTCATTAAAGCTGGTGGGAATTGGCTTGTTACCTATTCAGAACGCCCGTTACCTATTCGTTACCTATTCGAACAAACGAATCCCTGCCGACCTAGGCAACAAAATATCGCCTCCTACGATGTCTAAAATTACAGAATAGTTCTAAATTCGATGCCCTGTCACAGGAATAGCTAAAAATGTCATTACAACTGGTGGGAATTGGCTCGTTACCTATTCAGAATGTCCGTTACCTATTCGTTACCTATTCGAACAAAAGACTCCCTGCCGACCTATACAACAAAATATCGCCTCCTACGATGTCTAAAATTACAGAATAGTTCTAAATTCGATGCCCTGTTGCAAGAATACTTTAAAATGTTATTCAAACTGGTGGAATTTGGCTTGTTACCTATTCAGAACGCCCGTTACCTATTCGTTACCTATTCGAACAAACGACTCCCTGCCGACCTATGCAACAAAATATCGCCTCCTACGATGTCTTAAATTACAGAATAGTTCTTAATACGATGCCCTGTCACATGAATAGCTAAAAACGTCATTAAAGCTGGTGGGAATTGGCTTGTTACCTATTCAGAACGCCCGTTACCTATTCGTTACCTATTCGAACAAACGACTCCCTGCCGACCTATGCAACAAAATATCGCCTCCTACGATGTCCAAAATTACAGAATCGTTCTAAATTCGATGCCCTGTCAGAGTAAAAGCTAAAAATGTCATTAAAGCTGGTGGGAATTGGGTTGTTACCTATTCAGAACGCCCGTTACATATTCGTTACCTATTCGAACAAACGAATCTCTTCCGCCCTATGCAACAAAATATCGCCTCCTACGATGTCTAAAATTACAGAATAGTTTTAAATTCGATGCCCTGTCACAGCAAAAGCTAAAAATGTCATTAAAGCTGGTTGGAATTGGCTCGTTACCTATTCAGAACGCCCGTTACCTATTCGTTACCTATTCGTTACCTATTCGAACAAACGACTCCCTGCCGACCTATGCAACAAAATATCGCCTTCTACGATGTCTAAAATTACAGAATAGTTCTAAATGCAATGCCCTGTCAAAGGAATAGCTAAAAAGGTCATTAAAGCTGGTGGGAATTGGCTTGTTACCTATTCAGAACGCCCGTTACCTATTCGTTACCTATTCGAACAAACGACTCCCTGCCGACCTATGCAACAAAATATCGCCTCTTACGATGTCTAAAATTACAGAATAGTTCTAAATTCGATGCCCTGTTACAGCAAAAGCTAAAAATGTTATTAAAGCTGGTGGGAATTAGCTCGTTTCCTATTCAGAACGCCCGTTACCTATTCGTTACCTATTCACACAAACGACTTCCTGCTGACCTATGCAACAAAATATCGCCTCCTACGATGTCTAGAATTACAGAATAGTTCTAAATTCGATGCCCTGTCACAGGAATAGTTAAAAAATATCATTAAAACTGGTGGGAATTGGCTCGTTACCTATTCAGAACGCTCGTTATCTATTCGTTACCTATTCAAACAAACGACTCCCTGCCGACCTATGCAACAAAATATCGCCTCCTACGATGTCTAGAATTACAGAATAGTTCTAAATTCGATGCCCTGTCACAGGAATAATTAAAAATATCATTAAAACTGGTTGGAATTGGCTCGTTACCTATTCAGAACGCTCGTTTCCTATTCGTTACCTATTCGAACAAACGACTCCCTGTCGACCTATGCAACAAAATATCGCCTTCTACGATGTCTAAAATTACAGAATAGTTCTAAATACAATGCCCTGTCAAAGGAATAGCTAAAAACGTCATTAAAGCTGGTGGGAATTGGCTTGTTACCTATTCAGAACGCCCGTTACCTATTCGTTACCTATTCGAACAAACGACTCCCTGCCGCCCTAGGCAAAAAAATATCGCCTCTTACGATGTCCAAAATTACAGAATAGTTCTAAATTCGATGCCCTGTTACAGCAAAAGCTAAAAATGTCATCAAAGCTGGTGGGAATTGGCTCGTTACCTATTCAGAACGCCCGTTACCTATTCGTTACCTATTCGCACAAACGATTTCCTGCTGACCTATGCAACAAAATATCGCCTCCTACGATGTCTAGAATTACAGAATAGTTCTAAATTCGATGCCCTGTCACAGGAATAGATAAAAATATCATTAAAAGTGGTGGGAATTGGCTCGTTACCTATTCAGAACGCTCGTTACCTATTCGTTACCTATTCGAACAAACGACTCCCTGCCGACCTATGCAACAAAATATCGCCTCTTACGATGTCTAAAATTACAGAATAGTTCTACATTCGATGCCCTGTCACAGCAAAAGCCAAAAATGTCATTAAGGCTGGTGGGAATTGGCTCGTTACCTATTCAGAACGCCCGTTACATATTCGTTACCTATTCGAACAAACGACTCCCTGCCGACCTATGCAACAAAATATCGGCTCCTACGATGTCTAAAATTACAGAATAGTTCTAAATACAATGCCCTGTCAAAGGAATAGCTAAAAACGTCATTAAAGCTGGTGGGAATTGGCTTGTTACCTATTCAGAACGCCTGTTACCTATTCGTTACCTATTCGAACAAACGACTCCCTGCCGACCTATGCAACAAAATATCGCCTCCTACGATGTCTAGAATTACAGAATAGGTCTAAATTCGATGCCCTGTCACAGGAATAGTTAAAAATATCATTAAAACTGGTGGGAATTGGCTCGTTACCTATTCAGAACGCCCGTTACCTATTCGTTACCTATTCGAACAAACGACTCCCTGCCGCCCTAGGCAACAAAATATCGCCTCCTACGATGTCCAAAATTACAGAATAGTTCTAAATTCGATGCCCTGTTACAGCAAAAGCTAAAAATGTCATTAAAGCTGGTGGGAATTGGCTTGTTACCTATTCAGAACGCCCGTTACCTATTCGTTACCTATTCGCACAAACGACTTCCTGCTGACCTATGCAACAAAATATCGCCTCCTACGATGTCTAGAATTACAGAATAGTTCTAAATTCGATGCCCTGTCGCAAGAATACTTTAAAATGTTATTCAAACTGGTGAAATTTGGCTTGTTACCTATTCAGAACGCCCGTTACCTATTCGTTACCTATTCGAACAAACGACTCCCTGCCGACCTATGCAACAAAATATCGCCTCCTACGATGTCTAGAATTACAGAATAGTTCTAAATTCGATGCCCTGTCATAGGAATAGTTAAAAATATCATTAAAACTGGTGGGAATTGGCTCGTTACCTATTCAGAACGCTCGTTACCTATTCGTTACCTATTCGAACAAACGACTCCCTGCCGACCTATGCAACAAAATATCGCCTCTTACGATGTCTAAAATTACAGAATAGTTCTAAATACAATGCCCTGTCAAAGGAATAGCTAAAAACGTCATTAAAGCTGGTGGGAATTGGCTCGTTACCTATTCAGAACGCTCGTTACCTATTCGTTACCTATTCGAATAAACGACTCCCTGCCGACCTATGCAACAAAATATCGCCTCTTACGATGTCTAAAATTACAGAATAGTTCTAAATACAATGCCCTGTCAAAGGAATAGCTAAAAACGTCATTAAAGCTGGTGGGAATTGGCTTGTTACCTATTCAGAACGCCCGTTACCTATTCGTTACCTATTCGAACAAACGACTCCCTGCCGACCTATGCAACAAAATATCGCCTCCTACGATGTCCAAAATTACAGAATAGTTCTAAATTCGATGCCCTGTCACAGCAAAAGCTAAAAATGTCATTAAAGCTGGTGGGAATTGGCTCGTTACCTATTCAGAACGGGCGTTACCTATTCGTTACCTATTCGCACAAACGACTCCCTGCCGCCCTATGCAACAAAATATCGCCTCTTACGATGTCTAAAATTACAGAATAGTTCTAAATTCGATGCCCTGTTACAGCAAAAGCTAAAAATGTCATTAAAGCTGGTGGGAATTGGCTTGTTACCTATTCAGAACGCCCGTTACCTATTCGTTACCTATTCGCACAAACGACTTCCTGCTGACATATACAACAAAATATCGCCTCCTACGATGTTTAGAATTACAGAATAGTTCTAAATTCGATGCCCTGTCACAGGAATAGTTAAAAATATCATTAAAACTGGTGGGAATTGGCTCGTTACCTATTCAGAACGCTCGTTACCTATTCGTTACCTATTCGAACAAACGACTCCCTGCCGACCTATGCAACAAAATATCGCCTCCTACGATGTCTAGAATTACAGAATAGGTCTAAATTCGATACCCTGTCACAGGAATAGTTAAAAATATCATTAAAACTGGTTGGAATTGGCTCGTTACCTATTCAGAACGCTCGTTACCTATTCGTTACCTATTCGAACAAACGACTCCCTGCCGGCCTATGCAACAAAATATCGCCTTCTACGATGTCTAAAATTACAGAATAGTTCTAAATACAATGCCCTGTCAGAGGAATAGCTAAAAACGTCATTAAAGCTGGTGGGAATTGGCTTGTTACCTATTCAGAACGCCCGTTACCTATTCGTTACCTATTCGAACAAACGACTCCCTGCCGCCCTAGGCAACAAAATATCGCCTCTTACGATGTCTAAAATTACAGAATAGCTCTAAATTCGATGCCCTGTTACAGCAAAAGCTAAAAATGTCTTTAAAGCTGGTGGGAATTGGCTTGTTACCTATTCAGAACGCCCGTTACCTATTCGTTACCTATTCGCACAAACGACTTCCTGCTGACCTATGCAACAAAATATCGCCTCCTACGATGTCTAGAATTACAGAATAGTTGTAAATTCGATGCCCTGTCACAGGAATAGTTAAAAATATCATTAAAACGTGTGGGAATTGGCTCGTTACCTATTCAGAACGCTCGTAACGAATAGGTTACGGACGTTCTGAATAGGTACTGAGCCAATTCCCATCAGTTTTAATGACGTTTTTAGCTAATACTTTGACAGGGCATCGTATTTAGAACTATTCTGTAAATTAAGACATCGAAGGAGGCGATATTTTGTTGCATAGGTCGGCAGGGAGTCGTTTGTTCGAATAGGTAACAAATAGGCAACGGGCGTTCTGAATAGGTAACGAGCCAAATTCCACCAGTTTGAATAACATTTTAAAGTATTCTTGCGACAGGGCATCGAATTTAGAACTATTCTGTAATTTTAGACATCGTAGGAGGCGATATTTTGTTGTATAGGTCGGCAGGGAGTCTTTTGTTCGAATAGGTAACGAATAGGTAACGGACGTTCTGAAAAGGTAACGAGCCAATTCCCACCAGTTGTAATGACATTTTTAGCTATTCCTGTGACAGGGCATCGAATTTAGAACTATTCTGTAATTTTAGACATCGTAGGAGGCGATATTTTGTTGCATAGGTCGGCAGGGAGTCGTTTGTTCGAATAGGTAACGAATAGGTAACGGGCGTTCTGAATAGGTAACAAGCCAATTCCCACCAGCTTTAATGACGTTTTTAGCTATTCCTTTAACAGGGCATTATATTTAGAACTTTTCTGTAATTTTAGACATCGTAGAATGCGATATTTTGTTGCATAGGTCGGCAGGGAGTCGTTTGTTCGAATAGGTAACGAATAGGTAACGAGCGTTCTGAATAGGTAACGAGCCAGTTTCCACCATTTTTAATGATATTTTTAACTATTCCTGTGACAGGGCATCGAATTTAGAACTATTCTGTAATTCTAGACATCGTAGGAGGCGATATTTTGTTGCATAGGTCGGCAGGAAGTCGTTTGTGCGAATAGGTAACGAATAGGTAACGGGCGTCCTGAATAGGTAACAAGCCAATTCCCACAGGCTTTAATGACATTTTTAGCTTTTGCTGTAACAGGGCATCGAATTTAGAACTATTCTGTAATTTTAGACATCGTAAGAGGCGATATTTTGTTGCCAAGGGCGGCAGGGAGTCGTTTGTTCGAATAGGTAACGAATAGGTAACGGGCGTTCTGAATAGGTAACAAGCCAATTCCCACCAGCTTTAATGACGTTTTAGCTATTCCTTTGACAGGGCATTGTATTTAGAACTATTCTGTAATTTTAGACATCGTAAGAGGCGATATTTTGTTTCATAGGTCGGCAGGGAGTCGTTTGTTCGAATAGGTAACGAATAGGTAACGAGCGTTCGGAATAGGTAACGAGCCAATTCCCACCAGCTTTAATGATATTTTTAACTATTCCTGTGACAGGGCATCGAATTTAGAACTATTCTGTAATTTTAGACATTGTAGGAGGCGATATTTTGTTGCATAGGTCGGCAGGGAGTCGTTTGTTCGAATAGGTAACGAATAGGTAACGGGCGTTCTGAATAGGTAACAAGCCAAATTCCCACCAGTTTTAATGATATTTTTAACTATTCCTGTGACAGGGCATCGAATTTAGAACTATTCTGTAATTCTAGACATCGTAGGAGGCGATATTTTGTTGCATAGGTCATCAGGAAGTCGTTTGTTGGAATAGGTAACGAATAGGTAACGAGCGTTCTGAATAGGTAACGATCCAATTCCCACCAGTTTTAATGGCATTTGTAGCTTTTGCTGTGACAGGGCATCGACTTTAGAACTATTCTGTAATTCTAGACATCGCAGGAGGCGATATTTTGTTGCATAGGTCAGCAGGAAGTCGTTTGTGCGAATAGGTAAAGAAAAGGTAACGGGCGTTCTGAATAGGTAACAAGCCAATTCCCACCAGCTTTAATGACATTTTTAGCTTTTGCTGTAACAGGGCATCGAATTTAGAACTATTCTGTAATTTTAGACATCGTAAGAGGCGATATTTTGTTGCCAATGGCGGCAGGGAGTCGTTTGTTCGAATAGGTAACGAATAGGTAACGAGCGTTCTGAATGGGTAACGAGCCAATTCCCACCAGCTTTAATGACATTTTTATCTTTTGCTGTGACAGGGCGTCTAATTTCGAACTATTCTGTAATTTTAGACATCGTAGGAGGCGATATTTTGTTGCATAGGTCGGCAGGGAGTCGTTTGTTCGAATAGGTAACGAATAGGTAACGGGCGTTCTGAATGGGTAACAAGCCAATTCCCACCAGCTTTAATGACGTTTTTAGCTATTCCTTTGACAGGGCATTGTATTTAGAACTATTCTGTAATTTTAGACATCGTAGAAGGCGATATTTTGTTGCATAGGTCGGCAGGGAGTCGTTTGTTCGAATAGGTAACGAATAGGTAACGGGCGTTCTAAATAGGTAACAAGCCAATTCCCACCAGCTTTAATGACGTTTTTAGCTATTCCTTTGACAGGGCATTGTATTCAGAACTATTCTGTAATTTTAGACATCGTAGAAGGCGATATTTTGTTGCATAGGTCGGCAGGGAGTCGTTTGTGCGAATAGGTAACGAATAGGTAACGAGCGTTCTGAATAGGTAACGAGCCAATTCCAACCAGTTTTAATGATATTTTTAACTATTCCTGTGACAGGGCATCGAATTTAGAACTATTCTGTAATTCTAGACATCGTAGGAGGCGATATTTTGTTGCATAGGTCGGCAGGGAGTCGTTTGTTCGAATAGGTAACGAATAGGTAACGAGCGTTCTGAATAGGTAACGAGCCAATTCCCACCAGTTTTAATGATATTTTTAACTATTCCTGTGACAGGGCATCGAATTTAGAACTATTCTGTAATTCTAGACATCGTAGGAGGCGATATATTGTTGCATAGGTCAGCAGGAAGTCGTTTGTGCGAATAGGTAACGAATAGGTAACGCTCGTTCTGAATAGGTAACGAGCTAATTCCCACCAGCTTTAATGACATTTTTAGCTTTTGCTGTAACAGGGCATTGCATTTAGAACTATTCTGTAATTTTAGACATCGTAAGAGGCGATATTTTGTTGCATAGGTCGGCAGGGAGTCGTTTGTTCGAATAGGTAACGAATAGGTAACGGGCGTTCTGAATAGGTAACAAGCCAATTCCCACCAGCTTTAATGACGTTTTTAGCTATTCCTTTGACAGGGCATTGTATTTAGAACTATTCTGTAATTTTAGACATCGTAGAAGGCGATATTTTGTTGCATAGGTCGGCAGGGAGTCGTTTGTTCGAATAGGTAACGAATAGGTAACGGGCGTTCTGAATAGGTAACGAGCCAATTCCCATCAGCTTTAATGACATTTTTAGCTTTTGCTGTGACAGGGCATCGAATTTAGAACTATTCTGTAATTTTAGACATCGTAAAAGGCGATATTTTGTTGCCTAGGGCGGCAGGGAGTCGTTTGTTCGAATAGGTAACGAATAGGTAACGGGCGTTCTGAATAGGTAACGAGCCAATTTGCTCCATTTGTGTGATATTATTTTTTAATCCTTCACTTGTTTTGGACATAGTAATGGGGATATATTGCCCGGGACGGCAGGGAGTCATTTTCAAATAGGTAATGAACTTTTAATGAGGATATCTAATATACATGTTTTAAGTCAATTTTCACCAGTTGGGTGTTTCTTTTTTCACTGGAATGAAGACAATCATTGACAAGGCATCAAGTCTACGGTTTTACAATGTTTGACGCACTTTGGGGTCAAATCAGACCTAAAACCGCGAATAGGTAATGAATAGGTAACAGGGAATAGGTAACCAACTTCACACTTGAATAGGTAATGAATAGGGAATAGGGAATAGGTAACAGACTTCACATGTGAATAGGTAATGAATAGGGAATAGGGAATAGGTAGCCAACTTCACAGAGGTAAAATCGATATATAGCGAAAGAAGAACTGCAGCGGGTTTTATTTGACCAATAAAGACTCTATGTAATTATGCTTTGTGTATGCGCCAAAACGTCACGTAGCGTCAAGGTAACGTCAAATGACGTCATCAGTGACGTCACTTAAACGGCAATGCGTTTCCTACGCCGAAAACTAGATCATGACAGAATTTCCACAAATTAACACATTTAAAATGTGCGTTTTGTTATTTAGAGTGTTATAATGGAGATAATAACAGGTTTAGAGGTCTTTATTTGCCAAATAAAAACCTCTGTGCTCTGAACTACATGTTAAGGCAAATACCTCGGCGCGGAGCGCCTCGGTTTTTACCTACACATGTAGTCCGTCGCACATCGGGTTTTATTTGGCAAATAAAGACCTCTAAACCTGTTATTATTTCATAAATAGCGTCAATTCACGTATTTTTCGGTCGTTAACATTCGCAGAGGCCCGCAAAATACGAAAACGACCCTCCTGCTTCGCAGTCGGGCGTTAACGTATTTCTTGGGCCTCTGCGAATGTTAACGACCTCAAAAACGTGATTTAACCCTATAATATCATACACGTTCCATGTAAATAATTGTTATGTGGAATGTGAATTTATAATATAGAGAGTACGGAATGGTACATGTATTTATTTTCTTTTCTTTTTCTTTTTTTTTTTTTTTTTTTTTTTTTTTTGGGGGGGGGGGGACTAATTTCATATTTTACATTAAGGACAAGTCTATATAGGCCTGATGTAATACTTTTTCTTTATAGAAGGGGATTTTTTTTAAAAAAAACTATGACGCTCTTTTTAAATCACTACCGGTAAGTCTTAATATACAAGGGATCCAGATGCACGGTGTTTCCTTTTACTCCCCCGGCAAGTAAAAGGCAATAACAGACACAAACGTTTCTCATATATCATTTTGTTAAGTTATTTTGATGTTAAGGTTTTTTTTTCTTTTTGTTTTATTTTTTTATTATTATTATTCTCGGATTATATACCCGAGATTATTTTCTGTAGACAAAGGCGGTCTGTAAGTTTTTAGAAACAATTACCATGTAGTGGGATCAATGCACATTCTTACTTGTCAAAAATACTATGTAGCGAAATAAGACTGATTGATTAAGGTAGTCTATTCCTAAAGAGATTCACGCGATGTCGGAATTATTCGGACGACGTCGAAAACTTTCCGCGTTGGAACTTTACAACGCCGAATGTTTACGACTTCAAAATGGCCACATTACGGGGATTCTACCTTAAGGTTTGTAGCTTTAACATTTCCATATTATATAAATATAAATACATGGCATACAGATCTAGTGAACGGATTATGACGTCCAAAATAGTCAAATAAACCCCGGAATTATCTGTGTTTTTTAAGGTAAGACCTGGATAATGGGCTATGTGACCAGTTATGGATCGAGATATGTATGGTGTGAATAAACGATTTCACGGGAGGTAATTTTCATTGCTCTCAAATTTTGGATTTTTGACTTTTGTTGGTTTTTTTGCCTACTAGAATTTAGAAACATTTTACATTTTTTTAAGAATATTCCCCGGAAATCTGAGAATGCTAAATTACTTCCGTTTGTACGGAAACAGGCGATATTGCATCTAACGGTACTAGATATAAATGCTCTGACTTACAGACGTCACAGAATAAGTCGAAATACAACGATTATACCGGAAGTGCATTACCCAGGTCTTACCTTAACATTTAATTAATAGTTTTGCGATCAAGGTCCATTTTCATTTGTAAATTGAAACATTGTTAAAATTTGTCACCCGTAAATAGGTTGAGATCTTAAATTGGCCTGTAAAACACTACGACCTAGAACCCGAAAATCGTCACGAATTGGTAAAGTTTTTTAAATTTTTAAACCGGGAACGGTTGACTGTAAATCGAATTAAATAACCACCTTACCGGTTATTAACGAATTCGTTCAGTTTTATATTTTTGTTCCACTTATAAATTCGCTATTTCGTTGTATGCACACAATTGTTTTCTCCGCATGTTTGGGAGCCTCGTTTTGATAATGTCGATCTGTTACTATTTTAGTAACATTTCTCAAACAGTATCTCCGTGTATACAATCTTAGTTTCCCATAAAGCCATTGTTTGTCACCGGAAGTGTTCTACGGGGGGGAATGCTCCAGTTTCCTAAATTTTTTCCCAATAATAGAATTTATTTATATTTTGTATGTTGAAATTACATGACATTACCAATTGAAAAATAAAATAAAAATGGATGGTCAGCGATCTTGTTTGAATTTTATAGGCATTCGTATCACATACCCCTACATCAAAAAAGTGCACAAATTCTTGCACCTGTCCAAGGTCACTTAAATGCTAATAAAATGCTGTATATTCATCGTTCAGTCCCGAAAACGGATTTAAAGTAACGTCCTACAATTAATAAGAACAGAAAACCCAAAATATGTGCTATTATAAACGCGTAAATGTATAAAACAGCATGCTCATGTGTTCGGTTAGATCAACGAAGCTGGAGTGTTTTATGTCAAAATTTGCATATTTTTTTTAAATATTTCAAGTTCTACATAATAGAATTTGATAAAACTCCCTCATTGTATTAAGCAACATGTCCTGGTAATAATTCAAAAAGAAAATGTATAGGTCAGCGCACTTATTAGTGAATTACAGCAATTTTTATCAGCTACACATGAATAAAATGACGCAAAACAGTGGTAACTGCATACACACTTACGACTGTCTTGCTCTAAATAATCGATTTATATCTAGAGGAAATCAGTTTCATATAATAAATACAATTTTACCGTCGAAAATGCTAAATTGTAATGATGTGTTATATTATTGAAAATATGGTAGCGAAACATATTGGTACGAAACATTTAATTTACTACAGTAATGACCGAGTGTTCCGAAAAACTGGAGCATTCCCCCTTTAATGTTTTGAAAATCTTAATCTCCGCCTTATTTTTTTAGAATAGATACAAATTCCGACAGCGATTCGAGTTTTGTTTTAAAACACTTTTTTTGCTTTAGATCTATCTATTCAAAGTATCTTAATAAAGTTTTTGATGAAACCCGACCAAAAGTATTAATGAAAAGGACCTTCTCTATCATTTCCAGAGTTCAGCCGACCTTACTCATTGACCGCATGACATTTTCGTACTCTCAGATTACAAGAATGACATTGTCGTATTTGGACATTATTTGATTGTCCGAAATAGGCCAAGATGTATTTCTGTCTCATGCTGACCATTCTGTAGATTTTGACACCCTCTCATAGCCAAAAGCAGCAGTGGATCACACATTGAACTTTGTTAGCTCATTAATTATTACTCTTCCCAATAATTGTCCGTAATGAACTTGATTTGTACTTTACATGTACCCTTTCCCAAACGGTGCAAAATAACAGTGCGATAATTTAAAAGCTGCTACAGATGATGAAATTGGTGTTGATAAATGAATAACTTGTGTATGATAAAGTCCTGAAAATATTGAGGTAAAGGGAGAAAATGCTGGTTGTCATTATTTTCTTCTTTTGCCCCAATGTTTTCCTAAGCCTTTTATGTAAGAGACGTCAAAGTCAGGTCTTATTTGGGAAAGGGTTAAACAGGCCAGCTGTACTTTATGATACCCCATTGGGAACGATTTATCCAGATAGCCCTGGCGTAATTTCGGACAAATAATAGTATTTTCGTATGTGTTGTTATAAAATTTCGTAACTACGGCTTGATTTAAGCCGTAGTTACGAGATTTCGTAACAACACCGACGGGTTATCAAAACATAAGAGTAAACCAAGTGTATTTTTAGCGAAAAGTTCTTTGCTATTATGTGTGTACTTTTACACGATTTGGTATCTATGAATCTTTATGGTGTTCCATTTATCATTTTATACCAAACAGTTCGTGCGACTTTGGTCGTCATCCGTGGCAAAGGAAATTGGCGAGGGAATCCCTCGTCAATTTCCACGGTGGACAATCACGCGATACAATATTTTCAGAAAATCTTCAATGATTTTGTTAACATGCGACTGATTTGAATTCGGTTTGAAGCAGAGAATGTGGACAGACGTCACGCATTAGAAAATTCAACTTATAAAAAGTTATTGAAGATAAACCAAAATTTTGGTGTATCTTCAATAACTTTTTTTATCAGTTGATTTTTCAAAAATCCAACACATCCAGCTTATTCCTTGCATTTTCCCACCTTCTCTGCTTCAAACAGAATTCAAAGTGGTCATGGTATTAAAAAAATATGGAAGACTATCGGAAATTCTGAACCACGTGATTATACACGGTGCATTACTACAGATGACGCAGCGAAATCGACGAGGGTATACCTATGGCCATCTTCGCAAGCCAAGGGCGTAACGTCGTTTCTGTATTCACCCTTGGCGTATTTAGTCCGATTTTCTTGGTCTCCTGACAAGCGTTTTCATTGGTTCCAGCGAGGTCTCGCTGGAACCAATCAGATTGTCGACTGATACATTTGTTATGAGTAACCAAATCATGACAACGGGCGGGAAAAGGCATTGCATTTGCAACTCAAAAACGCGAAGATGGGCGTTTTTTCCTACGAATTTCACTGCAATAGACAGGAATTCTCTAACTTTAATCGACGAATTATTATACTTTCGACAATTCGACCGAAAAAACAGCTAACTTTTACATAATCTGCACGACGTACGACGCGAAAGACAACGCGCGTTAATGACGTCATGAATAATGGACGTAAACAACCAGCAGAACAACCGCTAGGCGGCGCTTCGCAATTTCAAGAAAATCGGACTAAATCTGCCAAGGGTGAATACAAACGTAGGTTGGTTCAACCTTGGCTAGCGAAGATGACCTATGGCGGTCTGTAAGTTGACTCCCAGCGCCTAATGAAGATTTATGTAGTAAATACTAAATAAATGCTCATTAGTTGCTGAGAGTCTACTTACAGACCCCTATGGATGTACTATCGTGAATTTCGGTTGTAGTGAATAACGCCGGACGTTGTGGGAAGTGTCTGGTATCTAATAATGAATTGAAAACCTTAAAACTGGTTTTGCCATCCCACAGTGAAGTTAAGAAAGCACTGCTAGAAAAAGTGAAAATGCTGATAATCTGCACTATGCTTTTTTGTAATTTCATTTCAATACTTTGCATTCTAAATGACACCAAATTCTATATGGCAACCAATCATAATACCAAACATATGAATCACAAAAGAAACTGTCTATGTTTAAATGATATGTTGATTACTTACAAGTGATGATAATATAAAAAGGAATGAAACAAAATGTTGTGTCCCTTGCTTGTTTTACAAATGTCTATCATTCATTACAAACAGATTTAAAGTATACAGCCCATCATTAAAAACTCCACTTTCTAGCCATACCACGGTGGATAACCAACGTGACTTTTTGGAAGCGTTAACACCGAAAAAATCGTCCGTTTCAAGGTATATTTATTTACAAATATAAATTTACTCTATATTCATATGCAAAGGAGGTAATTTTGAACATTTTTGTAAAATATTTCCAAAATTATGCATTAATTCTAAATCCCAACCCGATCAGAATGTTTATGTTTGTATTTGAAATAGAAATGTACCACAAATTTGGAATAACTGGCACTTTTTCAAATTTCGCCTCTGGCTCTTTAGTGGTAATGATGGGTTGCATACCTTAATCAAAGTACTGAAAGTACTGTTGGAAAGCAAATTTGCTGATTATGTCTAAAGGCCTTTCTAGTTGTTAGCAATATGAATTACACGGAGTTGGATAAAAGTAATTAATTGAATTTGATTCTTTAGAAAGTTACAAAATACAAATTATGAAAGGATAATGTCTGTTCCATATCAGCAAAATATACTGAACAAAAGAGAAAACTTTACGCTGCAAGATTTCTTGTTTCTGAAAAAGTATCGAACTAAAAGCCTGATTTTATTTTTACAATATTTCCATGGCATTCGGCAATCGTTTTGTCGAAGTTTCATTGCCTTGTCTCCTTTAATGTCAGAGTTACGGCCCTTAATGCATTTACAGCTAATTTCATCTAATGCCACATACGCGCGATAAACGATTCATTATTTTTACGGAATTGGTCATAAAAACCAAAACAAAAACCACAAAACATCTCTCTTATCACTTGTAGCAAGCTCTAAAATAAAGGTCTAATCTGTCAATTTTGTGAATTACCCCCCTTTGACATAAACAAATAGGGAATTTAAAATGTCGAATTCTCCCAGCCGAAAACGACTATAAGGCATTCTAGCACTCTATATGTTCTCCTATACCCAATGTCATGTTCTGAAGTAGGTTTTCTTGTATAATAGACTTGTGCGACAGGTCACGGTTCATAAATCTATTTGATGTACAGGCCCGTAGGAATAGGGGGGGGGGGCTAAGCCCCTCCAATGTTGACCAAAAATGCCGAATTTTCTTGACTGTAAATCAAATAAAATAACCATCTTACCGGCTATCAACGAATTCATTCTATTTCGTAGTTTTTGTTCCACTTAAAACTTCTCTTTATCACTGTATATTGAATGCACGTGTGCTTAATCGCTGTATATTGAATGTACGTGCGTCGTCATCGATTTCTCCGCATTTTGTGGGAGCCTCGTTTTGAAAATGTCGATTTGTTACTATTTTTAGTAACAATTCACATGTATACAATGTTAATTCGCTCTTCGATATTTGGATGTCGCTATTTACATCAGAGCGCTGTCCAATTCAAAAACAAAAGAAAATTCCGACACAAGTTATGTCGCTGTGTCGGAATTTTCTTTTGTGTTTGACTGGGACAGCGTTTCTTTGTAAATAGCGACATCCAAGTATCATCGAGCGAATTTTCATCAGAGAAGTCTCGGATTACCGGAAGTGTTCTGCGGGTACGGACTAAAACATAAATGAAAGTAAACTGGTACCCCGTCTTCCCTATGTATGAACCCATTAACGATCGATAGATCTAGGGGCTGGGTACCAGTCTAAAATGAAAGGAGTCTATACCCTAATTAGAAAGCATTTGATCTCTGAAAACTACATGTCTTACTTGCTAAAACATGTGTTCCGTCACTACTTTATCCCTTTCCCAAATAAGACCGGGCCGGGTTTGACAGCCCGAAAAGAAAATGTTCGGGGGAATATTGGGATGAAAGAAGAAACTGCTGATAATCAGAATTTTCTACTTTAACCTCGATATTGTCTTTGGTATTATCTACAAATAGTTCTAATTTCATCTAGGTATGTACCAATTTTGTCGTCTGCTACGGCTTTTTTTTATTTTGACCAATCTGAAATGTTTCTATTTGGGAAATGGTTAACATACCAACAATGTAAATTGATTTGATTCTATGTAGGCCTATTCATCTAGATCTAAATCCACGGTGGGTAACTCACATGACTTTAGGGAAGCGTTAACACCGAAAAAATCGTCCGCTTCAAGGTAAGTTTTGTTTAATTTCTCAGCTTATACCCTATTGATTTTGATGAGATAAAGTGTACGGAACGCGCCCTTGAGAGGGCTATTCCCGGCTCTAACTCACTCTGCTCCAAATCCAGTGGTTTCTTCAAACATTCGAGCCAAAGTGTTTGTAAGTGCAAAACGAAAGTGGGAAGCATTCACATGCACCGAAGAACACTTTCGCTTGAATGTTTGAAGAAATCACGGGATCGGAGCAGAGTGAGTTACAAACGGGAATAGCCCTCTCAAAGCGCGTTCCGTGCACTTTATCTCGTCAAAATCAACAGAGTATAAGCTGAGAAATTAAACCAAACATACCTTGAAGCGGACGATTTTTTCGGTGTTAACGCTTCCCAAAAGTCACATGGGTTATCCACCGTGATATCTATATATCAAAAAGTTAACACCGTTTTTTAAACCAAGTGGTGAAAGGATTGCTAGTCTGATTTCTATGCATTTTGAGCATATCATCACATATTCTGGTTTCCCAGATTTCTACTTTCGCTTTGAAATGCCTATAGCTACACGCGAATACTAGCAAGGCCTATTAGACAAGATGTCTATGTCATTAACCTTAAAATAACCACTTAGTTGATCAATCAATTATTGTGAACGCGATTAAATGCATGGCTTATCGAATATCATTGTTTAGTTTCGGACATTAAAACGTTTAAGAATTTGGGCATAGAAAGATTCTAAAAATAGACGTGTCCTAGTTCCTATTTTTAGCGCTTGAAGTGGGTCGCATATTTCATAGTTCAGTAAACTTGACTGACCCATTTTCAACGAAAGATATTGGACTTGCTATTGAACCGTAATGAAAGCAAATTACTACGTGATCGTTTCTCCTCTTTTAACACATGTTTAATTGGAGGTTTTATCATCGGTCACACAATTGAATATCTTGTGTACAACTATAGAATTCAATATTGAATATTCGAAAGGTTGTTCTTGTCATTGATCTTTGCTTTTGATAGAACTATTTATAGTGAGGAGGACCGGGAGATGTTGTGTGGTATGCAGAGAATGTTAAAGTGCAGAGAAGCACGACTGGAAAGGAAAGCAAATTTTGCAAATTTGCTTTCCAAAAACGATAATTATGTTGCATTGTAACAAATTGTGATATAAAATGTATAGTGATGTCCAAACGGACCCAAACAGGAAAGTCAAGGTTACAAGTGCATTCTCTGGTTACATCTGAAAGTGTTGGGTGACCGAAATGGCTATAGTAGAGCAACAAAAGGAAAGCGCATATGGTCAAATGTGACGCACACAAAATGGGGCGTGGGGTCAATCTGACCCCAGTTGGTAGGATGAATGTTGAACGCTGATAATAAGCAATCGTTGCATCAACACACTTTAAAGAATGAAATGGGAATGGGATGTCTCTTTAAATTTGAAAGCACAAAATGTGTCGTTAGAATGAACATTTGGTTCACAAGACAAAGCGTTTGAAAACGACATTGCCTTCTTTCTAGAGAGCGTGGGTGCTACGTCCTGCTATTAGATTTACTACTATAGGGTAACATATTTCTTTTTCTCAGTTCAACTGTTGTTTGAACAACGTGAACCTGGTCCTTTGACCTTTTTTGCAAACAAAAATGGATTTTCACATCAGTGTCGATAAAAAACCATGTGACAAATGGAGTCGAAAGAATGTGCTACTGTAAAAAAATGACATAGTGTTGGCATATTGTTCAATATTGTACATAAATTCACAATTTTATTAACCCTTTCCCAAACGGCAAAATTTTAGGGTGATCCAATTTGAAAGCTGCTGCAGACGACAAAAATGATGATAATAAAGACACGATTTATGTAAAATATGGCACAGAAAATATTGAGACAAAAGGAGAAACTGCTGGTTATCAGCAGTTTCTTCTTTTGTTTCAATGTTTTCCCAAGCCGTCTCTATTAGGGACGTCAAAACCAGGTCTTGTTTGGGAAAGGGTTAAAGGCCATTGTCGTGTCTGAAGCACATAGCAAATTAGAATAATCCAAATATTTGTCTTTTGCGAAATTTTGAAAAAAAAATAAACATCCTGTAAATCTGTAATAAGCAAAGTGACCAAATAAAAAAAGCCATTGTTGAACGCCCACAAGCATCTAGTGATATTGTCTACTTTGCAAGAAATGGTCGCAGTGGGAGAATATTAAAATCACCTGACATTGGCCTTGTCGAATTATGACACATGCGCCAAATAAGGTCTATATAACAGAAATGTCTTCGAAGCTTTGACCGCATTAGACAATCGGACAATCATGGTGCTTTGTCAACGGTTATGTAGTCTTGATAGGATTATTGGAAATATAATGGTGCAATCTGCACAAAATCTGGTACGTGAACAATTGATGGCTTTGTTATCATTTATTTATTTTTCTCGTCATTTATTGTTTATATTTTCAATAGTTATAAACATATACATATTTTTTCATTTTTTATTTTATCACACATTTTTACTAAAGATTGTATATTTTTCAAATCTTTCATATTTCGCAATTACATAAATAATAATAGACCGAGCGATCTATTTTTATTAGTATTATTATAGTCCATTATTTTTATCCTTTTTTTAATATATATTTTCGGTAGTAAATTCTGCTTATCGACCGCATATGCAATAGTTTTTCGTTTTTTTTATTCATTTTTTTTTCTTACATACAACTTATATTGCTCTGCACAGAAACATTACTAAATGCAAAATCAAATGAAATAGGGTGTCTGTCTTTCATATATGTTATTTGACTTATTTTATATTTGAATTGTATAAGTGAAACTTTCCGATTTTCCTATTTTCATAATTATTGATCTAGATCTATTTACCCTTTTTGTTTACTTATTTATTTTTTTGCACTTTTTCACGTTTTGCATTTACTTTCTTTAATTATGTATCTTGTTTTGTTTGTTCTCGTGTCCATTTATGGACTGTTACTTTCTTGTAAAATCAATGATGGCAAACATCAGATAAATTATTTAGTAGACATGCTCGATTTTCTTGAGTTTTGCCAGCCTTTACGTTTTTAAGTCCGTGACATAACTATAATCTTATTTTTTGTCATTTCAGTATGTCATAGCTATAACGTTTACACTGCTAAGCTGTTCTAAGGGATACACTCGATTTCAAGAACGAAGTGTTCTATCCTCAAACCCACAGTTTTCAGCATATAGACCACCAGAAATGCGTTACAACAACCCACAGTTCAGAAATAGCTTCATCGTCAGTCGAACTGTCTCAAATCCTAGACGCTATTCATCTTTGCTCGAAGCGGAACGAAGTTTGGGACAACAAACACGTAATATGTTAGCAAATAACGGCCAAGGTCTGCCGTGGTCCTGTCCATGTGAGAGATTTTGGCGGGATTTAGGCGAAAACTTTTACCCTCGATTTATTCGTGATGGCCGTTGTCGCTCATCGACGTGTTATCACGGACATTACACGTGCAGGCCGTTAACGTACTCCGTGCCCGTGTTAAAACGTATAACGCCGGGTGATGACGTCAGTGAGACGGACAGGGTGTTTGGAAATGAGTTTTATTTTGTAACCGTGACCGTGACGACCGCGTGCTATTGTGGACCAAATATGGATACTTAAACATTTAACACATGTCCTCTGTGTGAATAACGCATAGTCCTTTCTGTAACTCATAAAATAAGAGGGATAGGCTTGAGCTGCTTTAGAACAGGGTTAAAAACTTATACTATGCCTGAATTACATTCACGGTCTTATAATCTGTTTAGAAAAAATAGTATCGACCAACTCTTTGGACCAATGAAATTGCAGTATATTTCAAGATTTCGCCGGTATAATTCGCATAAACGAGTTACCGGCTAGTTTATGTGACGTCTATACATACATGTAGCCACGCCAGGTCTCCAATGAACCGCTATTGAACACTAAGTCAGATAGAGTCTGTATATTAGATTGCGCGCATTTGTATGTTTATTTGGCGTAGAATCTACTTTACAGCCTCTATCTAATACAATAACTGTAAAAGTCACCCCCCTGGTTGAATGTTAGCTTTACAAGAAAAACTATTCATTTTAATGTCAACCTTTTCAATTGAACACGGATTGTGCTGTTAACCCATACGCATACATTGGCCTTTTTGATGCCCCATATGAAAAGGACATGGAATACATAATGTAAAGTAAAGAAATTGTCTTTGACAAGAAATGTCTTCATTTTTTACGTTTTCTACACACACAAACTTCAAAATGTAAAATCTGTTTCAGTAGAAATGTCGTCTGAAACACCTTTGAATTTTGACCAGTCTAAAATCATGTCTGGTAATGGGTCAAACAGATTTGTCTACTTCATTATGACGTATTTTTCCTTCGAATTTACACACAATAGCATTACTTTTAAAATATTTAGTTAAAGTAACCAGTTGATAAAATTGCTGTCAATGCGGAGAGCATGTCGCTTCCTATTTCGTTTCGTGGAAGAGTTATATCTACGAGGGTTGATTGATAAGTAGTGAGCCTCTCATAGAAGGGGTCAAGCAAGGATGTCTAGTTTCAGCCCCTGTATTCTCTGGCAATTTAAAGATGTGCAGTCGAAAACTGGTGTCTTGTTATTAGTAAAGTCGCGGGCATCGAGACAAGCTATCACCTTTTCCCCAAGGGGAACGCATGGCCTCTGCTATGGCCATTTTTCAAGTTTGTTAACACGTATCTAGTAGGCCACCGACCGTCACTCATGGTAAGTTTAAAAGAGAGAAAGGATTTTCAAGCTTCAGTAATGCTCATGGTCAAATTGAAAAAAAAAAACGGAAAAAATCTAAATGCTTGATAGGTATTGAGCTGGTATTTGGTATTTGAGGACGCATTTATGGGTTACAGAAGAACTTTAAATTTCGTTCAGGTTCATTGACTTTTTTAAACAAAACATAAAGATGCGAGCCTTAGAAAATTACTGGAAAATTACAGGTTTCAGATTTCTTTCTGGTCGTTTTTGAGTCGATTTTGGTATACGAGTTCGCAATTGTATTTATGAGTTGCAGAACAAAGTTTGAGTTTCGTTCTGATCAATTGGCTTTTGAGGAAGATACGGATATTTAACTTGGAAAAATACTTGGAAATAACAGTTCCAGTCTTTTTTCGAGGTCTTTTAACACAAAAAAACTATATTGACCTATACGTGGATATATTACATAAAGCCCATAGGGGACTTGGCCTTTGTTGTACAATACTTCAGAATGTTTTCTTTTAGGATTTTGTCACTTTCTTACAAAGCGCGTTATAACGTTAGATCTCATTTATTGTGGAAGATGTTTTGGAAGGTTTTTTAGTGATTTTTTGTGTGTTTTCTAGAGCTTTATTAAATATGTAGGCTTATTTGCAATCAAAGAGGATTCAAGTATAATGTATATTTTAAAAAATGGGGTATCTCTTTATCCTCATAATTTTTTTATCTATTTAACATGAAAATTCAATAGCAATGTACGGTCGGTAATCCCGTATCTTTGATATTATTTATTTTCCTTAACGCTCGACTATATTTTCAAATTTTAGTTAGATATATTCTGATTTTTTTTTCGGGAGACAGGGCGGAGCCTAGTAAACGGTTCATTACATTTAAGCTTGAGGAGAAACAGCCTTCTCGCTTAGCGGTACATCGTCGGTATTATTGCAAAACATTATAACTACAGTGTCAATCAGGCTATAGTTACGAGGTTTTATAACAACTCATTTTACAATAGAACGTTCTTTCAATTTCGAAATGTGTTCATGCTCGTGCCACACGTTTTTCTCTTATATCAACCAAGATATTGAGAAGTAAACTCGTCGAATAACCTCTTCGCTTAGCCCCACCCTGTGAGGTGAATAAAAATGGATTATACTTTATTCCGATATTTTATGACATTTACTTTGATATCAATCCCTTTCTTCGGTTTCTTGTCAAAGCCGAGAACATTGAACTTTTTAACTTTCACATTTGTTCTTAGCTTTGACAAGAAAATCATGAAGCAAATATTTAAAGGCCCGGTCCCACTGGCAGATTAACAAAAACGTATGCAAAAAGGACACAGCGGACGAGCAAAATTTCGGTAGTGGCACCATCCGTTTTCATCCGCTTTTAGAAAATGGCGAAAATATAACGGAAAAGAGCGCACGTCAGTAGTATATAGCGGGGATGTTAAACGGATATTCGTGGAAAGCTTGGCGGATGGGAGCGAATGTCAGCATGATATACGGAATACATCCCAGATTAAAACTCTTTCTTCCATTTGTATACTTCATATACGCGATGCATATGCTTACATCCTTTCTATTTCCGTGCTGCTAACGATGTATAGACGTTCCATGTACCTTATCGTTCCCCTATCAATCCCTTTTCAGTTTCGGTTGATTAGAGTTTCAAGGATGCCTATAGGATGGAGAAAGGATACAACGGACGGATAACGGATATAGAACGTCTGTTGCTCGTATATATATCGTACACGACGGAAGGTTCATCCGTTCTAAAAGTTTTGGGCAGCCCAAAACTTCTTGCGCGGATGAAATTACGGTTGACGGATGCCCGTTGGATAAAACGTATGCAATAAGTACACATAGGACTTCCAACGGATGGAAAGAGACGTCTAACGGAATTCAAGATTTTTTGTACGTTTTATATCCTCTTTGCATCCGAAAGTGCAGTGGGACCGGGCCTTAAAGAAACAAATGTTAGACTATGGCTGTTTTTTTAGTATAATAGTTTCACAATTGAACGAGAATGATTACAATCGTTTTCGTTTATCAAAACAACTGTAATCATTCTCGTATATTCTGATTTTTTCCGGAGACAGGGCGGAGCCTAGTAAACGGTTCATTACATTTAAGCTTGAGGAGAAACAGCCTTCTCACCTAGCGGTACATCGTCGGTATTATTGCAAAACATTATAACTACAAAGTGAATCAGGCTGTAGTTACGAGGTTTTATAACAACTCATTTTACAATAGAACTTTCTTTCAATTTCGAAATGTGTTCATGCTCGTGCCGCACGTTTTTCTCTTATATCAACCAAGATATCGAGAAGTAAACTCGTCGAATAACCTCTTCGCTTAGCCCCACCCTGTGAGGTGAATAAAAATGGATTATACTTTATTCCGATATTTTATGACATTTACTTTGATATCAATCCCTTTCTTCGGTTTCTTGTCAAAGCCGAGAACATTGAACTTTTTAACTTTCACATTTGTTCTTAGCTTTGACAAGAAAATCATGAAGCAAATATTTAAAGAAACAAATGTTAGACTATGGCTGTTTTTTTTAGTATAATAGTTTCACAATTGAACGAGAATGATTACAATCGTTTTCGTTTATCAAAACAACTGTAATCATTCTCGTATATTCTGATTTTTTTCCGGAGACAGGGCGGAGCCTAGTAAACGGTTCATTACATTTAAGCTTGAGGAGAAACAGCCTTCTCACTTAGCGGTACATCGTCGGTATTATTGCAAAACATTATAACTACAACGTGAATCAGGCTGTAGTTACGAGGTTTTATAACAACTCATTTTACAATAGAACTTTCTTTCAATTTCGAAATGTGTTCATGCTCGTGCCGCACGTTTTTCTCTTATATCAACCAAGATATCGAGAAGTAAACTCGTCGAATAACCTCTTCGCTTAGCCACACCCTGTGAGGTGAATAAAAATGGATTATAATATGAAAATAGGCAAAGCCTAAATACGGGCGAAAAGCAGACCACATAAAGTAAACATTTGCTAGCTTAACATTGAAATACGAATATGTGCAATGTTTGAATTATTTGATTCGTTTTTCGATAATTAATTAAAAATAATCGATTTGTCAATTATTCCATTTTTTATCACTGCGTTTTAGAAACTAGACAGCTTTGACGGTCTGGAAGCGCTCAACAGGCCTGAATTAGTTGTCTTGTTGAATGCAATTTCAGACGTTCAGGCAGCGCAAACGAGGATAATGCGTGATTTCACAACAAATATTTAAAGGAATCGATTTAATGGGACCCATGCTAGATAACTCAGACGTCAATAGTAAACATATGTCCTAGAAGATCTGTGGAGCCGTTAGAAAAACAAAGACACAATTGGCAATTTGATCAAGTTAAAGGGCACATGACTCTGGATGCTATAAACCTATCATGCTTAGGATCAATCTTAATCAAGATTTTTACGTCAACAATACTTCATTGAAGTTTTGTCCCTATATTGGTCATTATTTGTGGATGTAAATAGCACACATTTATAACTCAATATTCTGTCCAAATCTTTTCTTGATTTGTCAATAGTCGCTAGAGTGAAAACAAAGTCGAAACGGTATTTTCTACATTTGGGGGCAGATAACCGCTGACTCTCTTCATCATTCAGAATTATTTCAGGATAATACCGTTGAAGTTCAGTTGAAATCCACCAAGTAGTATTGAACAGATTTTTAAAGAAAAGGTTTACGCACGCACAAACGGACGGCGACGCACGACAGACACGCCGCCATAATTTAGCTCTCTGACCTGACGGCCAGTGGAGCTGAAACTCTTTACAATTTCTCCATGAGCAAAATTAGACTATTTCTAATCTAAAAATGTTGAAGACGACAACTTTAAATGGAAGAATTAATCATATTTGGGGAAATGAAGAAAATTCTTGTTTCAAGCATTTAATTCATTTCCACCATGTATTTCCAAGCCTATTTATCTTGCGAGTCATTAAAAGCGTCACCATGTGCAAAAAGAGGATTTTCTATTAAGTACATGCCACCTCAAACTCGCTGTTTGTAGACTGTCTGAATGCATGTACACATCATCCTATTCTCTTTTAGCGAGAGAATTATACGACACAACAACAATGATTACAGAAAAACTTCAATAATTCTATTAAATCGTGATCGATTTCAAAACCGTTTGGAGCAAAGAAGACGAGAAATCGACTTGATCTTCTAGATATCGCGGATCTTATAAACATCTTCTGATAAAAAAGTATTGACGAGCAAACACAATTTTGTTTGCTCTTCTTCATTTTTTGAACGGTTACTGTTTAAAAGATACTCCATACACAACAAAACCTTGATATCATGTACACATTCTCTGCTTCAAACCAAATTCAAATCGGTCAAGCACTAACAGATTTATTGATGATTTTCTGCAACTGTAGATCTTGCTGTTTCGCGTGATTACCCGTAGTATTCGCGTGATTCCCTTATTGTGTATGTGATTCTCCGCAGTGGTTGGCAAACGTAAGGTTTGTGTTCAGGGTACAAGACGCAGGTTGTATTTTGATTCCAAGCTGCCCTGGGAACATGTATGTTCATATCTATAGATTGCAGATTTTAAGCATTCTCCTCTTGGTTTTTCATGTATGTATTCCTTCTCCTTCACTGAAGGAGTGATAGCAATCTTGTTTGGAAAATATGACAAAATGGAACATAAGACAATGAAACAATGACAAACAATCAGAAAAAATTATTTCATATAATCTAATAAATTTTCATAAAAAAAGATTTTCTACATTAAATCTTCTATCACTGATACTATGTGCTGAAAAATAACTGTGTTGAGTTTTTAACGCTAACCCCATAAACAAGTTGTTTATTTGTTTAGCTAGCATTATACATAACCCATTTCCAAGCAACAAAATGTTAGGGTGGTCCAACTAGAAATATCATGCTTACGGCAGTTTCAAGTGAATGAAATTTTTAATTTTTTTATCTTTTTGGATGGAAAACATTGTTGGAAATGAAGAAGTTGGTTCTCAAAAGCAAATTTCTTCATTTTTCACGATGTTTTCTATGGCAATTATTTTGTGGAAAGTCAAAAGTCATGGTGTGGTAATGGGTTAACACCAAGTACAATGGATATCATAGAGTATCAGATAGTAAAGAGATCAAATGTATTCTGATAAGGATCCATTTTTTCCTTGCAGCTATTAATAATGGAGAATAATGTGGATCTATATCAAAACGTGTGCATGCACATGCTGATCTGGATCCATAGTCTTTTCAAATGCCATAACTCTTTTCCAAACAAGACCTGTTTAAAACGTCTCTAAAATATATGGCTTTGGAAAGCATTGAGGGTAAAGAAAAATAATGACATCTAGCATTTTCTATACATGTATTTCCATAAATGATAACCACACTATGATCTTTCAATATCCTTTTTTTAAGTGTTAACCCATTCCCAAACGACGAAATTTTAGGGCGGTCCAATGAGAAAGCTGCTCTGGACAACAAAATAGATATAATTAAAGGTAAATTTTCTGATTAATGTAGCTTAGAAAACATTGAGACAAAAGAAGAAAATGCTGGTTATCAGCATCCTTTGCCTCAATATTTTTCCAAGCCAATTCTATAAGGGATGTAAAAATCAAGACTTTTGTTTGGGAAAGTGCTAATGTTGTGTTCTACAACAGCTAGCTATGAACTTGGACCAGCCTAGAAAATTGTTGTTCCTGGAAAGTTTACGGAACCTTTTTCTTGACTCATATATGTTTTGCCTAACTTCACAAATGCACAAATAAATAAGTCCTTCATGGGTTACAGCAAGTTTGTCCATTTTGTAAAACATTATATCACTGGTATTCAGCAGCTAACTTCATTTATCTGTAATGAAACAAATTACAAATTTATGTCATTATATTGTTTCTAGTTTCTACAGTGTGCTAACTTTCCCCAAAGGACAAGCTTTTAGACCAGTGAAATTTCATACAAAACAATCCATATTGGATTCTGTACTGTTCAAATATGTAAATGTATAATAAGGCCCTTCACATTTGATGATAAATCAGTATTCAGTTATTGAACATTGACAAAACTTTAACATATGTCAAAATCTTAAGTCAATTTGAGGAAAAATTAAATGGGAAATTCATGCTACTGGAAGAAACAATTTAGACAATGTAAACTGTTCTGCCTTATGTCCATTATGAGTTACATTCAGAGCTTCTTTGTCTGGGTAAATAAAACATGTAAACTGTCTATTGATCATTTAAATTGACACATTCCAATCAGACATATACATGTAAATGTATAAATCATAATGTGACACCTTTTAAAAGCAATATTTCAAACTGATCTATGCTGAAAGAGCTAGCAGACAATATGCACTTTATGGTGAAGAAAACATTATGTTTAAAGCAGAGGTCAATTTTCATTCAGAAAGTAGAGGTTTTTGTCATATTTTGTGATTTAGAAAAAAACAACTTTGTACATGATGCAATAAAATCTAGATTGTTTTCGTGATGAAGAGTAAATGCATACCATTCTGAAACACAACCCATTCCACCAGACTGCATACCATTCTGAAACACAACCCATTCCACCAGACTTTATATGGCCGATCCACATACCATTGTTTTCACCATGTCTGCAAAAATGATCATTGACATACATGAATATATTTTATAATTTATATGCATATCGAATTCATGATATGAAAATGTACAAAACTGTCAAATGCATATGTATTTCAATACTTACTAGAGTCAAAACGCAAAAAAAAACTTTACACAATTATAGGTTCAGCCAAGTAATGTCTTATTCAATATAGGATTTAATGAGTAAGTAGCCACAACATAACCCTTTTCATGATGAACTACACCTAAAACTATTCGGGTAGGATCTGCCAATATGTACTGAAAGACCGTATTCTACATTTCCTGTGAAAACAACCAAAATGTTCCCTGATCACTGGTGATCAGCATGTGTTGCAGTTAGCAACAAATCTGTGCATTTTACATAATCTTTAATCTAACATGATATTTCGTTTAACCAGCAACAATTTGACAGTGCAGTTACAGTGATTGAACAAACTTGGTGCTATTTTATCTGAATTATTTGAATCTATACATAAAAAACTCACTCACTAAAATCATTTAGATATAGGAGTTTTGAACAATGGCTTATGGTGGACAGCAGAATATTCCTGATAAAGGCAAGATGGTATATACATATAAATGTTGCAATTCAAAGAGTTAATAAGACAGCAGAATGGGGGGGGGGGGGTCCAAAAAATCCTTGAAAATACAATACAATACAATACAAAAACATTTTATTTGCTATATGATATACAACTTGTACAAATAGCAAAATAACAAAAACATGAAAAAATATTTGTCAACATGATGTAGGAGAAAAAAGTGAAGAAGTATGGATATTAGTTATTAATTCTACTAAGTTCTTGTTCCCGTGATTGGTTTGCATCATGAATAAACTTTGCCAAATTAAAAATATTTTTGGGTTTGTTGGATGACATTAAACATTCAAATTTAAAGAGGTTAGGCCATCTACAGAAATAAGGTTTAAAGAATCGGATACGTATATCACGGTAAAAGGGACAAACAAGCAAAAAGTGAAATTCTGTTTCGGGTGTGTTTTGATTACAAAGCTTACAAATTCTTCTTGAATGTGGAATATTTATGTGGAAAATACAATTTTCTGCTATCAACATAAACATTTTTGAGAAACTCATTGACTTAGTGGTTAAATATTTGTTAAAATCTTAAAATCATCATCATGACAGAATTATACATACTTTTAGGAATAATACACTAAAATGGTAAACAACAAATCAACTCACTTGAAATGTGCCTGGTACTTGGCCTCACAATTACTATTAACTAACTTGAACCCATGTAGATTCTTGTTTTATTGCTGAAATGAATATAGAAATCATATTAATCAAGTCATAGCGATTTAATAAATTTACAAATACAAATGCAATTTCTCATCTTTCCTTAATATATGCTGTGCTATTGGCTATAGATTAACATAAACATCTTGGCACTCTGTTCAATTGAGCTGAGTTCTAGAAAAAGAATCTTTGTTGCATTTGAGAACAACATGGATCCAGTTCCAAAACTTCTGCAGACAACAAATTGGGTGTTGATAAAGATTGGATTTGTGTACAATATAGCACAGAAAATATTGAGGCTAAAGAGGAAATGCTGATTATCTGCACTTTCTTCTTTTTTCTCAATGTTTTCCCATGCTATTTCCATTAGACATGTCAACACCAGATTTTGTTTGGGAAATGATCAGGTTTAATGGATATGTTCGGTAAAAACTGAAACACATTCAAACGTTTCCCAAATAAAGTGTTAAAACTTTTTTATTTGCCTAATATATATTCGAAGAGCATTCATGTAATTGACCAAACGCCGACTGTCAATCAAAAACATCGATAAGCCAATGGACGATCAGAAAAATGCCATGCCCCAATTTTTCTTCGTTGCACGTGTTATTGTATCGATTTATCGACTGACAATCAAAACAATCGACATGCCAATGACAAAGAATTTTGTGCTAACAATAGCCTAGGTTTACAGTTATGTTTTGATAAACCGTCGGTGTTGTTATAAAATCTCGTAACTACGGCTTAAATCAAGCCGTAGTTACGAGATTTTATAACAATACCTACGAACTACTATTTTGTTTGTCCGAATTTACGTCACGATTAACTGGATAATATCGTTCCCTTAAAGGCTTTTAACGATCACATGCCTATTGTTTGCCTTAAATTCTATGTTGGGCGGAGCGATCTGTCGATTGGCGTTTGGTCAATTACTAATTAATGTGTTTTAGTGTTTCATGTATTTCTACATACTGCCTAGAATGATATAATTTGAGAAAGTATTGTGCAAAAAGAAGGATTTGACTTGTGCAATACAAAATTTGGATTTACCAGTTAATACTTTCCCAAACGACAAAATATTACAACATTTCGATAATGGACCTTTGCTGCTGCTGTAAACAACAAATTGAATGTTGATAAAGGTATGATTTGTGTACCATATGGCATAGAAAATATTGTGACAAAGGAGAAGATCCTCAGTGACGGATCCAGAGAGGGTGAGGCACAGGTAGCCAACACGGGCTGGGTTAGTGTTGTAATTCAAGTTTACACAAAGTTTAAAATGATATGGAATAATAGACAAGGTTGATGACTAACCACTTCAGTACAGAAAATTTAGTCGACCGACAACTCGCAATCGAACTTGCACACATAATTAGCAAGACTCGTTCGAGATGCATGAATAAAATCATTGCACATAGCAGGGTTTTCCGCTGAATATTTTGAAGCTGTAGTGGCATTGGTAAACCTTGAAACACATTGTGTTCATGCAAATAATTGAAAAAAACTGTAATGGGTAAAGAAGAAATTGCTCAATTTGAGAAATTTCTTCTTTTCTCGTGTTTTTATACAGAATTAAAGTATATTTTAGTATATAAGAATGCACCATTTATCATTATTTGACATGAAATACCTCTAAATGTCTCTCTTTGGTGACCATTTTGAAGAAATTAAGCTGTGGGGTACTTTTGAAGCTGTAGGGGCATTACAATGATTAACATGAAGCTGTAGTGGGGCCGATACAGCTTATTGGGCTGGGGAGAATTTGTACTGCATAGTAAATGAGACATTTTTTTGTACCGCTGAACAACTGAATTTAGTCCAAAATATGAGTAAACCCTTTCCAAAACAAGACCTGGTTTTGACGTCCCTTATAGAAAAAAGGCCTGGGAAAACATTGAAACAAATTAAAGAAGAAACTGCTGATGACCAGCAGTTTCTCCTTTGGTCTCAATATTTTCTCTGCAATATTTACAAACTATTTCTTGAACAACTTCTATTTTGTCATTTGTGACAGTTTTTGAAGTCGATTACCCTAAAATTTTGCCGTTTGGGAAAGGGTTAACTCAAAATTCAATTTACAGTGCTGAAAAAAAAAATTCTGGAAGGGCCATGGTGACAGGACATCCGACTGGTTGGAAGGCTAGGGGTCAGCCAATCAGTTCTAATGTCAATTGCAAGGTCACAGTCAACAAGAATTCCTATGGAAAAGTGGCCAGTAATCGCCCTTGTCTATTATTTCTTTTCTTCCTAGAAATGTTTGTTTTAACACATAGTCATTATAATATTTCTTACTTTTAGCCCATACTACACTAACCCAGCCCATGTTGGTGGGTGAGCGGGGTTCAAACAAATCCCCCTTAGGCCAGAGATGTAGCCTGATTATTTCATTTTCATGCAGAAATTCAGTCAAAATTGTGTAATAACAGGAAATCAAACCCCTCTATTGGTATATTCTACGGTACACCCCCCTCCCCCCCTCACAGATATCCTGGATCTGCCCCAGATGCTGGATACAAATGTTTAGGCCAAATGAAAAAAAGGTGTGTTTCAGGTTACCTGACCGTCCCTAGAAAATTGGGGCCGACCCTAATTTTTTTATTGTCCTCACAGGAAAAAATACTAAAAACAACAAAAATGGCAAGAAAAAAAGGAAACAAAACCCAAATAAAATAAAATAAAAGATAGCCGACAGACCTACCCTAATTTTTTTCAACATGTAACCTGAACCACACATATTTTTTTATTTGGCGTTTCGGAACATCAAAACCAGGGCCCCGTTTTACTAACGAACTTACGATCATATTTTTGTGTAAACTGTGTAACAAGGCATCTGATTGCACGAAAAATCGGATTAGGCCAATCATGTTTGTTGTTACAAGTGATTACGCAAAAAATAATCGTACGTTCGTTAGTAAAACGGGGCCCAGGTCTTATTTGGGAAAGAGTTAACAGTAGAGTCCGGTGAGTCAGTGCACAAATTCAATTCTGTCTATCAAACAGCTAACATCTCCATTATCAATGCAAAAACAAAACTTAACCTATGATCTGACTCTTCAAATATTATGAATATTTTTCAAAGAACAATAAATCATTTTACAAAATTCCTGATTTAACCGAGAGACACCAGTGTTTACATTTTCCGAATTGACCTATTTTAATCGGACCGCAGCCTCCACATTTTTCTCTTCTGGAAAGGCTTGAAAACTAAGTTTGTAATAAAAATATGGCACAAAAAATTCCCCTCAGAAAATAGGCCTAATCTTAAAAAGTCTAACATTACGATGAAATGCAGAAATTCCACATCTGAAGTAAACAAGACTAAACTGGGTCACATTTTATGTCATCACTTCAGCGAATGACGTCACTGTGTAAATAAACTACACACAGTGAAGTGCGCAGACTTACCGGACATAAAAATAAACTTCAAAACAGGAGGGTAGGTCTACTGTAACTTCAACTGTTCAATCTTGATTAGTTCAGTTGTCTTGCCGAAATTTGCATAATTTATAGATTGTCATGTTTTAACAGATCATAATTAGCTTTATGCTTGTCATTTTTGAGCTTACAATCGTGAATCCAGTGGCAAATATCGATGGCGCAGACTTACCGGACAGCACTTTAACCCTTTCCCAAACGGCAAAATTTTAGGGTGATCCACTTCAAAAACTGCCATAAATGACAAAATGGATGATATAACACATAGGATTTGTGTAAAATATGACGTAGAAAATATTGAGACAAAAGGAGAAACTGCTGGCTATCAGCAGTTTCTTCTTTTGTTTCAATGTTTTCCTAAGCCTTTTCTATTAGTGACGTCAAAACCAGGTCTTGTTTGGGAAAGGGTTAAGTCTAAACTAGATCTAGACTAGAATATTGATTGGTCGAAATTTATTTGGTACGAAACTCCTCTGCTACGGGAAACAAATACATTAGTTTCAGTTTGAGATATTGAAAATCCATAGATTTAGATTTTAAAACACATACCCCGTTCACATAGTTCTCGAAGCCGATTGCACACTTGTGCATATCTACAATCTCTTTACAACTTCTGTGGTGTTTTTTCTAGCGCAAATATTCTTTTTATGATTTCCGGTTATCTTATGGTCTAAGGGAAGTAAATATATTTGTCGTGACACGTGACAAAATCTATAGGGAAGGTCAGGTGAATTATTACGATCAAGGTGACCTGTGATTGGACAATATTTTTTTCTGGAATTGAACATGATTTATTCATTTGTGACTGATTATATTCTATTTTCAAGTTAAAAGCAAAAAATCAATGATTTTGAATCATTTTGGCAATTTCTGAGCCATTTTAAAAGATGGGTATTATACTCTGAAATGCCTCTGAGATTAGCTCCGCAGTTAGGGTGATCTCAAAAATGGGGTCAAAGGTCATAGAGAAAAGGATTCATGCCATACTAAAATTCATTTTTTCGGGTGTATGAATGGATGTTCTAGAATTTAAGGTAGGTCAGATCATTGCTGCAAACTCATGGACTGAGCTATAAGCCAAAATGTTATAATGGTCGCCTATGTAAAACTATTTACTTCCCTTAGACCTAAATGTGGACCCTAATACAAATAGTAGACCAACCCAGGTTGTTGTTGTTCTAGAAAATTTGACATTTAAAACTTCCGGTTTGATTTTTGTTGCAGACGATCTATCTGGGTAAGCAATTTACATGTTTTTCTGACCATATCAGAACATTTTGGCATCACTGCATCACTATCCACTTGTCTGCCCATCTGTGTGTGTGTCTGCAGCCAAATTAACATGAATAGTCAATATTTCTCTAAATAACTCTCACATTATTTGACTTACAAAGCCCAAATTTGGTAGGCATGCACACCAGTACATCATGTATCTTTTATTACCAAGGTCAAGGTCATTCATCAAGGTCAAGGTCAAATCTGAAGGTCAACCTTTAAGAAAAAAATGGTGTTTTTTTTTATTTCTGCCCATACTACACAATCCTGAAAGCTGTAAGTTGTATCTTTTTGAAATATTTACATCTTGTCAGTGTGTTTCTATTGGTATCAAGGTCAAGGTCATCCAAGAAGGGCAATGCCAAATTTCAAGGTCAAGTTATCAATAAAAGTTGCCATTTTGAGGGGGGGGTGATTTGTTTGTTCCTCATTAACAATCACATACTGTTTATGTACTTTATTTGACTCATGGGTGTGTTTAAAAGCCTTTATAGGCCCCTTTTATAACTTTCCTTGTTATTTTAAAGGTAACGGACTGGTCTTGAACAAGATTTTTCTATTTATTTCAGAAATTCAGTGTATAGTTTCATTATGTTGTAGTCATCATCCCGCATGATTTTCATACTACAAAGATCAGCCCGATATATCTGATAGCTCATATTTTGACCAGTCCGGATCATTGATTCACACTCAGAGCTTTGAAATCAATCATCTACCGGGTAATTCTGCCTTTTGGGAGGGAAGTTTGGATAGCTTGATTCATTAGTTTTGAGTTCTGTCAGTTTGAAATTAGTTTAGCAGCAAAGTAAAGTATATAATGCAGTTAGCTAATGCTTTTAACTATGTATTGGATTATAAGATCAGTGCAATAATGGGTTAAAGTGTCTGATCTTGGCCTGTTTGTTTAGAGTAAATACAAAAGGACTGTTGAAAACCTGTTTTCTGTGAATTTTTGCTTATTTATCACTTATAGATATTGCAATTTTAGGGCCATGATGATGACAGAACCCTCTTCCTGTGTCCTATTAAGGTGTGATTGTCAATTTTAAGGTACATGAAACATGTGAAACTCAAAAAATAATACCAGAAATGGTAAATTATCCTTTTTGAATATGTCTGTATACAATGTTGAAGGAAAAAAACAAGATTGGACACCATTTTGGCCATTTTGCAAGTGAGAAATTTCTGCTGAGTCATCATTTTTAACTATTGTGCATTTTTTATCATTTAAATGTAACTTTTCTAAACATTTTTCACTGGGAATTGGTGTTTTTTATTAAGATGTGATATAACAAACAGAGTTTAACATTTTCCTCATCAAGAAGTAGATTTATGAACAAAGAGAGACTATTTCACTACTAAATGGCCTCTTGTATTTTGTGTCAATGGGGTAAAGGGAAATGCCAATTTCTCCATTATTTTTGTACCAAATGCATTGAAATTCTACATAGATGCTATAACAATGTTGTACTATTCATGTAATAACATCAAAAGGCCATTCTTAAAAATATGTGTTGTTGGCACTTAAAAATGACAAGAAAATACAGATTTATTTTTAAAGGTTAAGGGTTACATCTTTAGAAAAATAATGAAAAATATGAATTTGAATTTTTTTCACCAGAAATAGTGACTAATATGCTCAGAAGTAATTGTTGCAAAATACCAGATGAAAAGAATGTGTTAAATATTAATTTACAACCTGCCTTTTGAACATTGAAAGTACATGTTTTGATGAAGAACAATTTTCTGACATAGCAAATTTTTGGCTTGATTTTATTGTGATAGGGTAAAGGAAAACATGTTTCTTTCAAGATGCAAGGGAAAGAATGGACCCATTTTTTTTAAAATTCTGTTCAGAATTGGCATTTGGTCACAAAAACACTTAAATTTTGTATTTTGCCACCACATATTCTTTTCTTTAGGTCTAAGGGAAGTAAATATATTTGTCGTGACACGTGACAAAATCTATAGGGAAGGTCAGGTGAATTATTACGATCAAGGTGACCTGTGATTGGACAATATTTTTTTCTGGAATTGAACATGATTTATTCATTTGTGACTGATTATATTCTATTTTCAAGTTAAAAGCAAAAAATCAATGATTTTGAATCATTTTGGCAATTTCTGAGCCATTTTAAAAGATGGGTATTATACTCTGAAATGCCTCTGAGATTAGCTCCGCAGTTAGGGTGATCTCAAAAATGGGGTCAAAGGTCATAGAGAAAAGGATTCATGCCATACTAAAATTCATTTTTTCGGGTGTATGAATGGATGTTCTAGAATTTAAGGTAGGTCAGATCATTGCTGCAAACTCATGGACTGAGCTATAAGCCAAAATGTTATAATGGTCGCCTATGTAAAACTATTTACTTCCCTTAGACCTAAATGTGGACCCTAATACAAATAGTAGACCAACCCAGGTTGTTGTTGTTCTAGAAAATTTGACATTTAAAACTTCCGGTTTGATTTTTGTTGCAGACGATCTATCTGGGTAAGCAATTTACATGTTTTTCTGACCATATCAGAACATTTTGGCATCACTGCATCACTATCCACTTGTCTGCCCATCTGTGTGTGTGTCTGCAGCCAAATTAACATGAATAGTCAATATTTCTCTAAATAACTCTCACATTATTTGACTTACAAAGCCCAAATTTGGTAGGCATGCACACCAGTACATCATGTATCTTTTATTACCAAGGTCAAGGTCATTCATCAAGGTCAAGGTCAAATCTGAAGGTCAACCTTTAAGAAAAAAATGGTGTTTTTTTTTTCATTTCTGCCCATACTACACAATCCTGAAAGCTGTAAGTTGTATCTTTTTGAAATATTTACATCTTGTCAGTGTGTTTCTATTGGTATCAAGGTCAAGGTCATCCAAGAAGGGCAATGCCAAATTTCAAGGTCAAGTTATCAATAAAAGTTGCCATTTTGAGGGGGGGGGGGTGATTTGTTTGTTCCTCATTAACAATCACATACTGTTTATGTACTTTATTTGACTCATGGGTGTGTTTAAAAGCCTTTATAGGCCCCTTTTATAACTTTCCTTGTTATTTTAAAGGTAACGGACTGGTCTTGAACAAGATTTTTCTATTTATTTCAGAAATTCAGTGTATAGTTTCATTATGTTGTAGTCATCATCCCGCATGATTTTCATACTACAAAGATCAGCCCGATATATCTGATAGCTCATATTTTGACCAGTCCGGATCATTGATTCACACTCAGAGCTTTGAAATCAATCATCTACCGGGTAATTCTGCCTTTTGGGAGGGAAGTTTGGATAGCTTGATTCATTAGTTTTGAGTTCTGTCAGTTTGAAATTAGTTTAGCAGCAAAGTAAAGTATATAATGCAGTTAGCTAATGCTTTTAACTATGTATTGGATTATAAGATCAGTGCAATAATGGGTTAAAGTGTCTGATCTTGGCCTGTTTGTTTAGAGTAAATACAAAAGGACTGTTGAAAACCTGTTTTCTGTGAATTTTTGCTTATTTATCACTTATAGATATTGCAATTTTAGGGCCATGATGATGACAGAACCCTCTTCCTGTGTCCTATTAAGGTGTGATTGTCAATTTTAAGGTACATGAAACATGTGAAACTCAAAAAATAATACCAGAAATGGTAAATTATCCTTTTTGAATATGTCTGTATACAATGTTGAAGGAAAAAAACAAGATTGGACACCATTTTGGCCATTTTGCAAGTGAGAAATTTCTGCTGAGTCATCATTTTTAACTATTGTGCATTTTTTATCATTTAAATGTAACTTTTCTAAACATTTTTCACTGGGAATTGGTGTTTTTTATTAAGATGTGATATAACAAACAGAGTTTAACATTTTCCTCATCAAGAAGTAGATTTATGAACAAAGAGAGACTATTTCACTACTAAATGGCCTCTTGTATTTTGTGTCAATGGGGTAAAGGGAAATGCCAATTTCTCCATTATTTTTGTACCAAATGCATTGAAATTCTACATAGATGCTATAACAATGTTGTACTATTCATGTAATAACATCAAAAGGCCATTCTTAAAAATATGTGTTGTTGGCACTTAAAAATGACAAGAAAATACAGATTTATTTTTAAAGGTTAAGGGTTACATCTTTAGAAAAATAATGAAAAATATGAATTTGAATTTTTTTCACCAGAAATAGTGACTAATATGCTCAGAAGTAATTGTTGCAAAATACCAGATGAAAAGAATGTGTTAAATATTAATTTACAACCTGCCTTTTGAACATTGAAAGTACATGTTTTGATGAAGAACAATTTTCTGACATAGCAAATTTTTGGCTTGATTTTATTGTGATAGGGTAAAGGAAAACATGTTTCTTTCAAGATGCAAGGGAAAGAATGGACCCATTTTTTTTAAAATTCTGTTCAGAATTGGCATTTGGTCACAAAAACACTTAAATTTTGTATTTTGCCACCACATATTCTTTTCTTTAGGTCTAAGGGAAGTAAATATATTTGTCGTGACACGTGACAAAATCTATAGGGAAGGTCAGGTGAATTATTACGATCAAGGTGACCTGTGATTGGACAATATTTTTTTCTGGAATTGAACATGATTTATTCATTTGTGACTGATTATATTCTATTTTCAAGTTAAAAGCAAAAAATCAATGATTTTGAATCATTTTGGCAATTTCTGAGCCATTTTAAAAGATGGGTATTATACTCTGAAATGCCTCTGAGATTAGCTCCGCAGTTAGGGTGATCTCAAAAATGGGGTCAAAGGTCATAGAGAAAAGGATTCATGCCATACTAAAATTCATTTTTTCGGGTGTATGAATGGATGTTCTAGAATTTAAGGTAGGTCAGATCATTGCTGCAAACTCATGGACTGAGCTATAAGCCAAAATGTTATAATGGTCGCCTATGTAAAACTATTTACTTCCCTTAGACCTAAATGTGGACCCTAATACAAATAGTAGACCAACCCAGGTTGTTGTTGTTCTAGAAAATTTGACATTTAAAACTTCCGGTTTGATTTTTGTTGCAGACGATCTATCTGGGTAAGCAATTTACATGTTTTTCTGACCATATCAGAACATTTTGGCATCACTGCATCACTATCCACTTGTCTGCCCATCTGTGTGTGTGTCTGCAGCCAAATTAACATGAATAGTCAATATTTCTCTAAATAACTCTCACATTATTTGACTTACAAAGCCCAAATTTGGTAGGCATGCACACCAGTACATCATGTATCTTTTATTACCAAGGTCAAGGTCATTCATCAAGGTCAAGGTCAAATCTGAAGGTCAACCTTTAAGAAAAAAATGGTGTTTTTTTTTTTCATTTCTGCCCATACTACACAATCCTGAAAGCTGTAAGTTGTATCTTTTTGAAATATTTACATCTTGTCAGTGTGTTTCTATTGGTATCAAGGTCAAGGTCATCCAAGAAGGGCAATGCCAAATTTCAAGGTCAAGTTATCAATAAAAGTTGCCATTTTGAGGGGGGGGGGTGATTTGTTTGTTCCTCATTAACAATCACATACTGTTTATGTACTTTATTTGACTCATGGGTGTGTTTAAAAGCCTTTATAGGCCCCTTTTATAACTTTCCTTGTTATTTTAAAGGTAACGGACTGGTCTTGAACAAGATTTTTCTATTTATTTCAGAAATTCAGTGTATAGTTTCATTATGTTGTAGTCATCATCCCGCATGATTTTCATACTACAAAGATCAGCCCGATATATCTGATAGCTCATATTTTGACCAGTCCGGATCATTGATTCACACTCAGAGCTTTGAAATCAATCATCTACCGGGTAATTCTGCCTTTTGGGAGGGAAGTTTGGATAGCTTGATTCATTAGTTTTGAGTTCTGTCAGTTTGAAATTAGTTTAGCAGCAAAGTAAAGTATATAATGCAGTTAGCTAATGCTTTTAACTATGTATTGGATTATAAGATCAGTGCAATAATGGGTTAAAGTGTCTGATCTTGGCCTGTTTGTTTAGAGTAAATACAAAAGGACTGTTGAAAACCTGTTTTCTGTGAATTTTTGCTTATTTATCACTTATAGATATTGCAATTTTAGGGCCATGATGATGACAGAACCCTCTTCCTGTGTCCTATTAAGGTGTGATTGTCAATTTTAAGGTACATGAAACATGTGAAACTCAAAAAATAATACCAGAAATGGTAAATTATCCTTTTTGAATATGTCTGTATACAATGTTGAAGGAAAAAAACAAGATTGGACACCATTTTGGCCATTTTGCAAGTGAGAAATTTCTGCTGAGTCATCATTTTTAACTATTGTGCATTTTTTATCATTTAAATGTAACTTTTCTAAACATTTTTCACTGGGAATTGGTGTTTTTTATTAAGATGTGATATAACAAACAGAGTTTAACATTTTCCTCATCAAGAAGTAGATTTATGAACAAAGAGAGACTATTTCACTACTAAATGGCCTCTTGTATTTTGTGTCAATGGGGTAAAGGGAAATGCCAATTTCTCCATTATTTTTGTACCAAATGCATTGAAATTCTACATAGATGCTATAACAATGTTGTACTATTCATGTAATAACATCAAAAGGCCATTCTTAAAAATATGTGTTGTTGGCACTTAAAAATGACAAGAAAATACAGATTTATTTTTAAAGGTTAAGGGTTACATCTTTAGAAAAATAATGAAAAATATGAATTTGAATTTTTTTCACCAGAAATAGTGACTAATATGCTCAGAAGTAATTGTTGCAAAATACCAGATGAAAAGAATGTGTTAAATATTAATTTACAACCTGCCTTTTGAACATTGAAAGTACATGTTTTGATGAAGAACAATTTTCTGACATAGCAAATTTTTGGCTTGATTTTATTGTGATAGGGTAAAGGAAAACATGTTTCTTTCAAGATGCAAGGGAAAGAATGGACCCATTTTTTTTAAAATTCTGTTCAGAATTGGCATTTGGTCACAAAAACACTTAAATTTTGTATTTTGCCACCACATATTCTTTTCTTTAGGTCTAAGGGAAGTAAATATATTTGTCGTGACACGTGACAAAATCTATAGGGAAGGTCAGGTGAATTATTACGATCAAGGTGACCTGTGATTGGACAATATTTTTTTCTGGAATTGAACATGATTTATTCATTTGTGACTGATTATATTCTATTTTCAAGTTAAAAGCAAAAAATCAATGATTTTGAATCATTTTGGCAATTTCTGAGCCATTTTAAAAGATGGGTATTATACTCTGAAATGCCTCTGAGATTAGCTCCGCAGTTAGGGTGATCTCAAAAATGGGGTCAAAGGTCATAGAGAAAAGGATTCATGCCATACTAAAATTCATTTTTTCGGGTGTATGAATGGATGTTCTAGAATTTAAGGTAGGTCAGATCATTGCTGCAAACTCATGGACTGAGCTATAAGCCAAAATGTTATAATGGTCGCCTATGTAAAACTATTTACTTCCCTTAGACCTAAATGTGGACCCTAATACAAATAGTAGACCAACCCAGGTTGTTGTTGTTCTAGAAAATTTGACATTTAAAACTTCCGGTTTGATTTTTGTTGCAGACGATCTATCTGGGTAAGCAATTTACATGTTTTTCTGACCATATCAGAACATTTTGGCATCACTGCATCACTATCCACTTGTCTGCCCATCTGTGTGTGTGTCTGCAGCCAAATTAACATGAATAGTCAATATTTCTCTAAATAACTCTCACATTATTTGACTTACAAAGCCCAAATTTGGTAGGCATGCACACCAGTACATCATGTATCTTTTATTACCAAGGTCAAGGTCATTCATCAAGGTCAAGGTCAAATCTGAAGGTCAACCTTTAAGAAAAAAATGGTGTTTTTTTTTTCATTTCTGCCCATACTACACAATCCTGAAAGCTGTAAGTTGTATCTTTTTGAAATATTTACATCTTGTCAGTGTGTTTCTATTGGTATCAAGGTCAAGGTCATCCAAGAAGGGCAATGCCAAATTTCAAGGTCAAGTTATCAATAAAAGTTGCCATTTTGAGGGGGGGGGTGATTTGTTTGTTCCTCATTAACAATCACATACTGTTTATGTACTTTATTTGACTCATGGGTGTGTTTAAAAGCCTTTATAGGCCCCTTTTATAACTTTCCTTGTTATTTTAAAGGTAACGGACTGGTCTTGAACAAGATTTTTCTATTTATTTCAGAAATTCAGTGTATAGTTTCATTATGTTGTAGTCATCATCCCGCATGATTTTCATACTACAAAGATCAGCCCGATATATCTGATAGCTCATATTTTGACCAGTCCGGATCATTGATTCACACTCAGAGCTTTGAAATCAATCATCTACCGGGTAATTCTGCCTTTTGGGAGGGAAGTTTGGATAGCTTGATTCATTAGTTTTGAGTTCTGTCAGTTTGAAATTAGTTTAGCAGCAAAGTAAAGTATATAATGCAGTTAGCTAATGCTTTTAACTATGTATTGGATTATAAGATCAGTGCAATAATGGGTTAAAGTGTCTGATCTTGGCCTGTTTGTTTAGAGTAAATACAAAAGGACTGTTGAAAACCTGTTTTCTGTGAATTTTTGCTTATTTATCACTTATAGATATTGCAATTTTAGGGCCATGATGATGACAGAACCCTCTTCCTGTGTCCTATTAAGGTGTGATTGTCAATTTTAAGGTACATGAAACATGTGAAACTCAAAAAATAATACCAGAAATGGTAAATTATCCTTTTTGAATATGTCTGTATACAATGTTGAAGGAAAAAACAAGATTGGACACCATTTTGGCCATTTTGCAAGTGAGAAATTTCTGCTGAGTCATCATTTTTAACTATTGTGCATTTTTTATCATTTAAATGTAACTTTTCTAAACATTTTTCACTGAGAAATGGTGTTTTTTATTAAGATGTGATATAACAAACAGAGTTTAACATTTTCCTCATCAAGAAGTAGATTTATGAACAAAGAGAGACTATTTCACTACTAAATGGCCTCTTGTATTTTGTGTCAATGGGGTAAAGGGAAATGCCAATTTCTCCATTATTTTTGTACCAAATGCATTGAAATTCTACATAGATGCTATAACAATGTTGTACTATTCATGTAATAACATCAAAAGGCCATTCTTAAAAATATGTGTTGTTGGCACTTAAAAATGACAAGAAAATACAGATTTATTTTTAAAGGTTAAGGGTTACATCTTTAGAAAAATAATGAAAAATATGAATTTGAAATTTTTTCACCAGAAATAGTGACTAATATGCTCAGAAGTAATTGTTGCAAAATACCAGATGAAAAGAATGTGTTAAATATTAATTTACAACCTGCCTTTTGAACATTGAAAGTACATGTTTTGATGAAGAACAATTTTCTGACATAGCAAATTTTTGGCTTGATTTTATTGTGATAGGGTAAAGGAAAACATGTTTCTTTCAAGATGCAAGGGAAAGAATGGACCCATTTTTTTTAAAATTCTGTTCAGAATTGGCATTTGGTCACAAAAACACTTAAATTTTGTATTTTGCCACCACATATTCTTTTCTTTAGGTCTAAGGGAAGTAAATATATTTGTCGTGACACGTGACAAAATCTATAGGGAAGGTCAGGTGAATTATTACGATCAAGGTGACCTGTGATTGGACAATATTTTTTTCTGGAATTGAACATGATTTATTCATTTGTGACTGATTATATTCTATTTTCAAGTTAAAAGCAAAAAATCAATGATTTTGAATCATTTTGGCAATTTCTGAGCCATTTTAAAAGATGGGTATTATACTCTGAAATGCCTCTGAGATTAGCTCCGCAGTTAGGGTGATCTCAAAAATGGGGTCAAAGGTCATAGAGAAAAGGATTCATGCCTTACTAAAATTCATTTTTTCGGGTGTATGAATGGATGTTCTAGAATTTAAGGTAGGTCAGATCATTGCTGCAAACTCATGGACTGAGCTATAAGCCAAAATGTTATAATGGTCGCCTATGTAAAACTATTTACTTCCCTTAGACCTAAATGTGGACCCTAATACAAATAGTAGACCAACCCAGGTTGTTGTTGTTCTAGAAAATTTGACATTTAAAACTTCCGGTTTGATTTTTGTTGCAGACGATCTATCTGGGTAAGCAATTTACATGTTTTTCTGACCATATCAGAACATTTTGGCATCACTGCATCACTATCCACTTGTCTGCCCATCTGTGTGTGTGTCTGCAGCCAAATTAACATGAATAGTCAATATTTCTCTAAATAACTCTCACATTATTTGACTTACAAAGCCCAAATTTGGTAGGCATGCACACCAGTACATCATGTATCTTTTATTACCAAGGTCAAGGTCATTCATCAAGGTCAAGGTCAAATCTGAAGGTCAACCTTTAAGAAAAAAATGGTGTTTTTTTTTTCATTTCTGCCCATACTACACAATCCTGAAAGCTGTAAGTTGTATCTTTTTGAAATATTTACATCTTGTCAGTGTGTTTCTATTGGTATCAAGGTCAAGGTCATCCAAGAAGGGCAATGCCAAATTTCAAGGTCAAGTTATCAATAAAAGTTGCCATTTTGAGGGGGGGGTGATTTGTTTGTTCCTCATTAACAATCACATACTGTTTATGTACTTTATTTGACTCATGGGTGTGTTTAAAAGCCTTTATAGGCCCCTTTTATAACTTTCCTTGTTATTTTAAAGGTAACGGACTGGTCTTGAACAAGATTTTTCTATTTATTTCAGAAATTCAGTGTATAGTTTCATTATGTTGTAGTCATCATCCCGCATGATTTTCATACTACAAAGATCAGCCCGATATATCTGATAGCTCATATTTTGACCAGTCCGGATCATTGATTCACACTCAGAGCTTTGAAATCAATCATCTACCGGGTAATTCTGCCTTTTGGGAGGGAAGTTTGGATAGCTTGATTCATTAGTTTTGAGTTCTGTCAGTTTGAAATTAGTTTAGCAGCAAAGTAAAGTATATAATGCAGTTAGCTAATGCTTTTAACTATGTATTGGATTATAAGATCAGTGCAATAATGGGTTAAAGTGTCTGATCTTGGCCTGTTTGTTTAGAGTAAATACAAAAGGACTGTTGAAAACCTGTTTTCTGTGAATTTTTGCTTATTTATCACTTATAGATATTGCAATTTTAGGGCCATGATGATGACAGAACCCTCTTCCTGTGTCCTATTAAGGTGTGATTGTCAATTTTAAGGTACATGAAACATGTGAAACTCAAAAAATAATACCAGAAATGGTAAATTATCCTTTTTGAATATGTCTGTATACAATGTTGAAGGAAAAAAACAAGATTGGACACCATTTTGGCCATTTTGCAAGTGAGAAATTTCTGCTGAGTCATCATTTTTAACTATTGTGCATTTTTTATCATTTAAATGTAACTTTTCTAAACATTTTTCACTGGGAATTGGTGTTTTTTATTAAGATGTGATATAACAAACAGAGTTTAACATTTTCCTCATCAAGAAGTAGATTTATGAACAAAGAGAGACTATTTCACTACTAAATGGCCTCTTGTATTTTGTGTCAATGGGGTAAAGGGAAATGCCAATTTCTCCATTATTTTTGTACCAAATGCATTGAAATTCTACATAGATGCTATAACAATGTTGTACTATTCATGTAATAACATCAAAAGGCCATTCTTAAAAATATGTGTTGTTGGCACTTAAAAATGACAAGAAAATACAGATTTATTTTTAAAGGTTAAGGGTTACATCTTTAGAAAAATAATGAAAAATATGAATTTGAATTTTTTTCACCAGAAATAGTGACTAATATGCTCAGAAGTAATTGTTGCAAAATACCAGATGAAAAGAATGTGTTAAATATTAATTTACAACCTGCCTTTTGAACATTGAAAGTACATGTTTTGATGAAGAACAATTTTCTGACATAGCAAATTTTTGGCTTGATTTTATTGTGATAGGGTAAAGGAAAACATGTTTCTTTCAAGATGCAAGGGAAAGAATGGACCCATTTTTTTTAAAATTCTGTTCAGAATTGGCATTTGGTCACAAAAACACTTAAATTTTGTATTTTGCCACCACATATTCTTTTCTTTAGGTCTAAGGGAAGTAAATATATTTGTCGTGACACGTGACAAAATCTATAGGGAAGGTCAGGTGAATTATTACGATCAAGGTGACCTGTGATTGGACAATATTTTTTTCTGGAATTGAACATGATTTATTCATTTGTGACTGATTATATTCTATTTTCAAGTTAAAAGCAAAAAATCAATGATTTTGAATCATTTTGGCAATTTCTGAGCCATTTTAAAAGATGGGTATTATACTCTGAAATGCCTCTGAGATTAGCTCCGCAGTTAGGGTGATCTCAAAAATGGGGTCAAAGGTCATAGAGAAAAGGATTCATGCCATACTAAAATTCATTTTTTCGGGTGTATGAATGGATGTTCTAGAATTTAAGGTAGGTCAGATCATTGCTGCAAACTCATGGACTGAGCTATAAGCCAAAATGTTATAATGGTCGCCTATGTAAAACTATTTACTTCCCTTAGACCTAAATGTGGACCCTAATACAAATAGTAGACCAACCCAGGTTGTTGTTGTTCTAGAAAATTTGACATTTAAAACTTCCGGTTTGATTTTTGTTGCAGACGATCTATCTGGGTAAGCAATTTACATGTTTTTCTGACCATATCAGAACATTTTGGCATCACTGCATCACTATCCACTTGTCTGCCCATCTGTGTGTGTGTCTGCAGCCAAATTAACATGAATAGTCAATATTTCTCTAAATAACTCTCACATTATTTGACTTACAAAGCCCAAATTTGGTAGGCATGCACACCAGTACATCATGTATCTTTTATTACCAAGGTCAAGGTCATTCATCAAGGTCAAGGTCAAATCTGAAGGTCAACCTTTAAGAAAAAAATGGTGTTTTTTTTTTTCATTTCTGCCCATACTACACAATCCTGAAAGCTGTAAGTTGTATCTTTTTGAAATATTTACATCTTGTCAGTGTGTTTCTATTGGTATCAAGGTCAAGGTCATCCAAGAAGGGCAATGCCAAATTTCAAGGTCAAGTTATCAATAAAAGTTGCCATTTTGAGGGGGGGGGGTGATTTGTTTGTTCCTCATTAACAATCACATACTGTTTATGTACTTTATTTGACTCATGGGTGTGTTTAAAAGCCTTTATAGGCCCCTTTTATAACTTTCCTTGTTATTTTAAAGGTAACGGACTGGTCTTGAACAAGATTTTTCTATTTATTTCAGAAATTCAGTGTATAGTTTCATTATGTTGTAGTCATCATCCCGCATGATTTTCATACTACAAAGATCAGCCCGATATATCTGATAGCTCATATTTTGACCAGTCCGGATCATTGATTCACACTCAGAGCTTTGAAATCAATCATCTACCGGGTAATTCTGCCTTTTGGGAGGGAAGTTTGGATAGCTTGATTCATTAGTTTTGAGTTCTGTCAGTTTGAAATTAGTTTAGCAGCAAAGTAAAGTATATAATGCAGTTAGCTAATGCTTTTAACTATGTATTGGATTATAAGATCAGTGCAATAATGGGTTAAAGTGTCTGATCTTGGCCTGTTTGTTTAGAGTAAATACAAAAGGACTGTTGAAAACCTGTTTTCTGTGAATTTTTGCTTATTTATCACTTATAGATATTGCAATTTTAGGGCCATGATGATGACAGAACCCTCTTCCTGTGTCCTATTAAGGTGTGATTGTCAATTTTAAGGTACATGAAACATGTGAAACTCAAAAAATAATACCAGAAATGGTAAATTATCCTTTTTGAATATGTCTGTATACAATGTTGAAGGAAAAAAACAAGATTGGACACCATTTTGGCCATTTTGCAAGTGAGAAATTTCTGCTGAGTCATCATTTTTAACTATTGTGCATTTTTTATCATTTAAATGTAACTTTTCTAAACATTTTTCACTGGGAATTGGTGTTTTTTATTAAGATGTGATATAACAAACAGAGTTTAACATTTTCCTCATCAAGAAGTAGATTTATGAACAAAGAGAGACTATTTCACTACTAAATGGCCTCTTGTATTTTGTGTCAATGGGGTAAAGGGAAATGCCAATTTCTCCATTATTTTTGTACCAAATGCATTGAAATTCTACATAGATGCTATAACAATGTTGTACTATTCATGTAATAACATCAAAAGGCCATTCTTAAAAATATGTGTTGTTGGCACTTAAAAATGACAAGAAAATACAGATTTATTTTTAAAGGTTAAGGGTTACATCTTTAGAAAAATAATGAAAAATATGAATTTGAATTTTTTTCACCAGAAATAGTGACTAATATGCTCAGAAGTAATTGTTGCAAAATACCAGATGAAAAGAATGTGTTAAATATTAATTTACAACCTGCCTTTTGAACATTGAAAGTACATGTTTTGATGAAGAACAATTTTCTGACATAGCAAATTTTTGGCTTGATTTTATTGTGATAGGGTAAAGGAAAACATGTTTCTTTCAAGATGCAAGGGAAAGAATGGACCCATTTTTTTTAAAATTCTGTTCAGAATTGGCATTTGGTCACAAAAACACTTAAATTTTGTATTTTGCCACCACATATTCTTTTCTTTAGGTCTAAGGGAAGTAAATATATTTGTCGTGACACGTGACAAAATCTATAGGGAAGGTCAGGTGAATTATTACGATCAAGGTGACCTGTGATTGGACAATATTTTTTTCTGGAATTGAACATGATTTATTCATTTGTGACTGATTATATTCTATTTTCAAGTTAAAAGCAAAAAATCAATGATTTTGAATCATTTTGGCAATTTCTGAGCCATTTTAAAAGATGGGTATTATACTCTGAAATGCCTCTGAGATTAGCTCCGCAGTTAGGGTGATCTCAAAAATGGGGTCAAAGGTCATAGAGAAAAGGATTCATGCCATACTAAAATTCATTTTTTCGGGTGTATGAATGGATGTTCTAGAATTTAAGGTAGGTCAGATCATTGCTGCAAACTCATGGACTGAGCTATAAGCCAAAATGTTATAATGGTCGCCTATGTAAAACTATTTACTTCCCTTAGACCTAAATGTGGACCCTAATACAAATAGTAGACCAACCCAGGTTGTTGTTGTTCTAGAAAATTTGACATTTAAAACTTCCGGTTTGATTTTTGTTGCAGACGATCTATCTGGGTAAGCAATTTACATGTTTTTCTGACCATATCAGAACATTTTGGCATCACTGCATCACTATCCACTTGTCTGCCCATCTGTGTGTGTGTCTGCAGCCAAATTTACATGAATAGTCAATATTTCTCTAAATAACTCTCACACTATTTGACTTACAAAGCCCAAATTTGGTAGGCATGCACACCAGTACATCATGTATCTTTTATTACCAAGGTCAAGGTCATTCATCAAGGTCAAGGTCAAATCTGAAGGTCAACCTTTAAGAAAAAAATGGTGTTTTTTTTTCATTTCTGCCCATACTACACAATCCTGAAAGCTGTAAGTTGTATCTTTTTGAAATATTTACATCTTGTCAGTGTGTTTCTATTGGTATCAAGGTCAAGGTCATCCAAGAAGGGCAATGCCAAATTTCAAGGTCAAGTTATCAATAAAAGTTGCCATTTTGAGGGGGGGGTGATTTGTTTGTTCCTCATTAACAATCACATACTGTTTATGTACTTTATTTGACTCATGGGTGTGTTTAAAAGCCTTTATAGGCCCCTTTTATAACTTTCCTTGTTATTTTAAAGGTAACGGACTGGTCTTGAACAAGATTTTTCTATTTATTTCAGAAATTCAGTGTATAGTTTCATTATGTTGTAGTCATCATCCCGCATGATTTTCATACTACAAAGATCAGCCCGATATATCTGATAGCTCATATTTTGACCAGTCCGGATCATTGATTCACACTCAGAGCTTTGAAATCAATCATCTACCGGGTAATTCTGCCTTTTGGGAGGGAAGTTTGGATAGCTTGATTCATTAGTTTTGAGTTCTGTCAGTTTGAAATTAGTTTAGCAGCAAAGTAAAGTATATAATGCAGTTAGCTAATGCTTTTAACTATGTATTGGATTATAAGATCAGTGCAATAATGGGTTAAAGTGTCTGATCTTGGCCTGTTTGTTTAGAGTAAATACAAAAGGACTGTTGAAAACCTGTTTTCTGTGAATTTTTGCTTATTTATCACTTATAGATATTGCAATTTTAGGGCCATGATGATGACAGAACCCTCTTCCTGTGTCCTATTAAGGTGTGATTGTCAATTTTAAGGTACATGAAACATGTGAAACTCAAAAAATAATACCAGAAATGGTAAATTATCCTTTTTGAATATGTCTGTATACAATGTTGAAGGAAAAAAACAAGATTGGACACCATTTTGGCCATTTTGCAAGTGAGAAATTTCTGCTGAGTCATCATTTTTAACTATTGTGCATTTTTTATCATTTAAATGTAACTTTTCTAAACATTTTTCACTGGGAATTGGTGTTTTTTATTAAGATGTGATATAACAAACAGAGTTTAACATTTTCCTCATCAAGAAGTAGATTTATGAACAAAGAGAGACTATTTCACTACTAAATGGCCTCTTGTATTTTGTGTCAATGGGGTAAAGGGAAATGCCAATTTCTCCATTATTTTTGTACCAAATGCATTGAAATTCTACATAGATGCTATAACAATGTTGTACTATTCATGTAATAACATCAAAAGGCCATTCTTAAAAATATGTGTTGTTGGCACTTAAAAATGACAAGAAAATACAGATTTATTTTTAAAGGTTAAGGGTTACATCTTTAGAAAAATAATGAAAAATATGAATTTGAATTTTTTTCACCAGAAATAGTGACTAATATGCTCAGAAGTAATTGTTGCAAAATACCAGATGAAAAGAATGTGTTAAATATTAATTTACAACCTGCCTTTTGAACATTGAAAGTACATGTTTTGATGAAGAACAATTTTCTGACATAGCAAATTTTTGGCTTGATTTTATTGTGATAGGGTAAAGGAAAACATGTTTCTTTCAAGATGCAAGGGAAAGAATGGACCCATTTTTTTAAAATTCTGTTCAGAATTGGCATTTGGTCACAAAAACACTTAAATTTTGTATTTTGCCACCACATATTCTTTTCTTTAGGTCTAAGGGAAGTAAATATATTTGTCGTGACACGTGACAAAATCTATAGGGAAGGTCAGGTGAATTATTACGATCAAGGTGACCTGTGATTGGACAATATTTTTTTCTGGAATTGAACATGATTTATTCATTTGTGACTGATTATATTCTATTTTCAAGTTAAAAGCAAAAAATCAATGATTTTGAATCATTTTGGCAATTTCTGAGCCATTTTAAAAGATGGGTATTATACTCTGAAATGCCTCTGAGATTAGCTCCGCAGTTAGGGTGATCTCAAAAAAGGGGTCAAAGGTCATAGAGAAAAGGATTCATGCCATACTAAAATTCATTTTTTCGGGTGTATGAATGGATGTTCTAGAATTTAAGGTAGGTCAGATCATTGCTGCAAACTCATGGACTGAGCTATAAGCCAAAATGTTATAATGGTCGCCTATGTAAAACTATTTACTTCCCTTAGACCTAAATGTGGACCCTAATACAAATAGTAGACCAACCCAGGTTGTTGTTGTTCTAGAAAATTTGACATTTAAAACTTCCGGTTTGATTTTTGTTGCAGACGATCTATCTGGGTAAGCAATTTACATGTTTTTCTGACCATATCAGAACATTTTGGCATCACTGCATCACTATCCACTTGTCTGCCCATCTGTGTGTGTGTCTGCAGCCAAATTAACATGAATAGTCAATATTTCTCTAAATAACTCTCACATTATTTGACTTACAAAGCCCAAATTTGGTAGGCATGCACACCAGTACATCATGTATCTTTTATTACCAAGGTCAAGGTCATTCATCAAGGTCAAGGTCAAATCTGAAGGTCAACCTTTAAGAAAAAAATGGTGTTTTTTTTCATTTCTGCCCATACTACACAATCCTGAAAGCTGTAAGTTGTATCTTTTTGAAATATTTACATCTTGTCAGTGTGTTTCTATTGGTATCAAGGTCAAGGTCATCCAAGAAGGGCAATGCCAAATTTCAAGGTCAAGTTATCAATAAAAGTTGCCATTTTGAGGGGGGGGTTGATTTGTTTGTTCCTCATTAACAATCACATACTGTTTATGTACTTTATTTGACTCATGGGTGTGTTTAAAAGCCTTTATAGGCCCCTTTTATAACTTTCCTTGTTATTTTAAAGGTAACGGACTGGTCTTGAACAAGATTTTTCTATTTATTTCAGAAATTCAGTGTATAGTTTCATTATGTTGTAGTCATCATCCCGCATGATTTTCATACTACAAAGATCAGCCCGATATATCTGATAGCTCATATTTTGACCAGTCCGGATCATTGATTCACACTCAGAGCTTTGAAATCAATCATCTACCGGGTAATTCTGCCTTTTGGGAGGGAAGTTTGGATAGCTTGATTCATTAGTTTTGAGTTCTGTCAGTTTGAAATTAGTTTAGCAGCAAAGTAAAGTATATAATGCAGTTAGCTAATGCTTTTAACTATGTATTGGATTATAAGATCAGTGCAATAATGGGTTAAAGTGTCTGATCTTGGCCTGTTTGTTTAGAGTAAATACAAAAGGACTGTTGAAAACCTGTTTTCTGTGAATTTTTGCTTATTTATCACTTATAGATATTGCAATTTTAGGGCCATGATGATGACAGAACCCTCTTCCTGTGTCCTATTAAGGTGTGATTGTCAATTTTAAGGTACATGAAACATGTGAAACTCAAAAAATAATACCAGAAATGGTAAATTATCCTTTTTGAATATGTCTGTATACAATGTTGAAGGAAAAAAACAAGATTGGACACCATTTTGGCCATTTTGCAAGTGAGAAATTTCTGCTGAGTCATCATTTTTAACTATTGTGCATTTTTTATCATTTAAATGTAACTTTTCTAAACATTTTTCACTGGGAATTGGTGTTTTTTATTAAGATGTGATATAACAAACAGAGTTTAACATTTTCCTCATCAAGAAGTAGATTTATGAACAAAGAGAGACTATTTCACTACTAAATGGCCTCTTGTATTTTGTGTCAATGGGGTAAAGGGAAATGCCAATTTCTCCATTATTTTTGTACCAAATGCATTGAAATTCTACATAGATGCTATAACAATGTTGTACTATTCATGTAATAACATCAAAAGGCCATTCTTAAAAATATGTGTTGTTGGCACTTAAAAATGACAAGAAAATACAGATTTATTTTTAAAGGTTAAGGGTTACATCTTTAGAAAAATAATGAAAAATATGAATTTGAATTTTTTTCACCAGAAATAGTGACTAATATGCTCAGAAGTAATTGTTGCAAAATACCAGATGAAAAGAATGTGTTAAATATTAATTTACAACCTGCCTTTTGAACATTGAAAGTACATGTTTTGATGAAGAACAATTTTCTGACATAGCAAATTTTTGGCTTGATTTTATTGTGATAGGGTAAAGGAAAACATGTTTCTTTCAAGATGCAAGGGAAAGAATGGACCCATTTTTTTAAAATTCTGTTCAGAATTGGCATTTGGTCACAAAAACACTTAAATTTTGTATTTTGCCACCACATATTCTTTTCTTTAGGTCTAAGGGAAGTAAATATATTTGTCGTGACACGTGACAAAATCTATAGGGAAGGTCAGGTGAATTATTACGATCAAGGTGACCTGTGATTGGACAATATTTTTTTCTGGAATTGAACATGATTTATTCATTTGTGACTGATTATATTCTATTTTCAAGTTAAAAGCAAAAAATCAATGATTTTGAATCATTTTGGCAATTTCTGAGCCATTTTAAAAGATGGGTATTATACTCTGAAATGCCTCTGAGATTAGCTCCGCAGTTAGGGTGATCTCAAAAAAGGGGTCAAAGGTCATAGAGAAAAGGATTCATGCCATACTAAAATTCATTTTTTCGGGTGTATGAATGGATGTTCTAGAATTTAAGGTAGGTCAGATCATTGCTGCAAACTCATGGACTGAGCTATAAGCCAAAATGTTATAATGGTCGCCTATGTAAAACTATTTACTTCCCTTAGACCTAAATGTGGACCCTAATACAAATAGTAGACCAACCCAGGTTGTTGTTGTTCTAGAAAATTTGACATTTAAAACTTCCGGTTTGATTTTTGTTGCAGACGATCTATCTGGGTAAGCAATTTACATGTTTTTCTGACCATATCAGAACATTTTGGCATCACTGCATCACTATCCACTTGTCTGCCCATCTGTGTGTGTGTCTGCAGCCAAATTAACATGAATAGTCAATATTTCTCTAAATAACTCTCACATTATTTGACTTACAAAGCCCAAATTTGGTAGGCATGCACACCAGTACATCATGTATCTTTTATTACCAAGGTCAAGGTCATTCATCAAGGTCAAGGTCAAATCTGAAGGTCAACCTTTAAGAAAAAAATGGTGTTTTTTTTCATTTCTGCCCATACTACACAATCCTGAAAGCTGTAAGTTGTATCTTTTTGAAATATTTACATCTTGTCAGTGTGTTTCTATTGGTATCAAGGTCAAGGTCATCCAAGAAGGGCAATGCCAAATTTCAAGGTCAAGTTATCAATAAAAGTTGCCATTTTGAGGGGGGGTTGATTTGTTTGTTCCTCATTAACAATCACATACTGTTTATGTACTTTATTTGACTCATGGGTGTGTTTAAAAGCCTTTATAGGCCCCTTTTATAACTTTCCTTGTTATTTTAAAGGTAACGGACTGGTCTTGAACAAGATTTTTCTATTTATTTCAGAAATTCAGTGTATAGTTTCATTATGTTGTAGTCATCATCCCGCATGATTTTCATACTACAAAGATCAGCCCGATATATCTGATAGCTCATATTTTGACCAGTCCGGATCATTGATTCACACTCAGAGCTTTGAAATCAATCATCTACCGGGTAATTCTGCCTTTTGGGAGGGAAGTTTGGATAGCTTGATTCATTAGTTTTGAGTTCTGTCAGTTTGAAATTAGTTTAGCAGCAAAGTAAAGTATATAATGCAGTTAGCTAATGCTTTTAACTATGTATTGGATTATAAGATCAGTGCAATAATGGGTTAAAGTGTCTGATCTTGGCCTGTTTGTTTAGAGTAAATACAAAAGGACTGTTGAAAACCTGTTTTCTGTGAATTTTTGCTTATTTATCACTTATAGATATTGCAATTTTAGGGCCATGATGATGACAGAACCCTCTTCCTGTGTCCTATTAAGGTGTGATTGTCAATTTTAAGGTACATGAAACATGTGAAACTCAAAAAATAATACCAGAAATGGTAAATTATCCTTTTTGAATATGTCTGTATACAATGTTGAAGGAAAAAAACAAGATTGGACACCATTTTGGCCATTTTGCAAGTGAGAAATTTCTGCTGAGTCATCATTTTTAACTATTGTGCATTTTTTATCATTTAAATGTAACTTTTCTAAACATTTTTCACTGGGAATTGGTGTTTTTTATTAAGATGTGATATAACAAACAGAGTTTAACATTTTCCTCATCAAGAAGTAGATTTATGAACAAAGAGAGACTATTTCACTACTAAATGGCCTCTTGTATTTTGTGTCAATGGGGTAAAGGGAAATGCCAATTTCTCCATTATTTTTGTACCAAATGCATTGAAATTCTACATAGATGCTATAACAATGTTGTACTATTCATGTAATAACATCAAAAGGCCATTCTTAAAAATATGTGTTGTTGGCACTTAAAAATGACAAGAAAATACAGATTTATTTTTAAAGGTTAAGGGTTACATCTTTAGAAAAATAATGAAAAATATGAATTTGAATTTTTTTCACCAGAAATAGTGACTAATATGCTCAGAAGTAATTGTTGCAAAATACCAGATGAAAAGAATGTGTTAAATATTAATTTACAACCTGCCTTTTGAACATTGAAAGTACATGTTTTGATGAAGAACAATTTTCTGACATAGCAAATTTTTGGCTTGATTTTATTGTGATAGGGTAAAGGAAAACATGTTTCTTTCAAGATGCAAGGGAAAGAATGGACCCATTTTTTTAAAATTCTGTTCAGAATTGGCATTTGGTCACAAAAACACTTAAATTTTGTATTTTGCCACCACATATTCTTTTCTTTAGGTCTAAGGGAAGTAAATATATTTGTCGTGACACGTGACAAAATCTATAGGGAAGGTCAGGTGAATTATTACGATCAAGGTGACCTGTGATTGGACAATATTTTTTTCTGGAATTGAACATGATTTATTCATTTGTGACTGATTATATTCTATTTTCAAGTTAAAAGCAAAAAATCAATGATTTTGAATCATTTTGGCAATTTCTGAGCCATTTTAAAAGATGGGTATTATACTCTGAAATGCCTCTGAGATTAGCTCCGCAGTTAGGGTGATCTCAAAAATGGGGTCAAAGGTCATAGAGAAAAGGATTCATGCCATACTAAAATTCATTTTTTCGGGTGTATGAATGGATGTTCTAGAATTTAAGGTAGGTCAGATCATTGCTGCAAACTCATGGACTGAGCTATAAGCCAAAATGTTATAATGGTCGCCTATGTAAAACTATTTACTTCCCTTAGACCTAAATGTGGACCCTAATACAAATAGTAGACCAACCCAGGTTGTTGTTGTTCTAGAAAATTTGACATTTAAAACTTCCGGTTTGATTTTTGTTGCAGACGATCTATCTGGGTAAGCAATTTACATGTTTTTCTGACCATATCAGAACATTTTGGCATCACTGCATCACTATCCACTTGTCTGCCCATCTGTGTGTGTGTCTGCAGCCAAATTAACATGAATAGTCAATATTTCTCTAACTAACTCTCACATTATTTGACTTACAAAGCCCAAATTTGGTAGGCATGCACACCAGTACATCATGTATCTTTTATTACCAAGGTCAAGGTCATTCATCAAGGTCAAGGTCAAATCTGAAGGTCAACCTTTAAGAAAAAAATGGTGTTTTTTTTTTCATTTCTGCCCATACTACACAATCCTGAAAGCTGTAAGTTGTATCTTTTTGAAATATTTACATCTTGTCAGTGTGTTTCTATTGGTATCAAGGTCAAGGTCATCCAAGAAGGGCAATGCCAAATTTCAAGGTCAAGTTATCAATAAAAGTTGCCATTTTGAGGGGGGGGGGTGATTTGTTTGTTCCTCATTAACAATCACATACTGTTTATGTACTTTATTTGACTCATGGGTGTGTTTAAAAGCCTTTATAGGCCCCTTTTATAACTTTCCTTGTTATTTTAAAGGTACCGGACTGGTCTTGAACAAGATTTTTCTATTTATTTCAGAAATTCAGTGTATAGTTTCATTATGTTGTAGTCATCATCCCGCATGATTTTCATACTACAAAGATCAGCCCGATATATCTGATAGCTCATATTTTGACCAGTCCGGATCATTGATTCACACTCAGAGCTTTGAAATCAATCATCTACCGGGTAATTCTGCCTTTTGGGAGGGAAGTTTGGATAGCTTGATTCATTAGTTTTGAGTTCTGTCAGTTTGAAATTAGTTTAGCAGCAAAGTAAAGTATATAATGCAGTTAGCTAATGCTTTTAACTATGTATTGGATTATAAGATCAGTGCAATAATGGGTTAAAGTGTCTGATCTTGGCCTGTTTGTTTAGAGTAAATACAAAAGGACTGTTGAAAACCTGTTTTCTGTGAATTTTTGCTTATTTATCACTTATAGATATTGCAATTTTAGGGCCATGATGATGACAGAACCCTCTTCCTGTGTCCTATTAAGGTGTGATTGTCAATTTTAAGGTACATGAAACATGTGAAACTCAAAAAATAATACCAGAAATGGTAAATTATCCTTTTTGAATATGTCTGTATACAATGTTGAAGGAAAAAAACAAGATTGGACACCATTTTGGCCATTTTGCAAGTGAGAAATTTCTGCTGAGTCATCATTTTTAACTATTGTGCATTTTTTATCATTTAAATGTAACTTTTCTAAACATTTTTCACTGGGAATTGGTGTTTTTTATTAAGATGTGATATAACAAACAGAGTTTAACATTTTCCTCATCAAGAAGTAGATTTATGAACAAAGAGAGACTATTTCACTACTAAATGGCCTCTTGTATTTTGTGTCAATGGGGTAAAGGGAAATGCCAATTTCTCCATTATTTTTGTACCAAATGCATTGAAATTCTACATAGATGCTATAACAATGTTGTACTATTCATGTAATAACATCAAAAGGCCATTCTTAAAAATATGTGTTGTTGGCACTTAAAAATGACAAGAAAATACAGATTTATTTTTAAAGGTTAAGGGTTACATCTTTAGAAAAATAATGAAAAATATGAATTTGAATTTTTTTCACCAGAAATAGTGACTAATATGCTCAGAAGTAATTGTTGCAAAATACCAGATGAAAAGAATGTGTTAAATATTAATTTACAACCTGCCTTTTGAACATTGAAAGTACATGTTTTGATGAAGAACAATTTTCTGACATAGCAAATTTTTGGCTTGATTTTATTGTGATAGGGTAAAGGAAAACATGTTTCTTTCAAGATGCAAGGGAAAGAATGGACCCATTTTTTTTAAAATTCTGTTCAGAATTGGCATTTGGTCAGAAAAACACTTAAATTTTGTATTTTGCCACCACATATTCTTTTCTTCAGGTCTAAGGGAAGTAAATATATTTGTCGTGACACGTGACAAAATCTATAGGGAAGGTCAGGTGAATTATTACGATCAAGGTGACCTGTGATTGGACAATATTTTTTTCTGGAATTGAACATGATTTATTCATTTGTGACTGATTATATTCTATTTTCAAGTTAAAAGCAAAAAATCAATGATTTTGAATCATTTTGGCAATTTCTGAGCCATTTTAAAAGATGGGTATTATACTCTGAAATGCCTCTGAGATTAGCTCCGCAGTTAGGGTGATCTCAAAAATGGGGTCAAAGGTCATAGAGAAAAGGATTCATGCCATACTAAAATTCATTTTTTCGGGTGTATGAATGGATGTTCTAGAATTTAAGGTAGGTCAGATCATTGCTGCAAACTCATGGACTGAGCTATAAGCCAAAATGTTATAATGGTCGCCTATGTAAAACTATTTACTTCCCTTAGACCTAAATGTGGACCCTAATACAAATAGTAGACCAACCCAGGTTGTTGTTGTTCTAGAAAATTTGACATTTAAAACTTCCGGTTTGATTTTTGTTGCAGACGATCTATCTGGGTAAGCAATTTACATGTTTTTCTGACCATATCAGAACATTTTGGCATCACTGCATCACTATCCACTTGTCTGCCCATCTGTGTGTGTGTCTGCAGCCAAATTAACATGAATAGTCAATATTTCTCTAAATAACTCTCACATTATTTGACTTACAAAGCCCACATTTGGTAGGCATGCACACCAGTACATCATGTATCTTTTATTACCAAGGTCAAGGTCATTCATCAAGGTCAAGGTCAAATCTGAAGGTCAACCTTTAAGAAAAAAATGGTGTTTTTTTTTTCATTTCTGCCCATACTACACAATCCTGAAAGCTGTAAGTTGTATCTTTTTGAAATATTTACATCTTGTCAGTGTGTTTCTATTGGTATCAAGGTCAAGGTCATCCAAGAAGGGCAATGCCAAATTTCAAGGTCAAGTTATCAATAAAAGTTGCCATTTTGAGGGGGGGGTGATTTGTTTGTTCCTCATTAACAATCACATACTGTTTATGTACTTTATTTGACTCATGGGTGTGTTTAAAAGCCTTTATAGGCCCCTTTTATAACTTTCCTTGTTATTTTAAAGGTAACGGACTGGTCTTGAACAAGATTTTTCTATTTATTTCAGAAATTCAGTGTATAGTTTCATTATGTTGTAGTCATCATCCCGCATGATTTTCATACTACAAAGATCAGCCCGATATATCTGATAGCTCATATTTTGACCAGTCCGGATCATTGATTCACACTCAGAGCTTTGAAATCAATCATCTACCGGGTAATTCTGCCTTTTGGGAGGGAAGTTTGGATAGCTTGATTCATTAGTTTTGAGTTCTGTCAGTTTGAAATTAGTTTAGCAGCAAAGTAAAGTATATAATGCAGTTAGCTAATGCTTTTAACTATGTATTGGATTATAAGATCAGTGCAATAATGGGTTAAAGTGTCTGATCTTGGCCTGTTTGTTTAGAGTAAATACAAAAGGACTGTTGAAAACCTGTTTTCTGTGAATTTTTGCTTATTTATCACTTATAGATATTGCAATTTTAGGGCCATGATGATGACAGAACCCTCTTCCTGTGTCCTATTAAGGTGTGATTGTCAATTTTAAGGTACATGAAACATGTGAAACTAAAAAAATAATACCAGAAATGGTAAATTATCCTTTTTGAATATGTCTGTATACAATGTTGAAGGAAAAAAACAAGATTGGACACCATTTTGGCCATTTTGCAAGTGAGAAATTTCTGCTGAGTCATCATTTTTAACTATTGTGCATTTTTTATCATTTAAATGTAACTTTTCTAAACATTTTTCACTGGGAATTGGTGTTTTTTATTAAGATGTGATATAACAAACAGAGTTTAACATTTTCCTCATCAAGAAGTAGATTTATGAACAAAGAGAGACTATTTCACTACTTAATGGCCTCTTGTATTTTGTGTCAATGAGGTAAAGGGAAATGCCAATTTCTCCATTATTTTTGTACCAAATGCATTGAAATTCTACATAGATGCTATAACAATGTTGTACTATTCATGTAATAACATCAAAAGGCCATTCTTAAAAATATGTGTTGTTGGCACTTAAAAATGACAAGAAAATACAGATTTATTTTTAAAGGTTAAGGGTTACATCTTTAGAAAAATAATGAAAAATATGAATTTGAATTTTTTTCACCAGAAATAGTGACTAATATGCTCAGAAGTAATTGTTGCAAAATACCAGATGAAAAGAATGTGTTAAATATTAATTTACAACCTGCCTTTTGAACATTGAAAGTACATGTTTTGATGAAGAACAATTTTCTGACATAGCAAATTTTTGGCTTGATTTTATTGTGATAGGGTAAAGGAAAACATGTTTCTTTCAAGATGCAAGGGAAAGAATGGACCCATTTTTTTAAAATTCTGTTCAGAATTGGCATTTGGTCACAAAAACACTTAAATTTTGTATTTTGCCACCACATATTCTTTTCTTTAGGTCTAAGGGAAGTAAATATATTTTGTCGTGACACGTGACAAAATCTATAGGGAAGGTCAGGTGAATTATTACGATCAAGGTGACCTGTGATTGGACAATATTTTTTTCTGGAATTGAACATGATTTATTCATTTGTGACTGATTATATTCTATTTTCAAGTTAAAAGCAAAAAATCAATGATTTTGAATCATTTTGGCAATTTCTGAGCCATTTTAAAAGATGGGTATTATACTCTGAAATGCCTCTGAGATTAGCTCCGCAGTTAGGGTGATCTCAAAAATGGGGTCAAAGGTCATAGAGAAAAGGATTCATGCCATACTAAAATTCATTTTTTCGGGTGTATGAATGGATGTTCTAGAATTTAAGGTAGGTCAGATCATTGCTGCAAACTCATGGACTGAGCTATAAGCCAAAATGTTATAATGGTCGCCTATGTAAAACTATTTACTTCCCTTAGACCTAAATGTGGACCCTAATACAAATAGTAGACCAACCCAGGTTGTTGTTGTTCTAGAAAATTTGACATTTAAAACTTCCGGTTTGATTTTTGTTGCAGACGATCTATCTGGGTAAGCAATTTACATGTTTTTCTGACCATATCAGAACATTTTGGCATCACTGCATCACTATCCACTTGTCTGCCCATCTGTGTGTGTGTCTGCAGCCAAATTAACATGAATAGTCAATATTTCTCTAAATAACTCTCACATTATTTGACTTACAAAGCCCAAATTTGGTAGGCATGCACACCAGTACATCATGTATCTTTTATTACCAAGGTCAAGGTCATTCATCAAGGTCAAGGTCAAATCTGAAGGTCAACCTTTAAGAAAAAAATGGTGTTTTTTTTTTTCATTTCTGCCCATACTACACAATCCTGAAAGCTGTAAGTTGTATCTTTTTGAAATATTTACATCTTGTCAGTGTGTTTCTATTGGTATCAAGGTCAAGGTCATCCAAGAAGGGCAATGCCAAATTTCAAGGTCAAGTTATCAATAAAAGTTGCCATTTTGAGGGGGGGGTGATTTGTTTGTTCCTCATTAACAATCACATACTGTTTATGTACTTTATTTGACTCATGGGTGTGTTTAAAAGCCTTTATAGGCCCCTTTTATAACTTTCCTTGTTATTTTAAAGGTAACGGACTGGTCTTGAACAAGATTTTTCTATTTATTTCAGAAATTCAGTGTATAGTTTCATTATGTTGTAGTCATCATCCCGCATGATTTTCATACTACAAAGATCAGCCCGATATATCTGATAGCTCATATTTTGACCAGTCCGGATCATTGATTCACACTCAGAGCTTTGAAATCAATCATCTACCGGGTAATTCTGCCTTTTGGGAGGGAAGTTTGGATAGCTTGATTCATTAGTTTTGAGTTCTGTCAGTTTGAAATTAGTTTAGCAGCAAAGTAAAGTATATAATGCAGTTAGCTAATGCTTTTAACTATGTATTGGATTATAAGATCAGTGCAATAATGGGTTAAAGTGTCTGATCTTGGCCTGTTTGTTTAGAGTAAATACAAAAGGACTGTTGAAAACCTGTTTTCTGTGAATTTTTGCTTATTTATCACTTATAGATATTGCAATTTTAGGGCCATGATGATGACAGAACCCTCTTCCTGTGTCCTATTAAGGTGTGATTGTCAATTTTAAGGTACATGAAACATGTGAAACTCAAAAAATAATACCAGAAATGGTAAATTATCCTTTTTGAATATGTCTGTATACAATGTTGAAGGAAAAAACAAGATTGGACACCATTTTGGCCATTTTGCAAGTGAGAAATTTCTGCTGAGTCATCATTTTTAACTATTGTGCATTTTTTATCATTTAAATGTAACTTTTCTAAACATTTTTCACTGAGAAATGGTGTTTTTTATTAAGATGTGATATAACAAACAGAGTTTAACATTTTCCTCATCAAGAAGTAGATTTATGAACAAAGAGAGACTATTTCACTACTAAATGGCCTCTTGTATTTTGTGTCAATGGGGTAAAGGGAAATGCCAATTTCTCCATTATTTTTGTACCAAATGCATTGAAATTCTACATAGATGCTATAACAATGTTGTACTATTCATGTAATAACATCAAAAGGCCATTCTTAAAAATATGTGTTGTTGGCACTTAAAAATGACAAGAAAATACAGATTTATTTTTAAAGGTTAAGGGTTACATCTTTAGAAAAATAATGAAAAATATGAATTTGAATTTTTTTCACCAGAAATAGTGACTAATATGCTCAGAAGTAATTGTTGCAAAATACCAGATGAAAAGAATGTGTTAAATATTAATTTACAACCTGCCTTTTGAACATTGAAAGTACATGTTTTGATGAAGAACAATTTTCTGACATAGCAAATTTTTGGCTTGATTTTATTGTGATAGGGTAAAGGAAAACATGTTTCTTTCAAGATGCAAGGGAAAGAATGGACCCATTTTTTTTAAAATTCTGTTCAGAATTGGCATTTGGTCACAAAAACACTTAAATTTTGTATTTTGCCACCACATATTCTTTTCTTTAGGTCTAAGGGAAGTAAATATATTTGTCGTGACACGTGACAAAATCTATAGGGAAGGTCAGGTGAATTATTACGATCAAGGTGACCTGTGATTGGACAATATTTTTTTCTGGAATTGAACATGATTTATTCATTTGTGACTGATTATATTCTATTTTCAAGTTAAAAGCAAAAAATCAATGATTTTGAATCATTTTGGCAATTTCTGAGCCATTTTAAAAGATGGGTATTATACTCTGAAATGCCTCTGAGATTAGCTCCGCAGTTAGGGTGATCTCAAAAATGGGGTCAAAGGTCATAGAGAAAAGGATTCATGCCATACTAAAATTCATTTTTTCGGGTGTATGAATGGATGTTCTAGAATTTAAGGTAGGTCAGATCATTGCTGCAAACTCATGGACTGAGCTATAAGCCAAAATGTTATAATGGTCGCCTATGTAAAACTATTTACTTCCCTTAGACCTAAATGTGGACCCTAATACAAATAGTAGACCAACCCAGGTTGTTGTTGTTCTAGAAAATTTGACATTTAAAACTTCCGGTTTGATTTTTGTTGCAGACGATCTATCTGGGTAAGCAATTTACATGTTTTTCTGACCATATCAGAACATTTTGGCATCACTGCATCACTATCCACTTGTCTGCCCATCTGTGTGTGTGTCTGCAGCCAAATTAACATGAATAGTCAATATTTCTCTAAATAACTCTCACATTATTTGACTTACAAAGCCCAAATTTGGTAGGCATGCACACCAGTACATCATGTATCTTTTATTACCAAGGTCAAGGTCATTCATCAAGGTCAAGGTCAAATCTGAAGGTCAACCTTTAAGAAAAAATGGTGTTTTTTTTTCATTTCTGCCCATACTACACAATCCTGAAAGCTGTAAGTTGTATCTTTTTGAAATATTTACATCTTGTCAGTGTGTTTCTATTGGTATCAAGGTCAAGGTCATCCAAGAAGGGCAATGCCAAATTTCAAGGTCAAGTTATCAATAAAAGTTGCCATTTTGAGGGGGGGTGATTTGTTTGTTCCTCATTAACAATCACATACTGTTTATGTACTTTATTTGACTCATGGGTGTGTTTAAAAGCCTTTATAGGCCCCTTTTATAACTTTCCTTGTTATTTTAAAGGTAACGGACTGGTCTTGAACAAGATTTTTCTATTTATTTCAGAAATTCAGTGTATAGTTTCATTATGTTGTAGTCATCATCCCGCATGATTTTCATACTACAAAGATCAGCCCGATATATCTGATAGCTCATATTTTGACCAGTCCGGATCATTGATTCACACTCAGAGCTTTGAAATCAATCATCTACCGGGTAATTCTGCCTTTTGGGAGGGAAGTTTGGATAGCTTGATTCATTAGTTTTGAGTTCTGTCAGTTTGAAATTAGTTTAGCAGCAAAGTAAAGTATATAATGCAGTTAGCTAATGCTTTTAACTATGTATTGGATTATAAGATCAGTGCAATAATGGGTTAAAGTGTCTGATCTTGGCCTGTTTGTTTAGAGTAAATACAAAAGGACTGTTGAAAACCTGTTTTCTGTGAATTTTTGCTTATTTATCACTTATAGATATTGCAATTTTAGGGCCATGATGATGACAGAACCCTCTTCCTGTGTCCTATTAAGGTGTGATTGTCAATTTTAAGGTACATGAAACATGTGAAACTCAAAAAATAATACCAGAAATGGTAAATTATCCTTTTTGAATATGTCTGTATACAATGTTGAAGGAAAAAAACAAGATTGGACACCATTTTGGCCATTTTGCAAGTGAGAAATTTCTGCTGAGTCATCATTTTTAACTATTGTGCATTTTTTATCATTTAAATGTAACTTTTCTAAACATTTTTCACTGGGAATTGTTGTTTTTTTATTAAGATGTGATATAACAAACAGAGTTTAACATTTTCCTCATCAAGAAGTAGATTTATGAACAAAGAGAGACTATTTCACTACTAAATGGCCTCTTGTATTTTGTGTCAATGGGGTAAAGGGAAATGCCAATTTCTCCATTATTTTTGTACCAAATGCATTGAAATTCTACATAGATGCTATAACAATGTTGTACTATTCATGTAATAACATCAAAAGGCCATTCTTAAAAATATGTGTTGTTGGCACTTAAAAATGACAAGAAAATACAGATTTATTTTTAAAGGTTAAGGGTTACATCTTTAGAAAAATAATGAAAAATATGAATTTGAATTTTTTTCACCAGAAATAGTGACTAATATGCTCAGAAGTAATTGTTGCAAAATACCAGATGAAAAGAATGTGTTAAATATTAATTTACAACCTGCCTTTTGAACATTGAAAGTACATGTTTTGATGAAGAACAATTTTCTGACATAGCAAATTTTTGGCTTGATTTTATTGTGATAGGGTAAAGGAAAACATGTTTCTTTCAAGATGCAAGGGAAAGAATGGACCCATTTTTTTAAAATTCTGTTCAGAATTGGCATTTGGTCACAAAAACACTTAAATTTTGTATTTTGCCACCACATATTCTTTTCTTTAGGTCTAAGGGAAGTAAATATATTTGTCGTGACACGTGACAAAATCTATAGGGAAGGTCAGGTGAATTATTACGATCAAGGTGACCTGTGATTGGACAATATTTTTTTCTGGAATTGAACATGATTTATTCATTTGTGACTGATTATATTCTATTTTCAAGTTAAAAGCAAAAAATCAATGATTTTGAATCATTTTGGCAATTTCTGAGCCATTTTAAAAGATGGGTATTATACTCTGAAATGCCTCTGAGATTAGCTCCGCAGTTAGGGTGATCTCAAAAATGGGGTCAAAGGTCATAGAGAAAAGGATTCATGCCATACTAATATTCATTTTTTCGGGTGTATGAATGGATGTTCTAGAATTTAAGGTAGGTCAGATCATTGCTGCAAACTCATGGACTGAGCTATAAGCCAAAATGTTATAATGGTCGCCTATGTAAAACTATTTACTTCCCTTAGACCTAAATGTGGACCCTAATACAAATAGTAGACCAACCCAGGTTGTTGTTGTTCTAGAAAATTTGACATTTAAAACTTCCGGTTTGATTTTTGTTGCAGATGATCTATCTGGGTAAGCAATTTACATGTTTTTCTGACCATATCAGAACATTTTGGCATCACTGCATCACTATCCACTTGTCTGCCCATCTGTGTGTGTGTCTGCAGCCAAATTAACATGAATAGTCAATATTTCTCTAAATAACTCTCACATTATTTGACTTACAAAGCCCAAATTTGGTAGGCATGCACACCAGTACATCATGTATCTTTTATTACCAAGGTCAAGGTCATTCATCAAGGTCAAGGTCAAATCTGAAGGTCAACCTTTAAGAAAAAAATGGTGTTTTTTTTTCATTTCTGCCCATACTACACAATCCTGAAAGCTGTAAGTTGTATCTTTTTGAAATATTTACATCTTGTCAGTGTGTTTCTATTGGTATCAAGGTCAAGGTCATCCAAGAAGGGCAATGCCAAATTTCAAGGTCAAGTTATCAATAAAAGTTGCCATTTCGAGGGGGGGTGATTTGTTTGTTCCTCATTAACAATCACATACTGTTTATGTACTTTATTTGACTCATGGGTGTGTTTAAAAGCCTTTATAGGCCCCTTTTATAACTTTCCTTGTTATTTTAAAGGTAACGGACTGGTCTTGAACAAGATTTTTCTATTTATTTCAGAAATTCAGTGTATAGTTTCATTATGTTGTAGTCATCATCCCGCATGATTTTCATACTACAAAGATCAGCCCGATATATCTGATAGCTCATATTTTGACCAGTCCGGATCATTGATTCACACTCAGAGCTTTGAAATCAATCATCTACCGGGTAATTCTGCCTTTTGGGAGGGAAGTTTGGATAGCTTGATTCATTAGTTTTGAGTTCTGTCAGTTTGAAATTAGTTTAGCAGCAAAGTAAAGTATATAATGCAGTTAGCTAATGCTTTTAACTATGTATTGGATTATAAGATCAGTGCAATAATGGGTTAAAGTGTCTGATCTTGGCCTGTTTGTTTAGAGTAAATACAAAAGGACTGTTGAAAACCTGTTTTCTGTGAATTTTTGCTTATTTATCACTTATAGATATTGCAATTTTAGGGCCATGATGATGACAGAACCCTCTTCCTGTGTCCTATTAAGGTGTGATTGTCAATTTTAAGGTACATGAAACATGTGAAACTCAAAAAATAATACCAGAAATGGTAAATTATCCTTTTTGAATATGTCTGTATACAATGTTGAAGGAAAAAAACAAGATTGGACACCATTTTGGCCATTTTGCAAGTGAGAAATTTCTGCTGAGTCATCATTTTTAACTATTGTGCATTTTTTATCATTTAAATGTAACTTTTCTAAACATTTTTCACTGGGAATTGGTGTTTTTTATTAAGATGTGATATAACAAACAGAGTTTAACATTTTCCTCATCAAGAAGTAGATTTATAAACAAAGAGAGACTATTTCACTACTAAATGGCCTCTTGTATTTTGTGTCAATGGGGTAAAGGGAAATGCCAATTTCTCCATTATTTTTGTACCAAATGCATTGAAATTCTACATAGATGCTATAACAATGTTGTACTATTCATGTAATAACATCAAAAGGCCATTCTTAAAAATATGTGTTGTTGGCACTTAAAAATGACAAGAAAATACAGATTTATTTTTAAAGGTTAAGGGTTACATCTTTAGAAAAATAATGAAAAATATGAATTTGAATTTTTTTCACCAGAAATAGTGACTAATATGCTCAGAAGTAATTGTTGCAAAATACCAGATGAAAAGAATGTGTTAAATATTAATTTACAACCTGCCTTTTGAACATTGAAAGTACATGTTTTGATGAAGAACAATTTTCTGACATAGCAAATTTTTGGCTTGATTTTATTGTGATAGGGTAAAGGAAAACATGTTTCTTTCAAGATGCAAGGGAAAGAATGGACCCATTTTTTTTAAAATTCTGTTCAGAATTGGCATTTGGTCACAAAAACACTTAAATTTTGTATTTTGCCACCACATATTCTTTTCTTTAGGTCTAAGGGAAGTAAATATATTTGTCGTGACACGTGACAAAATCTATAGGGAAGGTCAGGTGAATTATTACGATCAAGGTGACCTGTGATTGGACAATATTTTTTTCTGGAATTGAACATGATTTATTCATTTGTGACTGATTATATTCTATTTTCAAGTTAAAAGCAAAAAATCAATGATTTTGAATCATTTTGGCAATTTCTGAGCCATTTTAAAAGATGGGTATTATACTCTGAAATGCCTCTGAGATTAGCTCCGCAGTTAGGGTGATCTCAAAAAAGGGGTCAAAGGTCATAGAGAAAAGGATTCATGCCATACTAAAATTCATTTTTTCGGGTGTATGAATGGATGTTCTAGAATTTAAGGTAGGTCAGATCATTGCTGCAAACTCATGGACTGAGCTATAAGCCAAAATGTTATAATGGTCGCCTATGTAAAACTATTTAGTTCCCTTAGACCTAAAGTCAAGCGCTTCCTGTTTAGGTTGGTGTCACACCACTTCAAATTTTCCGTGCAATTTTCATGGTGAATTTAGCCAGAAATTGTTGTCGGCATTTGTCGACTAGTGCAGACGAAACAAGATGGCCGCTGATTATGGTTTGAACCAAGAACCATAACACGTGAGCTAGCATAAGTCGACTTCGCTTAGGTCTTTGGTAAAAATTTAGCTTTGTTGTTGTATTTCTTTAATTCACGCACAATTCAAGAGCTTTGTTTATATCGATATCAATTGATCCACTGCTTTTGTCAGGTCGTTTTGATAGCATTTAGGAAGGGGATTATCCGGTTATTGCTGTAAAAATGACGTTAAAAGCCAGGGGTACACGAGTCCAAAAATGCGAAATTACCCTCCCCCCCCGCCCGAAATTTCACGGAAACCCTCTGATTTTTCCATTCAATTAACATTGAAAAAAACAGAGGGTTTCCGACATTTTTGTTTCCGTTTAAATTTCAATCTATAGACGAGCTCAAGGCCGCAAGCGGCCTTTTCGCCCGTATAATCTTGAATCTATTACAATAAATAGCCTACAAACATATTATTAAAAACATTGGGTTATAAACTTAATTAAAAGTTACGCGATTACCGACCATGGAATAACAATTTAGACTTTTTTTTTTATTTCTATAGGAAAATTCAAATATTGTTTTTCATTCATTATAATAATAATAGAAAAATATTTTGTTTATAAACTTTAATTTGTAAATAACTGGAAATAAAATGTATGTTTCAAAATATTGGCTTATTTTGGGTTTTTTAAATGTTAAAATGTTAAGAAATAATATATTTTCCGTAAACGATGCAATACTTTTGCTTGAAATTTTCCTTTTGTCATTAGAAAATATGCTAACTTTCAGATAAAATTGAAAGTAAAATTCGTGAGAAAATATCTCTAAAATGTCTCTTTAAGCCATTCACAAACAAGAACTGCTTTTTTACGTCTTTAAAAACTGATTTTGAAAACATTAAGACAAAGAAGAAAATGCTGATAAGCAGCATTTCCCTTCTTGTCTCAATAATTCGTTGCTATATTGTACATAAATAATGTACATCCAAGAAGACAAGAAGACTTGTGCTGCTTTATTTCTTCAGAAAGTATTCTAAGCGCCCTCGTACACACACTGTTTTTATTTTCAAATGTTTTGTAAGGATTTCGTTAACAATTGTTTTTGACAGTTCACATTTCTCCTCCGATATATCTTACCGTATTTTGCCTATCGTCATTCACGACGCCACTCACGAAATTAACATTTCTATCTGTTATAACACTCGATCTTTGAGACCTCGAATCAGCTATTGCTTCCCCGAAAACGCTCGTGGCATTTACAAACGATATAATACTGCACACATGGTCTCTTCGTAGATGAGTTAACGAATTCCCTGGTCTTTGCAGGCGCTTTCTTAGTTCCTCGCAAAATTTCACAAGAACGCACTGCTCCACCCAAACGTCCGACGTCGTCATTTTTAATAGATTTCCTTCCATATCAAGCTTCTTAGAATCATCCTCAAATGTCAATTTTTAACGCGACAACATTGAAATCAAAACAATATGGAGTCGGAATGTTATGTCACATTTTCATACATGTATTATTTTGTTTCCTGCCAATTTCATACGTTAAATCACTTATTAAAAACCACACATGGGTAGCCAAAAAGCTCGAAATTTGACGTGCTCCAGGTACCCCTATGTAGGGTCGTATTAGGTCCTATTGCAAATTAATTGCAAATTAAATTTATTTCTTTTTGCTTGAAAAGTACTTGATAGATGTTTAGCTTTCATTTCATAAAGATTTTTTCACAAACAAAGTAGTATGAAGCAAAATAAATTTTGTGTCCACGAACTTTCAGGACAACCCTCGTATTGTACATAAATAATGTACATCCAATTGTGGTCTACAGAAACTTTGAAATTGAATCATCATAAAATTGCGTTGTTTGGGAGAGGGTTAATTACTGAGCGCTTATGTCCAAAGCTCAATTACATATAAATTAAGATAAGTTTCACAATTACAAAGTCTTGATTCATATATAAATCAAGTTCGTCAATAGGAAAGATCTCACGAATTTCTGAGGACGGCAAAAGGCGTCATCAGGCCGTAACAGGTTAAGGAAAATATCAAATTACCCTATCACGATTTCCTTATATAAAGTTCATCAAACGAGTACTGGCACGAACTGGTGAACTTGTGACGACAAAAGATCTCAAATTTTCTTCACGTATCTTATAATTTCATCGGTCGGTGTTGATAAAAATGATATGGCAAACAGCTTTGTCATTAATATGTCATTATTTACCTAAATAAAGCTTATCAAACAAAGAAATCCACGAACTGGCGACACGGTGAAATATCAAAATATGGTAAGATTCATGTTCATGCTCATTTCATCGGTCTCTTTCGAAGCCTCTCTAACCTCTCCGAAACATCATGTAGATCTATATATGATATAACAATGCTCGGAAGATTCATGTATCGCTGCTTTTCAAGAAAAGCTCGTAACTGCAGCTCAATACAAGCTGCAGTTATAAGGGTTTTGTTGAAAAGCGATGGTATTTGGTTTAATACAACATTCTAATTTTCTGAAACATTTATTAGACAAACGGCGCTAAACTAGGCTACAGATATTTAAATCAGTCCAATTAAACAATGTCAGAATTTCCGCGTCGTTAACGGAAAAGCATTAGGAAACGTCCGGCAGTTCTTTGAACCTTTGCCAAGGAAATTTCGAAGGAAGTGTACTAAGTACTTCTAAATCAAGTCTTTGTCTAAATTTACCAACTCGTCCTCTCTGTTTTTAACACGTATACCCTGTAGGAGAAACTAGACCTTGTACGCTAAAATTCCTTTCTCTTTTCTCCCTAGATAATGCAATGCACCACACAAAGATGCAAAATATGACTGCCCACATGTTGTTCTGATCCCTGAGAATGATCAATCTAACATGTGCCTCTTTAACAAAACCTGGTTTTGACGTCTACCATCAGAATTGCTTTGAAAAGTAATGAGACAAAAGAAAAAGATGCTAAAAAATAGCGTTTTCCCTATTTTGCCCCTTATTCATTTCAATATGTAAACATTATATTCATATTGAACAGCATCCCTTTTGGCGCCAATCCACAAAACATAAAATTTTGCTTTCGTTGTATCACTTTAATGGTGATCTTTTGACACCATCCCATCATGAATTACAGCTCTTGTTCTATTCCCTTGATATTTGTCCATGGTATGCCCACGTGCTCCTTCCCATGGTAAATCCTGTATTGGATATCTGACACCCTTCCGCCAAACCGCCATTGGAACAAACCTTTTCTTAAGTGTTCGTGTTTGTCCAAGAGGATCCTCTAGGGATTCCTCTGTATTTTCTAGTTTTAGAACAGTAATATCAGCCTCTTTCTCGATTGTTAATGATCCCGTGACGTCATCCATACCATACACTTTAGCTGGAGTGGACGTGACGGCTTTGATGACGTCATAAAGGGGCATTCCCAAGTAGAGAAACCTTGACATTACAGTACCAAGGTCATATGCAGGTCCTTTCACGTTTTCTATACGAAGGTCAGACCCTGGAATGATCAAAACACTGGATCTGAGCATTAGGCTTTACATGTGTAAGCCGTAAGTACAGAAATTCCGGTACTTTAGACGCACTGGAGAGAACGTTTGAGCTGAAATCTTAATTCTAGAATTTTCGACTTAGATATTTCTTGTTCTATATACTTTGACCAAACTGTCAATGGCGACTAAAATATCGTAAATACAGTCATAATTCAATATGTAATTATCCGATTCCCCATATTATTCAACATATCAATTTTTCAATCCCCCCATAGCGTGTTTTGTTTCGCGCGATTCGCGGACAGCATTGATCCGCGAACTTAAAACGCCGCGAACAAGCCCGAGTGCATGAAAACGCGAACATTTCTTGACGCGAACTTATCCTGGTTTACAGTATACTGAGAGGCAAAATTAAGTATACACCCTAGTTTTTTTTCACGTTGTCGGAGAAACCGATTAATAGATTGTGTACAATTTTTAAACGCCGCCGAAGGTATTCGTCTATTGTTGTAACCTTCTCAGCCTATCCGTCCATCTATCTTTTCTTTCGGTTCGACGGTTTTGTCATAGCATACATCGTCGTCGAAAAATGGGGACTTAATCGCTAAATTAATGCAACCATGAACGTTGACACATCCCCTACATTTATGAACAGATTTTGATAGAATTTTCACAGAAAAAGTGTACGCCCATTCTCAATAAAACGGAACATTCGGGAAAAGGAAAGATAGAAAAAAATATTATTTCAACTTTAATAAATATGCACTCTAATTCAAAGGTATATCCAAGCTGAGTGATTTCCCAAAATACCGCGAACATTATCAATATCGCTTCGGAAAAAAGCATCATTTACCAAGGGTGTCCGTTTTTAAGGGTAACGTATGTTTCTTTCAATAGTAATGTCTTTCTCATAGAAAATGTTAACCAATTTTCAAGACTACAAAGGCAGGGACCAAGTTTCTTCGTAGGAAAATTATCTGAGAAATCAAATATTCCGAAATATTAAAGAACTTTGCTTTAACTTTGTAATAAATATAAAGTTATGTTAAACATATTTTGTTGTACTGGAAAATTTTTGTCAAAACTTTCACTCACTAAATTTCTAAATAAGTTTTCAGCATCTTTTTCCTTATTATAGTTAAGAACGCAACTGTAACACTAAAACAAACAATCTCACAAATGAATTAACGCATTTTCATCATGGTTTTTATCAAACTTATAAATCTAAATGTGTTTCTGAACAAGCATCATCTGGTAATGTATGTTTCGAACACATTTTAGATCATTGATTATGATATTGTTTTGCATCAAAGACATAGATATTAAGACTTTTCTCAACAAATATTTTTGATAAGACTTCGTCTAATATTTTTGAATGAAATAATTATTTTTGATCGCGTGCATGCTCTGGTATAAATGTGATATAGGTGTAATTAAATGTGGATAAAGTTATTTTTCAAGAAAATGCTTAGTATATAGACCATCTTAGTGAACTGTCAAAGATTTATCAAGTATGGCATAATCCTTCCTATCAAGTTGACAATATTGCTTTATTGACTGCTTTGCGACGTTTGCATTTGCATAAGATATAATGAAAACATAGTAACGTATGTTTCAAATATATTGAAAGAACGCTTCTTTCTGTTATACATCACCTTTCTAAACTTTCTCAAGTTTGAACACCCACTTAGATTCCTCGGATGTTGCAAGTATACACTTTGCAATGTTTCCGGACTTCAATGATCAGTATGTGATATTTTCGCCACACACTGTACTCAACTACTCATTACTTCAACACTGAAGAAACTTCGTTTCTGCATGAAAGTAACATTACAATCAAACCATTCAGAATCAGTGTCATTATCTATCACCAAGATTTAGGCAAATATACTTGCTCTTGATCCTCATACATAACAATAATGTAATCTCCAAATAATGAAATTGAAGCGGCGACGTTTAAAAGTTAGTACGAGAGTTTTTATGCCTTTTCTTTATACTTTTAAGTGTACTTGCAATCGCATACTTGGTCGGAGAAGCTTTTTTCAATAGAACGACATAGCTTAAGATAAGCTTTCTTATTTACAAATAGACCCATCGCAGTTAAAAACTGCTTGATATACAGTTTTGGTATTAAAGCATTTCAAACGACAATTACAATTTAACCAGAGAGTCTTGCAGAAATGTTAAAAAAATTGGGTTCAATGGGTTTCAAAAAAGTATTTTCTGGGACAGTGTATATTCCGTTTTGATTCTGTAAAAAGAACAATTATGCATATGAAACATTTGTTAAAAACACTTGAATTAATATTCAAAGTTATCTACATATCACTCTCTCGTATATGATATATTATAATTGCCCAAATTGTATGTTTCCACCATTCGAAACATACGTTACATCTTGTAACGTATGTTTCCATGTGATTGTATGTTTCAATAGAAGTATAACATAAATTTTGTACGAATAATTAGCTTTATGAACAATAATTAACCACTTTTTTTCTAAAAAGAAACATAGTACATGAATAAAATATCATAAATAATCTCACAAGAACCAGGTTTCCTGATACGTATGAAGCTTTATTGGTGTTCACATTTTCATTGACAAAGTTCGACCTTTGAGGACATCAAGGCCTAGCTCCCGGGTTATAGGAGATAACATATGACATCACAAGAGTTATAGGAATTGGTATTTTGCATGCATGCCTATGTCACTGTCGTCTCAAAGATAAAACATATCTTAAGAAGTAACGTATGTTACCATCACGTATGTTTCGTTCAGTATTGAAACGCGTCGGTAGCGATGTCTTGTTCAACATAAGAACTCGTTTCTATTGTGAATTAAAAAAGTCTATATTGTGAAACACGGGAGCATTCTATGACCACATTGTCTTTAATAACTATGGATAAAAGCATGGTAACGTTTGTTTCAATTTGATATGACTAAATAAGATCCAGCAAGCAATCGCTATATTTTCTTAAAACTTGAATTCGTTAATTGAGAGCCCACGTTACTTACTTGATTATAATCATATACTACGCTGATTTACAGCATAACGAGTGGTTTAAATCGTATTCCTTCTTGATTTTTAGGTTAGAAATAACATCTGATTAAAGGGAAAATATTCTTTTCAGAATTTGGCGACATTGAATAAAATAGAATAAAATTGAAAGGGAACTTGTTTGTACAACTCTGCACATATTTCTACAAACCTCAAATGTCAATTTTTGGTAAAGATACATTGTAGCTGTGTTTAAAATGATTAAATTTTCTGGGAACGAATTTGAAACTGAATATTTTGAATGGCGACAGTAACGTATGTTGCATTTTAGTACCAAAATGATCGCTAAATGAGGAAATTTAGACAGATCAGTTGAAAAATGGAATTTGGCTTGACGCATCTAATGGGTTTGCTGCCTTTAGTAACAAATACTTCCAGATATATCATGACAGTTAGATTATAATCAATGGAACACCGAATGTTCCGTTTTATTGAGAATGGGCGTGTAGTCACCTAGGACTATGCGTACATTGATAGTGCTTTCCATATTACGGCGCGTCATGGCAAAATGAGACTTGATGCAAACGGGTTATCTGACGTAACTCCTTCTTAATTCATCAACATATTCTAATGAAATTTGCGTAGAATGTTCCTGGTCACCTGACTTAGTGAATATAGAGTCGTGTTTCTTCATTATTATGCTGCGTTATAGAAAATGGGTCTTAATACAAAAAGTGGCATATTAGTCGACTTCTACCAGCCACCGAGATTTGGGTTAGATTGTTAGAGAAAATTTAACGTACAACGATTTGTTGTGATAAAGATTATTATTGCCTAAAATGTGTGTTTTCAGTCTGTTATTGGCATTGTATAACCAGCAGAAAGCGGGCGGATATCCAGAGAAATCGTGCATTAATCGGCAGATTCACGTGGGATATCGGACCAGTTTTGCACTCAAATATCCTCGATCGGGGATTTGTTGTGAGTGCTTCAGAAAATTGAAAATAAAGCCGAAATTTTGTCATTTCCCTTTTCCGCGATGTAAATTCTTGTAAGACCCCATTTCCAGTTTACATCCCAATAAATAAACTAGGTCTCCCAGTGTAACTAACCATATCTGATGACGTAATAATTATAGTGACGTAGGTTTAATTCTTGGAATCAAAAAGTAAACAAACGGGCAGCTGACAGATTTTAAACTAAAAGTGTATTTCGTGGACATGGAAGGATAGAAATTAGAATTGAGTGGTTGTGGTCTAGGTCAAATGTGGTGGTAAGCCTATGTATTTCTTGTTCTTCTTTTAATTACTGCAATTTTTCCTTTACAACTTTGTTTTTATTGAAATGAACGAATGTCTGAAACGAACCAAACGGTCCAGAGATCTACCTTGGAAATTCCGGCCTTTTAATTTATTACTCGCACTGAAATGAACGTTAGGATAACCGGAGCATGTTTCCAAAAGAAAACTAAGTCGAATATTGTTAGGATTTCGCCAACCCAAATGAAGATTATGTCAGTAAAAATGCGATGAAACTTGACTATAGCTACACGATGAAAATCTAACGGCCCGTCTAGTGGATATCGCACTTACTCGATATATGTCGAGTCGAATGCCGGAAAACTCTGGTATCTGCCGGTGTAAATGTGGCTAAATTTTCACAAAGTTTTTTAGTTATTCGTCTTATTTTATTACATTTCTTTGCAAATTATTCATATTTTATGCAATAATAGCGTCAATTCACGTTTTTTCGGTCGTTAACATTCTCAGAGGCCCACAAAATGGGTTATCGCCTTCGACCTCCGGTCTCAGGCGATAACGCATTTTTTGGGCCTCTGAGAATGTTAACGACCTCAAAAACGTGAATTAACCCTACATAGACACCAAATACGGATTAACGGCAATATTTGATGATCCGCTGAGTCGCACGTGCAAAGTTTGCTAAATCGGCATGTAGCAGGAGTATGGGTAGTCAAAGCAATTTCAGGTGAAATTTATCAAAAGTGTATTAGATCTATTGGTTTCAGGGTAGAAATAATAAATACAAAATTTTGAGTCGATATGACGGAATTTAAGAGAGATATTTAAAGGCAAAAAGTGTATACCTTCTTTTGCCTCTCAGTATATATTGAAAACAATTTCTGATTAATTCGATTTTGTGAGTCAATATAAAAAGAAAAGGCCAGAAATCGCTTTTATAAAGGAAAATAACATACTAGAGGCTAAACCCTATATAAATATAAGTTCTTCAGGAAATTTGCCTAGAACTGTCGTGATAAGTGTATCACTTTAGAAAAAATGCCCTTGGACCAACTTGCCCCATGGACCAACTAGCCCAGGTCTGCCCCAGATCGATAGAGAGACTACATCATTACGAAACACAAAGAAACGTTTGTGATATTTCAATGGTAGTCCTTAGACAGTCTGTCTAAAACCATATTTAAGAAACAAAGTGATTAGATCTGACCAATTTGAAAAGCTCTTACTTAGATAAAATGAAAGGAAATGTTAAAATTATGAAAAGTGCCGTAAAACAGCGTACCGAGGGTATCTGGAAAGAGTCCATCTTTCACAGCAAGCTCAGCGCATGTCCAAGAGAATGACCCGAACCCGTGACCCACGTCAAAGATGATCCCACGTGACCTGGCGTCCTTGACGTCATCGTGAACATGTAGTGTTTTGACGTCAATAATTGATTGATTGTAACCGTGGTAGGAATGTGTGTAAACGTCACCCGGGCGTAGATTACCAGGGCAACCGTATTCTGTGTCTAAAATAAATTGTAGTAAAGCAGATATATACAAATAACATGGGTTAAGGTAGTCTACTTCTAATGAGATTCGCGCGACGTTGGCATTATTCGGGCGACGTCGAAAACATTCGGTGGTGGAAATTTCCACCGCCGAATGTTTACGACCGCGCCCGAAAAAGTTCAGATACGTAACGGCGCCGCTCGAATAAAAATTCGACGTTTTATGAATCTCAAAATGGCCACATTACGAGTATCCTACCTTAAATGCTTTTTAAAAAGTAAAATATCGTTAACTGTTGATCAAACCCTATGTTTTGGTATTGCAATGGAATCGTCTCGTCGAGAGCTTGGATTTGGAATAATTAATAAAGAAAGTCTTCCTCCCCTCTTATCTGTTCCTCTTGTAATGAAAAAAATCCAAGCTAGTAGTTGGTCATTTTGAAAAGAATATTTGTCTGTTTGTATTAGTATCCAGTATGAACGAAATGAACGTGAATTGGGGGAATGGGGGACGCACTGTGTATGTATAAGTTGTCAATTTTGAATATTAACGACTTTGTGATAAAATATCTGGGAAAACAGAAAACATTAGAAATAAGTCCCCTTTATCTACAACCTATTCTCTACCGCTGTTTAAAAATGAATTGTTTTTGAAATGTTATTATACCTGTGCTTCTTTGTGTTGGTATTGATGAGTCTATATGGTGTACCATAAGCGGAACTTTGCATTGTTCTGACACCAACAAAGCACGTCTGAAAATAAACATAACAGTCCAGAAACATCCGGCGTTTCAAGGGGGCTATAGAATGGAAGTTGAATTATACCTTCGAACAAAAAAGAGAAAGAAATGATGCATCATGCCTATCCATACAATGCTGTAGTGGGTCCTGAGTATCTTCATAGGGAAACAGCTTGATGGTATGAATGGCTAGCACACTCTATTAGAATGAACAGAAGCGTGTTTTTAAGAGAAATTTAAGCATGTACTGTTACACACAGACTACAAGAAGCTCTGCGACTTGAGCTACAAGAAGCATTAATCACACTGCTTTTCAACTCACACCGCGTAAACTGCAGCTTGTCTTAAGCTGCAGTTACGAGGTTTTCGTTGAAAAGTGACGATATAGTAGTCCTCATACGGAGGTGCGTTCTTTAGAGCGAGATTTCTTGAGATTTCTTAATATACTTTAGGATAAAGCGCTCTTCAGAGCAAGATTTTTAAGACCCTCAATGGGAGGCGCAATTACCCTATACTTCATGCGGAAACCCTCGGTCAACTCTATTGAAACAATATAAAAGAGACTTGACCGAGATGTTCCGAACGCCCCATAATTCATAAACCGCGGTGTTCCGAATGATCCATACTTTATACAAATGACGTCATGATGACGTCATTTGTATAAATATGGAGCATTCGGAACAGTTCGGTAAAAGTCTCGGTCTTATAAACGCTTTATCCAAAACATCTTAAGAAATCTTAAAAAAATCTCGCTCTAAAGAATGCGGCTCCGGTCTCCGGAAGTTGAATCAGAACTTCCGCCTACATCACATATTACTGATTAACATGAAATGTGACTATTGAAATATGACACTGTTTCTAAAAATTGCTACCTCGCAAGGGTTATCATTATATTTTCCATGAAAAGATAGAAATAGAATCCCAAAGTATATGAATAAGGTCATAGGATTGTCTTTAAAAGTCATTTTGTTGGTCTTTGATATTGGCGAAATCACTAATCTTCAAAAAGTCGTTGTGTTGTTATTAGGCCTATCTTGTAATGTACAATTTTACCATTTTCAAGTAGACCCACGCACCTGTATGCTTCCTCTTCCGTCTCTCCCTTCGCACAGACGGACGACTGTAGACGAACTTTGACCCCAACAATGTCAGCCCGATGAGCTTCTATACACTTTCTACAGGCGGCTGTGTCGAGGATTGCCAGTGTATCGGACTCACCACCTGCCGCTGAAAATGCAGTAACATAACAATGGCAATGAATTTTATGCTAAATTACAGACTTGGTTTACCGTTATGTTTTGATAAATCGTCGGTGTTTTATAAGATCTCGTAACTACGGCTTGAATCAAGCCGTAGTTACGAGCTTTTATAACAACACCTACGAAATAGGTTGGTTTGTCCAAAATTACGTCATAATAAACTGGATAAAATCGTTCTATATTGAAAGATCGTCATTGGCATTCAATTTATCGCATCGACTATCAAAGGAAGAACTTTGTAGAGTTATTTTTATAACATTCTTGACAGAGCTGACAAAATTCGTCTTGACAATTCTCGTGAGACAAATAAAAATATATTATGTCAGTGATTGTCGGGGAAAATTGTTGAAAGGCAAACAAGACAATGGCAGAAATTACTTCCAAAGTGCATCATTTATTTTTCAGCCATTATTAATTTTGTTTATTGTGTTTATTAGTAAAATCATGATGAGATAACTTTGCAGTGCAAAGACGTTTCATATAGACTCAACGCCACAGGCAAAAAGGGGGTCATGCCATTGCAAAATGCATTTTTAATTCATTTTTTATCAATTCTTTATCAAACGATTTGAATGATCTCAATCAGACGATTCCAATGAGTACTCACTACATATAGGGTTTGAATTTGAAAAAATATCATGCCTTGACCTTTTCCAAAACGACAAAATTCTATGGCTGTCCAATTTGAAAACCGCTGCTGAGAACAAAAGAAATGTTGTTAAAGGTAGAATTTGTGTATAACACAGCACAGAAAATATTGAGACAAAAGGAAAAATTGCTGATTATCAGCAATTTCTTCTTTTGTCTCAATGTTTTCAAAAGTTTTTCCTTCTAGGGACTTCAAAATTAGGTCTTGTTTGGGAGAGAGTTAATTAACATCTCTTAAGATTGGTACGTATCATGCGCGGATCCAGAGGGGGGGGGGGGTCAGGGGGTCATGACCCCCCCCCCCCCCCTGGAATTGGCTGAAAATTGAATTTTGACTATATAACTTCTTAATAAAAGCCATCATTTGGGCTTTGACCCCCCCCCCCCCTAGAAAAAAATCCTGGATCCGCCCTTGCGTATGTTCTGTCACAAATAGACTCGAACCCACCTCCCCCGGCACAACCCGCCGCTGCCAGACCATGTAGTGCAATATGCAACAAAGCCTTCACTCTTGTCTTCGACTTCTCTATGATAAACTTCTTCAAACCCAAGAAAGTACTTGCACCTGAAACAATGGTATTCAAGTCACTAAAATTATAGCATTGACGCTGTTTGACCCCACACAAGATAAATGAGCCAGGATCTGGAAAAATGCCCTTTAAGGCTTTTGAGCCAAACATAGATCCAGATCAGTCTGTGCATACGCACAGTCTGATCAAGATCCATGTTGTTCTCTAATAGCTTCTTTGTGGACTGTAGTAACTTCAAGAGAGCAGCATGGATGCATATTAGACACCATTTGATAACAGGCTGATCTTGAAACTCAATTTTGTAAATGCTATAAGGGACGTTTTTCCAGATCCAGGCTCAAATGCATTGGAAAACATTGAGACAAAAGAAAAAAGACGGAAATCTGATGATAGCATTTTCTCCAAGTGCCTCAATATTTTATGTGCTTTGTACGCAAGTCATATCTGAATCAACATTCGTTTTGACCGCCTGCAGTAGCTTTCAAAATTGATCACCTTATATTGTGTCGTTTGGTAAACTGATAATGAATATAAAAGCCGTTATGCAATGTTTTAGAAAGAAAAAAAGCAATTATATATGCAATGCAACAGAGTTAGACAATGGTTGTGGCATTAATAAGGTTCAATTTTACCTGCACTACCGGCATCAATTACGGTCGTCACACCACGTGGTAGACACGTCACATCCGGGTCCACGCCCAGGGGCGTGGCGTACGTGTAACAATGTACGTGGGCGTCAATCAAGCCTGGCGTCACAATACAGCCAGTGGCGTCGTAAACGTCTTTCGCGTTGACGTCAAGATGTTTCCCAATTGCGAATATCAATCCGTCTTTCACAGCGACGTCTAAAACGTCATCCACGTCGTTTCCAGGATCGATAACTCTTCCACCACGAATGACGGTATCGACGTCTATTGACATTACTCTTGTCAAGCAAATTGCCTGCAACAAAGTAAGCTTGTTCTTTGATCCAAGATATTAATTTGTCATCTTCAATTTACTTTTAAATCGGAAAAACGATGATTTTGACATTTGGAAAACATTACGTCTTTACATGGACTTCTCCATTACCTGAGATAGCCACGTTTACACGTATACTGTTTTACCTTTTTACAAATGGCATAGGTGGTGTCCGACTTGAAAGCTGATAAAGACGACGAAATGGATCTTTATTAAGAAATGATATGTGTGTTGTATTACCCAAATAACATTGAGACAAAAGGACGAAATGGTTGTCACCATCATTTTCTTATCTTGTTTCATTGTTTTCCCAAATATTTTCTTTTGAGACGTCAAAGCAAGACCGTGTTTGGGAAAGATGACGTATGCTAAACACGAAACATAGATAACACATGCTAAACACAATACATATGATATTTAACTCAGTCCCAAACAATGACGGCTATTGACGCAACTGATAGAAGAGTCTTGCGCAATACATTGAAACAAAAGAAGAAATTGCTGATAACCAACATTTTCCTCTTTTATCTCAATATTGTCCATGTTATAATGTGCACATGGTTGGTCTGTATTAACCTTTTCTCAAACAAGACTTAGTTTCGACGTCCCTGATAGAAAAGGCTTGGGAAAACATTGAGACAAAAGAAGAAACTGCTGATAACCAGCAGTTTCTCCTTTTGCCTCAATATTTTCTGTGCCATATATTGTACACAAATTCCTTCCTTTTTAACACCAATTTTGTCCTATACAGCAGCTTTTAAATAGGACCACCCTAAAATCTGTTTGTTGTTTGTGAAAGGGTTAACATTCATTTTGTTGTATGCAGTATCATTCAAATAGGAGTGTCCAATCCGTTCAAATCCGTTACTTCGGATTACGCCCGAAGACGCGCGAAGTCTTTGTTATCCTATGATGGACGGAGTTATTCCACCCTTTCGCACAACAACAAATGTTACGCTGGTTCAAGTTGATAGTGTTCATGACAAGATAAAAATTGCTATAACCTCAGAAGAAACAGAAATCTTAAAGTACTGATGTTTCCTTTTTTTGTCTTAAGGTATACTACCCATCATCAAAAACACCACTTTCTATCCATACGAAATGCACCAAATTACACACCTTTGTAAATACACTTCACATAATGTGATTCACCATGCCGGATTAAAAGACTATGCATCAAGAAAAAAATAACAAATATTATTTTACTAAGATATCTTCATATGCAAGGGAGGTAATTTTAAACATTTTTGTCAAATATTTCTATAAGTATGTATTAATTCAAAATTGTAAACCGTTGAAAATGCTTATGTTTGTATTTGGAATGGAAATGTAACACACTTTAGGAATACCTGGCACTTTTCAAATTTCGCATCTGGCTCTTTAGTGCTAATGATTGGTTGTATACGTTAAATAACATTCTTAAAAGCTTTGTCGTTTCGGAAATTTAATATAACGGTAATCGTTTGGGACATACTTAAATGATTAACATGCTGCATGCATTACACACCATAATGTCAAATGAAGTCGTGAAATAAACATAGGCCTACCTTTTATTTGTAGAGCAGTGTGAACTTGACCGAATAATAGTATCTTATCTTACTTCCGCGTAATTTTTAATGTCGTACAGCGACCACTTTCTTTATACTTAAGGTAGTTCACACCTAATAGCATTCAGGAGACGTCAGGATTTTTCGTGTGACGTTCATGGTCGTTACGTCTTCGAACCAATTCGCGCGACTTCGTAAACCTTCGTGCGACGTCGTTAATGGTCGTTACTTCTTCGAACCAATTAGGGCGATTTCGTAAACCTTAATTCGGAGATGGACCGTTCTACCACAGAATGTTTACGACGTCGCCAGAATGCATGTATTTTCGACACCGCGTGAATCTTATTAGTAATGGACAACCATAATGGAAAAGGAAATATCTTCGTCACTGAAAAACGAAGTCGTAAATGCACTGGTGGTGAACTCGGACAAAGCGAGGAACATTTTTCATGAACACAAGGTACAGATACTTCCTGTTTAAATGCGCGTTTAAAAACCAGTTTTACTAGTTTGAGCATGTACACAACGATTTGCACGTGTTTATCCGCCCAAAACATTATGGACGAATCGGAGAGACACTTAGAGGCTATTGTCAGTTTTGTTGTTTTATTTCTCTGACTGATTCTGAAGTTGGTATTACAATTCTTGGAGTAGAAGTTTTTTTCCGATGTGAAAATCGTAGTTAACGTTTTTTGAAGGGGACTTGTACGGTTTATTTATGATACCGTGAACATTTTCAATGGCTGTTCGAATTGCAATGACTTTTGTCCTAACAATAGAATGGGTTTTCGGTTAAATATGGATAAATCGTAGGTGTTGTTATAAAATCCCGTAACTGCAGCTTCAATAAAGTTGAGTTTGTGACGTTTTAGATTTACGCCGACGAAGCACTAGTGTTTGTCCGAAAAAACGTCACTAGGTCTATATATACCATAGTAGATAACATTTATTCTTTTTCAAAGACGAATTAATGGTATACAATAATCATTTCCAAAACAATAGGCCTATCTGGTATTGCAGCCCCCAATTAGAAGGCTTTCAGTAATGACCACCATATAGATAGTGATTCGTTTGCCCGTCCGTCCGTTTTTCTACCCGTCCGCCAATTTGTCTAGCTGACTGCTCTAGATGTCAAAATACATTGATTTTATATGTTGAGAAGTTAAAATGTGTGTACTAATTAAGAAAATATGAAAGAAAAATATTAAGAAAAAAGGAGCCAAATTATTTTCAGTATAGATCTATTCTTCTTTTGATTCAATGTTTGCTATACGCACTTCAACGTCAATTACACAAAACGTAGGAACGACGTCGTATTGTTTGGCGGCGATGTTATAAAGTCATGAAAACAGATCATGAGCGTAAACTTTTGTTTCAGGAGAAATGTAGTGAGACGTCTTTTTTTAACATTTTATCTTTAATAAATCTAAAATATTGAAACAAATGGATTTAATTATAGTTGCACAAATATACTCCCCGTCATAAGAAAGTAGCCACTTGTCTAATGCAAATGGTCGCCAATTTTAGGATTATTCATAAATGTACCGAAATAAATACAAGATATTGAAGCATGGCAAGTAAATCGAAAACAGTCGAATTACCCCATTAATTAGACTGTTTTCGATTTACTTGCCACGCTACAATTTTGAGACGATTCCAACACACCCAACGTCTACACGTGACGTCATTCCGACAAGACAACCATTATCGGAACGACTACCTGTGAAATCGACAGAAAAAGGCAAACGTTACAGATAGGCTAGATTGCTTCCTGAGTTGAGTTCTATCAGCAGTAGAGGCTGATTAACGGATTAGACCATCCGTTTCAGACGTCTTGCGATACCCATAGTCTTGCTACGATGTTATTGACAACATTACCTTCAGTGGGTTAGACAGCATCTATTGTTTTCTTAGGACAATTGCATAGCATGTATTAATACCAACGGTGTTCACACTCGAAAATGTCTTGTAAAAGCGAATCTTATCCTTATCCACTTTCAGGAATTATTACGGTAATAACAAGTATAGTAATACATTGACAATTATTGAAAGTTAAAGATTAAATGTGCATTTGTAAAATTTTATTCATGTACCGTATGCAGTCAAGGTGTTAATTGAAAAGGAAATGCACATAGTTAACTTTTCCCGTTAGTATACTTTAGAATGCATGCCCGTAAAAAGCAATTCCATATGGGCCCTGTCTGGGCCAGTGTCTAATATTTGGGGGGGGGGGGGGGCTAAATTAGATTTGCCATAAGTTTTAAATGTGAAATGATGAAAATTCGGCATTTTTGCCAACTATGGGGGCGGCTCCAGAGTCCCCTTGTTCGTACGGGCCTGGGATGTGTGAAACAGTGGATCCTCCTTAGAATAAATGGTGATAATGGTAATGACAAACATTACAGTATAGATCTGGAAACGTTCATTTAGGCTTTTGCGACCAACATGGATCCAGATCAGACTTTGCATGTGCACTGTCTGATCAAGATCCATCTTGTTCTCATTTAATAGCTTATTCTCCACCTGTACCAAATTTAAGAAGGCATAACGAAACTCTTACCGGTGAAACTCCAAGGTAACGATAAAAATTATGATGATGATGATGATGATGATGATGATGATGATGATGATGATGATGATGATGATGATGATGATGATGATGATGATGATGATGATGATGATGATGATGATGATGATGATGATGATGATGATGATGATGATGATGATGATGATAATGATGATGATGATGACGTTAAGTCCCGTGCAATCGATTAATTTATCAAACATGTGGTCATAAAACACCGTAGCTGGAAAAGATAACATCGCAAACATGCTGTAACGTTGTCACGAAGAAACCGCACAATGATTTTCAATGACATGACACCAAAAACTGCCATTTACAGCCTTTATTTGTACATTTATATGTCTTTTTTGTTTACTTGCAATGCAAGTTGATAAACATAAACAGTGATATCGTACCATTTCGTTCGGGCGATTAAGATCAACCCACATGATCTCAATATGCGCTTTGTGCACTTGCAATCCGTTTATAACATTTGAAAATAATGATCGATAAAACTGATATTTTCGTGCGTATTATAAATCATATCTACATACCTTAGTAACTTCCATTTGAGTGCATCCTTTAAAAAAAGACGGAAAGAGAAGTAAAACAAAATACCACGTGCATTGTTTACAAAAATCCGGATGTGACATGAAGTATCTGTACCTTGTGTTCATGAAAAATGTTCCTCGCTTTGTCCGAGTTCACCACCAGTGAATGAGCATACCTTTGTGTATGTAGAATAGTGTCTTGACTTGACATAGGAGTAGGTTATATTATTTTATCTTACTTCGCTCTGTGTTAAAGTGGTATAGTGACCATTTCATTGATACTGATGAGCAAAGGAAACGCCCCTATATTATAAGTAACAAGTCGTAAATGAACATTATACTTCTTTGTATATCTAGAACAGTGTCAATCTGACCTAAAAGTGTTATTCTTATTTTACTTCTCTGTATTTTAAATAATGTATAATTAAATCTGTAATAATGACGATTTCACTTATACTCACAGGCAAAGGAAACACATATATTAAGATATAGATAGTTAATGAACATACCTCTTTATTGATTCATGTTCCTTTATATGTAGATCTAAAACAGTGTCAACTTTCAGAGTTTGTGGTACTATTTTTATCTTTCTTCTCTGTGTGTAAATGTCGAACAGTGACCATTCTATTTATACTGACGCGAGAAAAAGAAACGTTCCATAAGTATTTCGGGCGGGGAATATTACGAGAGAGATACTATTCATTTACTTTTAATATATAATTAATTTGAAAACGGTTTGAAGCAGAAAAGGAGGTACAACACAATGAATTTGCTGTAGGCTGGTCTGCAATACTCATTATATCGAGACTTGTTTAAAAGATAGATCAAATTCAGGATATCCATAGTTTGCCACACTTTTCTGCTTCAAGTCTTTTTCGAATCGACGTTTTGATAAAACTGTTTTAAAAAAGATAACGAAAATGTTGCATCATATGATTCCCCGCCGTACAATATATAATGCGACACGAAACTGTAAATGAAGATACCACTTAAAATGTAGGACATTGTCAAATTGACCTTATATTATCATTCTTATCTTCCCTGTAATGGTCAAGTCGGACAGTGACCATTCAATAGGGAACGATTTTATCCAGTTAATCGTGACGTCATTTCGTACAAACAATAGACTATAGTGAGTGTTGTTGTAAAATCTCGTAACTACGGCTTGTTTCAAGCCGTAGTTACGAGGTTTTATAACAACACCGACGATTTATCAAAACATAAGGATACGCATATTTTATTTTTAACACAAAATTCTTTCCTATTTGTACTTATTGACGTCCCTTACCGACTTAAACATACGTATACTGATGAATTAAGTCGAACACGAAGATACCATTTTATATTTAAAACGGCGTCAACATGAGTACTATTCTTACCTTATTTCCGAGTATGCAAAGCTAATACAGTGATCATTTAATTTACACTGATGGACGAAAGAAACGCCCCATACCGATATATAATGACAAATGCTGATATTGACATAAACATATCTCTTTAACTATGTAGAGCATTTGTAAAAGTAATTCTTATCTTACGTCATTGTACGTGAAAATCGTACATTCACCATTTCGTTTGTATTGAACGGAAATAGAAACGTTCCATACCGATGTATGATAAAATAACAAAACCTTAAAGTAAGTGTGAAACATATCGATCATTGTCAGTCTGCGCAGTCCGCACATATACATATAGTCCTACCCAAATTATCGTACAGCTGAGACTTAAATCATCGAGACCTATACCACTGGTGGTGAACTCGGCCAAAGCGAGGGATGTTTTTCGCTACAACAAGGCACAGATATTTTGTGTTTAAATGTGAGTTTAAAGATCTGATAGGATAGTTTTTCTAATAACAATGAATTTGTTCTAAAAATAGACCGGGTTTACCGATATGTATTGACAAACCGTCGGTGTTGTTATAAAATCTCGTAACTACGGCTTTATTTATTACAACACCGACGGAATACAATGATCGCGAAAAAACGTCCTACGCTTTGGCCGAGTTCACCACCAGTGTATACCTCATATATAGGCTATCATAACAGAGTCACGTAATGACCTCCCCCTGCTTTTGTAAGTGCATCTACCACGAAAGATCAGAGGTGACACTTACAGAGTATATCCGTCGTTTTTAGAGGCGTTCAGCTTTTCTAAAATGATAACTAGCCCAGTAAACGAGCGGATGCCATTTCATTTATTGCTTCAAGAACACTTTGGTAAAGTTCATGCGATGTGACTGGGCCCTAGATATCAAGTAAACTGAGTTGAATAATCAGTCAAATTTATACCCGAGTACATTCAATATAAAAGTGTGCCACTAATCAAAATATTTCGTACAACGGGTAGTAAAAATTATAGTGAAAAATGGAGGTATCTTCACTTGGTATGTTGTCCTTCTTAAAACACTCCAATTTAGTATTTTTGTTAAATGATGGCGCCCATGGTATTGATAGTAAAGAAATCTTTGTAAATTGAGAAACACATGTTGCATTTTGTACTTTTGATATAGATCTAATATGTAAATTGTTGCGGAATTGTGTAAATGACCAGGCCTTAAAGTGACATTTCACGATTACTTTTACATAAATTTTTCTTTTATTCTATCTGAAAGAGCATGTTTTCTTACGAAAAGTCTGAAAATTTCAAGCCAAAGTATTGAACCGTTAACGAGAAATATATATTTTTGTACTAAAATTAAACAAATTGTTGTGGACAACAGTTCAGATTTATATAGAGTTTGTCATTTCTGTCTCAACTTTGAGGGCGTGTTTTTCACTTATAGATAACACCTTCAAAAAACTGATAGCGTTTCTACGCATTAGAATAAACAATCTTTGCATCAAGACATACTTTTAAACTAGAAAGACCTGAAGGTCTTGAGTCGCTCCACAGGCCTGAGCTTCATTTAATATTTAATCTAAATCTTGATTAGAATGTTCAATACCTGTGGTTCTTAGAGCAAGAAGAATGTAAAACTAAATGTTTGCTACTTGGGAAAGGGTTGAAGGAAATTCCAGCGTAGGTCCATATTAGCAATGAATATTTTCCTTCTTCCAAACAGATCTAAATTTATTCATCAATTGATTTGGTCGGCACAATCCCTTCAGCCAATCAAAAATGTCGTCAGTCATAAAGTGCCGACCTGCACTCATTCGATGGAGGTGAAAGCTTCGGTCTTTTTCGTTAAAGCATTACCAACTTTCAGCATTAATATCTCGACGACTAAGCCTGATTATTAAAAATGTGTTGGTAGTTAGAAAGTTTAAATCACATTCTTTAAAGAAAGAGTTTTGTTAATGAATTTTAACGATGTATTTTTGAAATATGCTGCCTCAAAAATGGTATCCCGTAACAATAAAGACCGAGGAAGTACCCTCGATGAAAAAATGAAAGTGAGGCTATGACGTCATGCCGACTGATTCTATTACTCCTTAATATCCTATGTTTCTAACCAGATAATTGCCATTTCGGAAAGGGTTAAATGAAATGGGAGAAAATTCCAGTTTAGGATGATACTGGTAATGAAAATCTTCCTTGTGCCAAATAGATCTAAATTTACTTATGAATTGTAGATCTTCCTAAATATACCATGTTTCTAATAAATGTTTTGCCATTGGGAAAGGGTGAAATTCCATTCACTGTTAAGGTCCTTGAATTTACCCAGTCTAAAAATTTGCCATCTGCTAATGGGTTAACACTTCACTATGACCCTTTGGTGACCCTCTCTGCACTTCCAAATACACCCCTCATACCTCTAAGATAAATATACTGCAAGCAATAACCCTTCCACCTATTTCACACTTTACTCATTACCTGGCTGAGTTTATGCCATATAAATGAGCTCTTAACTCAGGCAGTGAAATTCTGATCAAACTGAAATATACACTCATGTAAGATCTACCAGTCACCAACATTCTGTTCAAATTTTCTATTGATTGGTCAATATTTGTTGTTGCTAGAGTGATAAAAAGCCAAAACTGACATTTTGATATTAAAGGGCAGAAAACTCCAGACTTTCTTGTTCAATCTGAATTATTTTGAGGAATCTGAGAGAGGGTCACCCAATGATCATTTCTGTGAAGTTTGGTAGAAATCCATCCAGTAGTTTTTGAGAAGAAGATTTTTTAAAGAAAAAGTTTACGGACGCACGCACGCACGCACGCACGCACGCACGACGGACACACCGCCATGACAATAGCCCGCTGGCCTGAAAGGCCAGTGGAGCTAAAAATGAAATAAATGTGAAATGTCACTTTAAGGTATGCAACCCTTCATTAGCACCAAAAAGCCAGAGGCGAAATTTGAAAAGTGCTAGTAATTGACCGAACACCAGTTGTCAATCAAAACCATCGATAAGCCAATGGACAATAAGAAAAATGCCACACCCCATTGTTTGTCCTAAAATTAATTCTTCGTTGCTTGTGATATCGTATCGATCTATCGACTGACAACAAAAACAATCGAAATACCAATGTTCCCCATTTTTGTTTTAGCTTCTACGTTGGGCCTAGCGAACTATCTATCGATTGGCGTTTCGCCAGTTCCTAAACTGTGTAACATTCCCATTTAAAATATAAATATAAGCATTTTGTACGGTTTAGAATTTTGAATTAATGTGTGCTGATAAAAATATTTGACAAAAATGTTCACAATTAACCCCCTTGCATATGAATATAGACTAAAATAATATTTGTAAATTATTTTCTTCTTGAAGCATAATCTTGACATCCGGCACGATGAATCAACTTATGTAAAGTGTATTTACAAGTGTGTGTAATTTGGTGCATTTCGTATGGCAAAAAGTGGTGTTTTAATGAGGGGCTGTATACCTTAACTGACCAATACACAATTTATCAATAATAATTGTATCAATCTGACCAAAAATGTGTGTTTGAGCAAAATTGAAAGATAGAAGAAATTGCTGATAATCAGCAATGTTTGCTTTTCTCTCGATATTTCCTATAACAGGCCTATGACATACATATGTTGAACTTTTGATATTAATTATTTTGTCGTATGGTGCATATTCCCTTTAATGCTTTGGATCACCCTAATTTTTGCCGTTTGGAAAGAGTTACTCATATGAAGTTAAAAAAGGCAACTCTCTTTCCAAGAATGTTGAACAGCAACTTAAAGTTTGCCGTCCGCAAAGGTGAGACATGTAGGCGTAAAGGTCATATAACACACATATGGTACTTTATAAGAACAGTAAGACAATGATCTGGTTACTTTTACTCTATCGTCTTACAATACGAGAAGTCTTTTAAAAAGGTTTGTTGGATTCGGTATACTATTAATTGGCCAGAGCTGTGGGCGTCTGTCGATACGCATATTGCCCTTACGGAAGTTCCTTACATAAGGTTTTCATTCTGACTTTTAACCTTTTACCAAACAAGACATTGAATGACGTCCTTTAGCCGAAATGATTGTGGGGATCTTGAGAATAAGAGGACCATGATGGTCCTATATCGCTCACATGAACCAAAATAATATGAGCCGCAATGTTGTTCAATTCAATTAATATCTACGACTTTAAGACTGAAAACGAACTTATGGTCAATAACGTTGTGAAAATCGTACTCACCCGAGATCTTATGGTGCCCAACATTGTGTCCAAGTTTTGTCTTGATTGATTAATAATTGTAAATTTTAGAGTGTAAACAAGGTCGAAAACAGTCGAAAAAGGCAATTTTGTCAAATTCAAGGGCAAGTTACTCTCGACTTTTTGATCAGACCAGACTGAAAATCGAAATGATCAAAGATCTTATAATCCCCAACATTGTGTCCAAGTTTTGTCTTGATTGTTTTATAACTGTAGATTCTAGAGTGAAAACAAGGTCGAAAACAGCCGAAAAAGGCAATTTTATCAAATTCAAGGGCAAGTAACTCTCGACTTACTGATCAGATCAGACTGAAAATCAAACAGATCAAAGATCTTATAATCCCCAACATTGTGTCCAAGTTTTGTCTTGATTGATTCATAATTGTAGATTCTACAGTTTAAACGAGGTCAAAAACAGCCGAAAATGGCAATTTTGTCAAATTCAAGGGCACGCAACTCTCAATTTTCTGAAAAAGATCAGACTGAAAATCAAACTCATTTAAGATCGTATGGTCTCCAACATTGTGTTCAAGTTTTGTCTTGATTGATTCATGATTGTAGATTCTAGAGTGTAAACAGAGTCGAAAACAGCCGAAAATGGCAATTTTGTCAAATTCAAGGTCACATAACTCTTTACTTTCTAAACAGATCTAAATCGAACTCATGAAAGATCTTAGGGTCCCAAACATTATGTCCAAGTTTTGTCTTGATTGATTAATAATTGTAGATTCTAGAGGGTAAACAAGGTCAAAGACAGCCGAAAATGGCAATTTTGTCAAATTCAAGGGCACATAACTCTTGTCTTTCTGATCAGATAAGACTGAAAATCAAACTCATCCGAGATCTTATAGTCCCAAACATTATGCCCAAGTTTTGTCTTGATTGATCAATATTTGTAGATGCTAGAGTGTTAACAAATTAAAAAGTAGCTATTTTTGACGTTCAAAGGCACATAACTCCTGACTTCCTGTTCCGATCTGACCCAAAATCGAACTCATCCGAGAACTTATAATCATACATATTTTATTCAAGTTTGGTTAAGGTTGATCAATATTTGTGGATGCTAGAGTGTTAACAACAAATTGTGGACAGACGGACGGACAGACGGACGGACGGACGCCGACGGACAAAAAGCGACCACAATAGCTCACATTGAGCACTTCGTGCTCAGGTGAGCTAAAAAAGGAGAAAATGCTGATGATCAGCATTTTCTCTTTTTGCCTTAATATCTTATGAGTAAAGTGTGCATTCATTTATATTTATTTTGATGTCTGCTGTTGCTTTCAAAATGTGTCACCGAAAATATTGCCGTCGTGGGAAGGGCTTTAGCTTGACCTTTTCTAGAACTTCAATTATGTATACACATTGGACAAACCAAGTAACAATATCCTTTTTATTACAATTGAGTTTCGCGGACGCGTGTTGTATATATTCTATGGTGGCTGATTCCTACTTTGTCTATTATAAATATGCCTTTTCTACGATACATGTAACATGTATGGTACACAAATGAAATTAAATTCTGCTTTTATACCATAATCTTATTTAAGAAGCAGAAAATGCAAAAGAGAACTCTTATTGTCCTTAGAGTTACTTCAGACTTTGAGCAGCTTGTGTGGAAACTGATAATCGAACTTTCTCTAGGTTTTCGTCGCCTTGTTTTTAAGCTGCGCTAACTACCAAAAACACTTTTCCGAGAAAATCGACTTTAAAGATTCAGACCTTCATAACTTTTTTATCTTTGCTTGAAATTGACCAAAATTTTGCATGACTGTCAGTTATGACTGTCAGAAATAACCTTAACTATCGACATGCGAAATTTAATAAGGAACAATGGAGCCTTTTTTGAGAAAAATATTTTTTTCTGTTTGGAGATAGAGCAAATTCTGTCATTTTCAAACACACTTCTCACTTTTACGCCATTTATTAAAATAGCATTTGAAATCGTTAACGATTATCTTGCTAACATATATATACTTATACCCCCCTCACACATACCTCGCGACCTTACAGCGTCCTTACTGCGACCTTGCTACGACCCAGGACGCAGCACAGTCGCCATGGACGCAGCAGGGACGCAGCGAGGTCGTAGCAAGGACCCGAAGGACGCACAAGGACGCACAAGGTCGCAGACCGTCGGCGACTATTTTGAACATGCACAAAACAGTCGCCGAACCTCTGCGTTCTTACTACGTCCTGGTTAGGTCGTCGTTGGGTCTCAGTAGAGTCGCCATAGTCGCAGCAGCATCGTAGTAAGGACGTAATAAGAACGCAATAGACGTTGTACACTCGCACTAAGGACGCCGCAGAGTCGCCGATGAAATTACAAGAAATTGCTCATTTCACATTATATTGTCTACCAAACAATACAAAAAAGTAATAATTCATTCACCTGAAAATGACGTCTGCAAAAATCTTTGAATTTGGATCAGTATAAAATTTTGCCATTTGGTATATAGGCCAACTTTATTGATTACTAAATTTATCTGAATCCGCGACTGGGTCAACTTGTAGCACTTTAAAGGCCCCGCTCGTTTGCCTCGTCCGTCTCTCATCTTTGGAATAATATACTGAACAAAAGTGAAAACGCTACACCTACATTGCTTGTCATATTTCTTCTAAATACAACAAGTAAAAAATCAAATGACAGTGTTTCGAACTGTTCATTGACTTGGTTTTTCCATACACTAAACGTTTTGTGGATCTTAAAGGGACATTTCATTCCAATTTCAATTTTTTAAAGTATGTCTTGATGTCAAGATTGGTTATTCTAATGAGTATAAATACTATTAGTTTTTTGAAGTTGTTGCCAATAAGCGAGAAACACGCGTTTAAAGTTGAGACATAATCGATAAATTGCATATAAATCTGAACTGTTGTCCACAACAATTTGTTCAATTTTAACACAAAATTATAGATTTCTCGTAAACGGCGCAATATTTTGGCTTGAAATATTCAGAATTTTCATAAGGAAATATGCTCTTTCAGATAAAAATAAAAGTAAAATTTATGACAAAAAATTCTGAAATGTCACTTTAATTTCGGGGATGAAAAAACGGACCCTTTTAATGTGACAGGGGTCCGTTTTTCAGGTATACAATTTGAACGGAAATTTTACACAATTTAAACCTTCAGAAATCCAAGCAGAAGAATGCAAACAATGCCGAACTGCACGGAATGGTAGTTCGACAAGTTACCAGTCAGGAAATGTAAAGAAGTTTGCATTAAATTGTTTCAGGGTTTAGAAAATGATGTTTGAAAAGCATATATTTCATTATGTTCCAAAGCTTGATAATTTTACAATTTAATCTTCATAGGAAATTGAAGTTGCATGGACATCTGGGAACAATCCTAGTCGAAGAAAGAGTTCAAAAATCCCCTGTAAGGCCTACTTGATGTTGCAAAAGAATTCAATCGAAAACCGTGATAAATTTGTGACTATCAAACATTTAAGTTTCCTATTTGTTTATATCAAAGGGAGGTAATTCGCAAAATTTACAGATAAGACCTTGATTTTAGAGCTTGCTATGAGAGATAAGTGAGATTTAAATGGCTTTTTGGCAACCCGGATATGACCAATTCCGAAAAAAATTATGAAGAGTTTTCTGCGCATGCGCATATGCGGTATTAGATGAAATTAGCTCTAAGCGTATCAAGGGCTGTAACTCTGACAATAAAGGAGACAAGGCAATGAAATTTCGACAAAACGATTGCTGAAAGCCTGGGAAAGAACATCAAAATATATTTCATGCTATTAGTTCGATATTTTTCCAGAAATAAGAAAATCCGCAGTGTAGTGTTTTCACTTTTGTTCAGTGTGAATGATTTAACTTTAAACTAATTAAATATACGTCTCACTCGTTGAAGGTCAGACTCAAAATGATATTTACTGGAAAAAAAGTATTATTTTCATAGACGTAGCAAGGACGTAGTAGTGTCGTCTTACAGTCGCAGAACAGTCGCCGGACAAACGCAATAGTCGCCGTAGAGTCGCCGTAGAGTCGCCGTAAGAACGCAAAGGACGTAGCACAGTCGCAGCTGGGTCGCCGATGATCGCCGTGGGGTCGCCGTAGGGACGCAATACAGTCGCAGTGGAAACGCCATGGACGTAGAAGGGTCGCATCAAGGACGTACAGAAAAACAAACAGAACACAAGACTGTGGATCCCCGGACCGTCGGCGAGGGAAATTTGGAAATTTGAAAGAAAACCACACGAATTTCGAAAGAAAAATGCTATTTTACTAGTTTTCAGGTCGCAGTAAGGTCGCGAGCTATGTGTGAGGGGGGTATTACATATTATCAAACTCTTCAATAGAAATCTATTGTTCACATTTTGTAATCGGAATTCGTGTTTTTGTCACATAACAGGTCACGTAGTTTTTATTCTCATTTTCATTGGACGAGAGAAATTTTCAGGCACAGATTGCGCTATGTCTATGACATAGGATAAAATTCGGATCAACTTATAGACAGAAATCAGGACATAGAGTAATATGCATACGCGATTTCTCAAAAACCAGCCCGCCAATCGACGATATCTGGTGTTCAGGAGATAGAGCATAAAAATACGAACACAACGATACCAAATATAGGATTTTTGTAAAAATGGAGTTAGCGCACGCTAAAAACGAGGCGACGTTTTGTTTATCTATGCAAAAATAAACATTGTTTTTCGCATTTATAATACCGGCCCTTATATCAGAAAAGGATTCGAGAAGCTGTAAATGTAGGTCTAAACCAGAATGCCTAATTGCCCTTACAGTAGGCTAATTTTAGAATATGGCATTTGGGGGGGGGGGGGGTAAAAAGACAAAAATTAAGCTAAAATTTTATTTCGTTTCTTGTCCATGCATTAACATGTTCATTTTGTTTGTCGTATGTCATTATACAGATCCATTATACCAGAAGTTGATTCAAGAAACATTGAATGTAAAACAGAACGCCTATTGTCCTTACAGTAACTTTAGAATGGGGGCAGCTGTTTTGTGTGAAAACATGCAACTGAGCTTTCACTATATTTTGCTTAACTATACAGCCCACGATAAATGACCTGACAGAGCATCTCTAGCTAATAGGTAGAGATGCTCTGCCAGATCATTTATCCAGACCTATACGTAACCAAGTTAACTTTGTTTCGCTTATTTATTATACAGATCCATTATACCAGAAGTTGATTCAAGACGCAGTGAATGTAAAACAGAACGCCTATTGTCCTTACAGTAACTTTAGAATAGGAGACACTTGTTTTATGTGAAAACAAAAAATTGAGCGGTCACTATATTTTGCTTCTCTATGGATAAACATGTTTACCTTGTTTTTCGTATCTTATTATACAGATCCGCTTTACCAGAGGTTGATTCAAGAAGCAGTGAATGTAAAACAGAACGCCTATTGTCCTTACAGTAACTTTAGCATAGGAGACACTTGTTTTATGTGAAAACAAAAAAATGAGTGGTCACTATATTTTGTTTATCTATTTAGTAAACATATCTATCATGTTTTTTCGTACTTATGATGCAGATCCATTATACCAGAAGTTAATTCAAGAGGCAATGAATGTGAAACAGAACGCCTATTGTCCTTACAGTAACTTTAGAGTGGGGGCAGCTGTTTTGTGTGAAAACATGCAATTGAGCTTTCACTATACTTTTCTTAACAATAAAGCTCACGATAAATGACCTGGCAGAGCATCTCTAGCTAATAGGTAGAGATGCTCTGCCAGGTCATTTATCCAGACCTATACGTAAGCATATTTACTTTGGTTTTCGAATATTATTATTCAGATCCATTATACCAGAAATTGGTCCAAGAAGCAGTGAATGTAAAGAAGAACGCACATTGTCCTTACAGTAACATTAGAATAGGAGACACTAAGTTTTGTTTTATGTGAAAACAGAAAAATGAGCGGTTACTATATTTTGCTTACGTATACATATCAAAATGTTTACTTGGTTTTTCACATTTATTATCCAGATCCTTTATACCAGAAGTTAATTCAAGAAGCAGTCAATGTAAAACAGAACGCCTATTGTCCTTACAGTAACTTTAGAGTAGGGGCAGCTGTTTTGTGCGACGACGACAGTATATTCACAGGTATAACCAGACTATTCAGATATACCTTATCGTTAGTCATGATATCTTTCAAATCTCTGCTTTTCAACAAAAACCTCGTAACTGCAGCTTGTTTCAAGCTGCAGTTACGAGGGTTTCGTTGAAAAGCGATGAAATGTCGATGCCATATTTAGTTGCGTATTCTCATTCTATAAGGAATTTTTTCGACATTCATTGTTTACATCTATAGTCCAGGCATAATATGATGGTATATAATTACATATCTTACCCAAGTTAAATGGTAAAAGCGTCCATAATACAGTATCAAAAAACTTTTGCATAAGTTGGTCCGAATCTTGCAGGTGTGAGACAATTGCAAGTTTGGAACCATCACATGCAAAAACACAGTAGTACAGTAGATATTGTGTTGTTTATATTGATATAAATTTTATAAACATGTGACATAACAATATTATCGTGATCGTACTATACAGCATCTTCGCAAGCCAAGGGTGACATCTACGACGTAACAAACGTAGGTGGGTTCAACCTTGGCTAGCGAAGATGACTATACAGTCGATACCGATTGTGTCGAAGTCAATCGGGGTGTCAAAATAATTGGACAAATAGTCAAATATGTTTCTTCTGACTGTTAGCAAGCCTTAAGTGCTTGGTGGAGATATTGCACACAAAGGAGAATAAATGCTCATCTCGAGCAGTTTCTTCCCTTTGCCTGTCATACTTCTATTACTATCTTGTTCCCAAAACGCTTTATTTACTAGAACTAACTGTCCGTTTGATCGTTTTCATAATTTAAAACGATTCTGTATTTACTTCGACACAAGTGGTTATTCGAGTTAAGCTGTGGCCATGTTAAGATTAATAAATTATCGGCTTTTTTCGAGCGGCGTCGTTACGTTTCCGAACATATTCGGGCGCGGTCGTACACATTCGGTGGTGGAAAGTTCCACCGCCGAATGTTTTCGACGTCGCCCGAATGATTCCGACGACGCGCGAATCTCATTAGGGGTGGACTACCTTAACCGATGTCGAGATAATAGTGAGTGTTAACTGTATGTCATTCAGGATGTAATGTTGAGAACGCTAGTTACGGATTGTGCGTCTGTGCGGAGAGAAATGCCGTCATGACCGCTGTTGCCAAGGGATACAGAACGTTCAAGGCCGCGGCCGTAAACTGGTATGGAAATCTTGAGTTTTTATTACAAAACCTGCGATATTTAGTTGTGGTAACTAAGAATGAAGAATATCAATATCTGACCCTTTCTAAAAGTAGCAAAGGCCTTTTCAGATCTCAGTTCATATCTCGTATTTTTGGCTATTTCAAATAATAGCCAACTCTAGCAAATTTCCGTTGCCGTTTCTAGACTGATTATTCTAAACTTTTTACAGTTCAATTAGTCGACAATGATGTCCGGTTCTATTTAAACGGTTTTGTTTTCTTTTTTTTCAGCGATATTAAAGGTGAATTCAAGGGTCCATGTGGTGTGTGCCGTCAAGTATTGATAGAGGTACATGTGATTACAAAATATCTTTTTCATGCGATTTGTCAGAATCAGTGCTTGATATTAAAAATTGCTGGATGGTGAAAACATATTATATACTGTTTTGATAAATTTCACAATAAGTTGGTATAACCCGCTACAGGAGATTTATTTGAAAATGTAGTTGCAGACTGGTTCACGCAAAAAGGAGTTGCAAAATGCTATTTAATTAACCCATTACCAAACAACAAAATTTTAGGGGGTTCCAAATTCAAAGGTGTTTCAGACGACATTTTCAATGCGATGAAATTTTGGAATATTGCTCTTTTTGGGTAGAAAACATTTTGGGAAATGAAGAAATTGCTTTTCACAAGCAATTTCTTCATTTTCCGCAATGTTTTCCAAGCAATTATCTTGTAGGGCGCCCAAAGGAGTCACTGTGTGGTAATTGGTTAATCTATCCAACCTCAATTTACAAAATTATATTTTGTATTGTTTCATTTCCACTTTAGCGATGAAGTCTTCAAAATTATTGTACAACTGAGAAGTAAAATCTATTTCGAAAAATGTTTAAGCATTTCCAAAACAGAACTTAGACTGTACCAATTTGTCCAATTTGAAAGCTGCTAAAGGTGATAAAATAAATGTTGATAACTTGATTAAGAAATAGATGTGCGCAATATAGCGTACAAAATATTGAAACAAGGAGATAAAAACCTGATTTCAGTGTTTTCTTTTGTCTTTTTTCCATTATGGACGTCAACAGAAGGTATACCTCTTTGTTTCGGAAAGAGATAAATGCATGCACGTATGTCTCATTCGGGTAGTATTCAACTACTGCTAATTGTAATTTCAGTTTGTTGCTGACATGGACCTCTACCTAACCAAACCGAACATGACATACAAGAAAGTCACTCTAAAAGAAATGTTACCCATGGCTTTTACTCCGCGAACACTCGAGGAGGAACGAATATGATAGACACTGGTTCAAACGAACATTTACACTGGTGGTGAACTCGGCCAAAGCGAGGGACGTTTTTTCGCGATCAATGTATTCCGTCGGTGTTGTTATAAAATATCGTAACTACGCCTTTATCGAAGCCGTAATTACGAGATTTTATAACAACACCAACAGTTTGTCAATACAAAACGGTAAACCCAGTCTGTTTTTAGAACAAGTTCATTGTCATAAGAAAAAAATCTATAAACTCACAGTTAAACGCAAAATATCTATACCTTGTTGTAGCGAAAATTGTTTTAGTTCACCACCTGTGACTTAAGCTTTCCGAAACAAGATGATTAGATCGGGTATTTACGATCCTATTGGAGAAAGGCTATGGGAAATATAGAAACAAAAGAAAAAAATGCTAATAACCAGCATGTTCTCATTTGTCTCAACATTTCTCGTGTTATATTACACGTAAGTCTAAATATTATCCATCATGTCCTTAGCAAAGAATTTCAAAGTGGAACTGTCAAAATGTTTGCCGTTTGGGAAGGAGTTAAAACTGTCTTTTTTAAACATTTTTTTCTGGTGACAGTGAAATGTAATTGATTTATCATTATATACAGAGAACGCAGCAAATACGCTGAATATATAATAATGTATTGTATATTTTACATGCTTGTGATTGTATGGAATAGTACAAATAAAGGTTTAAAAAAAACAAGAGCCGTCATAGACGGATTATGCTCCCCGAATAAGTGCTTGTCACACAAAAAAAACTATCATACATTAAGGCCCCTTTTCCCATGCCAGATTTTTTGTACACACATTATTTGTAGAATATGGTCTAGAACAGCTTATTTATCACACAAGTATAAAATTTCATTAAATTCTGCCCATTAGATGAAGAGAAATAAGAGAAAAACTAATTTTTACGTTAAGGCCCCTTTTTCTGTGACACAGCCTCAAATTACAAAACGGAGAAAAACGTCTCTAGGTATTGTCCCAGGGAGTTCACATGTGAAGTTTCATTGAATTTGGTCCAAGGGTTGCTGAGATCTGGCTGTGGACGGACGGACGGAAGGACGGACGGACGGACGGACGGAAGGACAGCATGGCGACTATATGCTCCCCCGAATTTTTTTCGGGGAGCATAAAAAAAATTTTTACAGTCGGTGCGTGTTTTGTCGACATCGGATAAGTAAAATTTCAGCTCAATACGAATTGAAAATGTGGTCCCGTCCTTATTGCTGCCATTGGAATATAGCAGGAAAAGGAGAAAAAAAGTTTATCTTCATCAATGTATTTCCCTTTCCTAATACACTTCTGATGACCAACAAAAACGATAAAAAATCTAATTAGAAACCGAACAAAAATCGGCATATCTGATCATATCTCGAGTACGTTGTACCCTGTGACTTTGACACCCCAAGTTTCAGCTGTACTTGCTTATTTCACAAAGCAGCCATAATTGACCCGGGGTCTGGAAAAACGTCATGAGAAAGTCATGTGTCAAGATCAGGCTGCGTGTACTACAAATGTAGCAGTCTGACCCAGATCCAAGTTACTCTCATATGTCTGCTACAAATCATGACTAAGCTATCAGAGAACAACATGGTTCCTGGTCAGACTGCGTGTATACGCAGGCTAATCTGGAACCATGTTGGGCTCAAAAGCCTTAAGGGGCGTTTTTCCAGATCCTGGCTCTTATCAATAATGGAAGGTTGGTAAGAAAAACAATTAAACTAAAGCAATACATATAACATGATAATTTTAACAAATTAAAATACATTTCATAATCAAAGTATCAAATGAATACCCATACTCAAAGGTAAGCGTAGAAGTGATGCTATTTCAAACATGTACACTGTATTGCATATGAAATAGGTTCAAAAACATTCTTGGAAAAAAATGAATCACAATGAATGTATTTTCGTATACAAATTACAGATCATTAAATACTATTTGCCATTTTTGAATGGTGAACAACAACAAGAGGACCATGATGGTCCTATATATCGCTCACCTGAACCAAAATGATATTAGCCACAATTTTGTTCAATTCAATTAATATTTACGACTTTAAGACTGAAAACGAACTTATGGTCAATAACGTTGTGAAAATCGAACTCATCCGAGATCTTATGGTGCCCAACATTGTGTCCAAGTTTTGTCTTGATTGATTAATAATTGTAAATTTTAGAGTGTAAACAAGGTCGAAAACAGCCGAAAAAGGAAATTTTGTCAAATTCATGGGCAAGTAACTCTCGATTTTCTGATCAGATCAGACTGAAAATCCAAATGATCAAAGATCTTATAATCCCCAACATTGTGTCAAAGTTTTGTCTTGATTGATTCATATTTGTTCATTCTAGAGTGTAAACAGGGTCAAAAACAGCCGAAAATGGCAATTTTGTCAAATTCAAGGGCACATAACTCTCAACTTTCTGAAAAAGATCAGACTGAAAATCGAACTCACCAAAGATCTTAGGGTCCAAAACATTGTGTCTAAGTTTTGTCTTGATTGATTTATAATTGTAGATTCTAGAGGGTAAACAAGGTCGAAAACAGCCTAAAATGGCAATTTTGTCAAATTCAAGGGCACATAATTCTTGTCTTTCTGATCAGATCACACTGAAAATCGAACTCATCCGAGATCTTATAGTCTAACACATTATGTCCAAGTTTTGTCTTGATTGATTAATATTTGTAGATGCTAGAGTGTTAACAAATTAAAAAGTAGCTATTTTTGACGTTCAAGGGCACATAACTCCTGACTTCCTGGTCCGATCTGACCAAAAATCGAACTCATCCGAGGACTTATGGTCTCAAACATTATGATAAAGTTTTGTTTTGATTGATCAATTTTTGTAGATGCTAGAGTGTTAACAAGTTAAAAAGTAGCTATTTTTGACGTTCAAGGGCACATAACTCCTGACTTCCTGGTCCGATCTGACCCAAAATCGAACTCATCCGAGAACTTATGGTCATACATGTTTTGTTAAAGTTTGGTTAAGATTGGTCAATATTTGTGGATGCTAGAGTGTTAACAACAAATTGTGAACAGACGGACGGACAGACGGACGGACGGACGGACGGACGGACGGACGCCGACGGACAAAAAGCGACCACAATAGCTCACCTTGAGCACTTCGTGCTCAGGTGAGCTAATAAAATGAAAGTACAAACAATCTAAACCGAAGTTTATTTTCAATAAGTGAATTTGAAAATCCTCTTCATCTCCAAAATTCTTTTTTTTTAAAATTAACCCATTAACAGACAGCAAAAATCGAAACTTCGTAATATTAAAAGATAATACAGACGGCAGTTGCAAGAAATTGAAATATTACATATTTTCTTTTCTGGATAAAAACACTGTGGAAAATTATTACAAAGGCTGGTGACCTAGTCTTGGTTTTTCTTGACAATACAAAACGCAAGACTTAATCCAAGCCAACAGCTGCTCACCCAATGTAGGCAATTTGTATACAATTCATTCATAGATGATGAGAGACAAATGATTTTTGTCAAATGTCTGACATTATGCAAGAAAGGAGGTTAGCTAACCAGAAGATTAAACCTTTCTCAAACAGTGAACGACAAATCCTTGGGGTGGTCCAACTCCAAAGCTGCTGCAAAGCTGGGTCTTGATAAAGATTGGATTAGTGTACAATGTAGCACAGAAAATATTGAGGCAAAAAGAGAAAATGCTGGTGACCAGCATTTTCTTCTTTTGCCTCAATGTTTCTCAAGCCAATTCTATCAGGAATGTCAAAACAATATCTTGTTTGGGAAATGGTTAGTTAAACTCGCAATTGACAGACTCTGTGTTAGATTCAATATAATTAACACATGATAACAAATCTTTATGAATAGCTGATGTAACGGGTGCTTACAGCATTTTATATAATAAAAATAACTTAGATCCAGATCAGTCTGTGCATAATGATTCAAGGTTCAATTCTTTTTTTATTTATTGCCACAGGCCTTTAAAATCGTTAAAATACATGCATATCTTTGGTGTAAATGCAAAACATTGTATCTTCTTTTTGGAAAATTTTAGAGGGGAAGAAACAGAATCTAATAACTTATCCGAAACTGAAGGATTTTATAAGTGAAAATATCCAAAAATCTGCGTGAATTGTCTTGACAGGGCATACAAGTTTGTACTTTGAAAAATCGCAAAAATAGACATGCGAGGTTTTACATTTACACCAACGATATGTACATTCTGATAGGCAGAGACCGACCTTGATTCATGTTACTATCATAAATTTCATAACTTAAACCATCTTAACAGATTCTTCATTATCTGCTCCAACTGTATGAATCATGATTACTTCACAATCAATTGCAATAGAGTTCAATTTTATGCGGTAAAACATGACGTAATTTCTGACAAATAATTGCATTTCTTCAGGGTTATTCTAAAACCTTGTAACTACGGCTTCGTTGAATCTGTGGTTACAAGGTTTTATAACAACACTTACAACTTATCAATACATAACAGAAACCGAGTCTACTTTAAGCACAAAATTCATCGATTTTAGGCTGTCCAGAAAACTCCAGCTCAAATACAAAAATGTTCACAAATGTTTTACAAAAGTTAGAACACTTTCATGCATTCATATTTCCGACACCAGCTACAGAGGTGCTTACAAATCTTTTAACCATCACATTCGCTATAGAACAAGCAAACAATGCGTGGATTTGAAGACTCTTGGTTGAAAACTTCAGGAAATGAGTCAGGAAGAAGAAATTGTTTGATTAACAGCAATTTCATCTTATTTCCCACGTCAATTTCTCTGCAACACTTTTCAACACAAAATCCCGCTAATATGCTCTTTCTGTCATAAGCAGTGCATTCAAAACTAGATCAGTCTAGCATTAAGACTTTTGGGGGATGACTAAACTGGCTATTAAGGATTACAACTCATCATCTAATACAAAACGCTTCATGCATCTTCAGGAATCATCCGAAGTGAAGCAAATTGATTAGGATATCCCTCTTCAATTGCCACGAATGATGCCTGGAAATTGATTAGGCTAGCTCTCCTTAATTTTCATTCTCATAGATGACGCCCCAGAGATGCACAAAGTGCTTGGTATCTAATGAAGGTTTCAATCCATAAAAAAAATCAGTCATCCATGTTTTCCATGCCAAATATAGAAGTATTGACAATCTGTAAAGATGACATGGCCGTCCTGAAATCTTCCACGGACCATCTGTCAACAGATGTGGGTGTGGGTTTGTGGCTACTGCTTGATACACTGAAAATAGGGAAACAAAGATTTAGTGTTAAATTGTTACTAATAATAAACTTGACAAAATTGATGTTGATTTATTAATAGGGTTTGTGTAGAATATAGGACAGAAGATATTGAGACAAAAATATTGTGTCAACCAAAGCAAAGGAAACTGAAGAGAGCATCCCTTGTTAATTTCCATTCTCACAGATGACGCCCTAGAAATACATTAAGTGCTTGGTATGTAATGAAGGTTTCAATCCATCAATCGTCCATATTTTCCACACCAAATATGGAAGTATTGACAATCTGTAAAGATGACATGGCCGTCCTGAAATCTTCCACGGACCATCTGTCAACAGATGTGGGTGTGGGTTTGTGGCTACTGATTGATACACTGAAAATAGGCAAACAAAGATTTAGTGTTAAATTGTTACTAATAATAAACTTAACAAATGTTTATATAAGACATTAACTTGCTACAACAGTTCAGTCGTCCATATTTTCCACACCAAATATGGAAGTATTGACAATCTGTAAAGATGACATGGCCGACCTGCAATCTTCCACGGACCATCTGTCAACAGATTTGGGTGTTGGTTTGTGGCTACTGCTTGATACACTGAAATTAGGGAAACAAAGATAGAGTGTTAAATTGTTACTAATAATAAACTTGACAAAATGGATGTTGATTTAAATAGGAACTGTGTAGAATAAAAAGAATGAGGAACAGAATGAGAAAACATTGAGACAAAAGAAGAAAATGCTGGTTTCAGCATTTTCTTCTTATGTTTCAATATTTTCCCAACCAATATCCATTGAGAACATCAAAACAAGGTTGTTTCTTTTTAGGAAACAAGATTTAGACTGGCTACATGTACCACGTTTCAGTGATCCATATTTTCCACACCAAATATAGAAGTATTGACAATCTGTAAAGATGACATGGCTGTCCTGAAATCTTCCACGGACCATCTGTCAACAGACGTGGGTGTGGGTTTGTGGCTACTGCTTGCTACACTGAAAATGGGGAAACAAAGATTTATACTAAAATTGTTACTAATAATAAACTTAACAAAATTGGTGTTGATGTAGATAGGAACTGTGTAGCATAAAAAGAATGAGGAAAAGAATGAGAAAACATTGAGACAAAAGAAGAAAATGCTGGTTTCAGCATTTTCTTCTTATGTTTCAATATTTTCCCAACCCTTATCCATTGAGAACATCTAAACAAGTTTGTTTTTTTTAGGAAACAAGGTTTAAACTGGCTAGAGCATGTCAGTCGTCCATATTTTCCACACCAAATATGGAAGTATTGACAATCTGTAAAGATGACATGGTCGTCCTGAAATCTTCCACGGACCATCTGTCAACAGATGTGGGTGTGGGTTTGTGGCTGCTGCCTGATACACTGAAAATGGGGAAACAAAGATTTAGTGTTGAATTGTTACTTATAATAAACTGTAGAAAATTGATGTTTATTTAGATAGGAACTGTGTAGAATAAAAAGAATGAGGAAAAGAATGAGAAAACATTGAGACAAAAGAAGAAAATGCTGGTTTCAGCATTTTCTTCTTATGTTTCAATATTTTCCCAACCCACATCCATTGAGAACATCAAAACAAGGGTTTTTTAGGAAACAAGGTTTAAAGTGGCTAGAGCATGTCAGTCGTCCATATTTTCCACGCCAAATATAGAAGTATTGACAATCTGTAAAGATGACATGGCCGTCCTGCAATCTTCCACGGACCATCTGTCAACAGATTTGGGTGTTGGTTTGTGGCTGGTGCTTGATACACTGAAAATAGGGAAACAAAGATTTAGTGTTAAATAGTTACTAATAATAAACTTAATAAAATTGATGTTGATTTAGATAGGAACTGTGTAGAATAAAAAGAATGAGGAAAAGAATGAGAAAACATTGAGACAAAAGAAGAAAATGCTGGTTTCAGCATTTTCTTCTTATGTTTCAATATTTTCCCAACCAATATCCATTGAGAACATCAAAACAAGTTTTTTTTAGGAAACAAGGTTTAGGCTAGAGCATGTCAGTCGTCCATATTTTCCACGCCAAATATAGAAGTATTGACAATCTGTAAAGATGACATGGCCGTCCTGAAATCTTCCACGGACCATCTGTCAACAGATGTGGGTGTGGGTTTGTGGCTACTGCTTGATACACTGAAAATGGGAAACAAAGATTTAGTGTTAAATTGTTACTAATAATAAACTTGACAAAATTGATGTTGATTTATAGATAGGGTTTGTGTAGAATATAGGGCAGAAAATATTAAGGCAAAAGAAGGAAATGCTGATAATCAGCATTTTCTTCTTGAGCCTAAATATTTTCTCAAGTCTATTGTGACAAAATCTTTATAACCAGTTTTTTATCATTTTGCCTCAAAATCCTCGGATGCAGCTTATTTTAAGCTTCAGTTACGAGAATTTTGAAGAAAAAGTGACAATATTCTTCTTTTCTCACAATGTTTTTCCAAGCCTTTTTCATCAAGCACATCAAAACAAAGTTTAAAGTGGCTAGAACAGTTCAGTTGTCCATATTTTCCACGCCAAATACAGAAGTATTGACAATCTGTAAAGATGACATGGTCGTCCTGAAATCTTCCACGGACCATCTGTCAACAGATGTGGGTGTGGATTTGTGGCTATTGCTTGATACACTGAAAATAGGGAAACAAAGATTTAGTGTTAAATTGTTAACAATAATAAACTTGACAAAATTGATGTTGATTTATAGATAGAGTTTGTGTAGAATATAGGACAGAAGATATTGAGACAAAAGAAGGAAATGCTGATAATCAGCATTTTCTTCTCTTGCCTAAATATTTTCTTAAGCCTATTGTGACAAAATCTTGATAACCAGTATTTTATTGTTTTTCTTCAAAATCCTCATAACTGCAGCTTGTTTAAAGCTGCAGTTTTGAGATTTTCAAAGAAAAGCGACAATTCTCTTCTCTTCTACAAATATTTTCCGAATCCTTTTTCATCAAGGACATCAAAATAAGGTTTTAACTGTCTAGAACAGTTCAGTCGTCCATATTTTCCACGCCAAATACAGAAGTATTAACAATCTGTAAAGATGACAGGGCTGTCCTGAAATCTTCCACGGACCATCTGTCAACAGATGTGGGTGTGGGTTTGTGGCTACTGCTTGATACACTGTAAATAGGGAAACAAAGATTTAGTGTTAAATAGTTCAGTCGCCCATATTTTCCATGCCAAATATAGAAGTATTGACAATCTGTAAAGATGACATGGCCGTCCTGAAATCTTCCACGGACCATCTGTGAACAGATGTGGGTGTTGGTTTGTGGCTGCGGCTTGATATGTTGTGCCGATTTTAAGATTATTGCCTAAATTCAAAATTGGGCATGCCCAATTTCGAAATTGGGCACGGAACTATGCCCAATTTCGAAATTGGCCATCCATTTTCGAAATTATGATTCAGTAAGTTCCGTGTGTCATGCAGAACTATTTCTGTCGATCTTTTTCGACGATTTATTGATAATTGAATCATACAAACGCCCGAAATGTTAATATTATTTACGGTTTACTGCGAAACTGCCATGCAGAACTATTTCTGTCGATTTATTGTCGTGTTTTCCTGAGTGATTTATTGATAATGAATCAAACGACGTCCGAACTGATTATTTTTGCCCATTTGTAAGGTTTACTCTGATTTTTACACTTCCTACGTACTCGTTGCTGCGGCGGATCAAGGATGTCTGTGATGGGATTCGAATTTACAAATAGAGAGGTTTGTTTGCCCAGTATTGCAGTGGCGTAGGAGGGTTTACAATATTGGGGGGGGGGAGGGGGCAATTGAATGGAAAGGTGGGTGTATTATGGGGGCATAGGGGGCCCTTTTCTAAACTATGGGGGCAGCACCCCCGCTCCCTCTTCCTACGCCTATATATTACACAATTTTGACTGAATTCAATTCGGAATTTCTGCATTGAAATGAAATAATCAGGCTGCAGAGACATTGGCAGATTCAGAGGGGTTCGGGGAGGGGCGAATCAATCTCCTCTGAAGCCTAATTATTTTGATTTCATGCAAAAATTCAGTCAGAATTGTGTGATAATAGGAATACGGCAACATTTTATCTGAATTTTCTGATAGAATTAGGTTACAGGATAAATGATGTCATCATTACTTTGCGAGGTCGTACTGTAAGCGGAATCATGCGTACTTATTAGAATGATTATAATAGTGTAAGATCCATTTCTCATTCTGTAGTTCTGGCCAGCACGGTGGGAAGGATCCGCTAGTTCGGCTGGGTCGGTTGCTCGTTCTGGCCAGCACTGTGGGAAGGATCGGCTAGTTTGGCTGAGTTGGTCGCTAGTTCTAGCCAGCACGGTGGGAAGGATCGGTTTTTTCGGCTGGGTCGGTCGCTTATTCTGACCAGCACGGTGGGAAGGATCGGCTTGTTCGGCTGGGTCGGTCGCTTGTTCTGGCCAGCATAGTGGGAAGAATCCGCTTGTTCGGCTAGGTCAGTCGCTAGTTATGGCCAGCATGGTGGGAAGGATCTGCTTGTTCGGATGGGTTGGTCGCTTGTTCTGGCCAGCACGGTGGGAAGGATCGGCTTGTTCGGATGGGTCGGTCGCTTGTTCTGGCCAGCATAGTGGGAAGAATCCGCTTGTTCGGCTAGGTCAGTCGCTAGTTATGGCCAGCATGGTGGTAAGGATCTGCTTGTTTGGATGGGTCGGTCGCTTGTTCTGGCCAGCACGGTGGGAAGGATTGGTTTGTTCGGCTGAGTTGGTCGCTAGTTCTGGCCAGCACATGGGAAGAATTGGTTTGTTCGGCAGAGTCGGTCGCTTGTTCTTGCCAGCATAGTGGGAAGAATCCGCTCGTTCGGCTAGGTCAGTCTCTAGTTCTGGCCAGCACGGTGGGAAGGATCTGCTTGTTCGGATGGGTCGGTCGCTTATTCTGACCAGCATGGTGGGAAGTATCGGCTTGTTTGGCTGGGTTGGTTGCTAGTTCTGGCCAGCACATTGGAAGAATTGGTTTGTTCGGCTGGGTAGGCCGCTTGTTCTGGCCAGCATAGTGGGAAGAATCCGCTTGTTCGGCAAGGTCAGTTGCTAGTTCTAGCCAGCACGGTGGGAAGGATCTGCTTGTTCGGATGGGTCGGTCGCTTGTTCTGGCCAGCACGGTGGGAAGGATCTGCTTGCTCGGATGGGTCGGTCGCTTGTTCTGGCCAGCACGGTGGGAAGGATTGGTTTGTTCGGCTGAGTTGGTCGCTTGTTCTGGTCAGCACATGAGAAGAATTGGTTTGTTCGGCAGGGTCGGTCGCTTTTTCTGGTCAGCATAGTGGGAAGAATCTGCTTGTTCGGCTAGGTCAGTCACTAGTTCTGGCCAGCATAGTGGGAAGGATCTGCTTGTTCGGATGGGTCGGTCGCTTATTCTTGTCAGCACGGTGGGAAGTATCAGCTTGTTTGGCTGGGTTGGTCGCTAGTTCTGGCCAGCACGGTGGGAAGGATCGATTTGTTCGGCTGGGTCGTCGCTAGTTCTGGCCAGCATAGTGGGAAGAATCCGCTTGTTCGGCTAGGTCAGTCGCTAGTTCTGGCCAGCACGATGGGAAGGATCTGCTTGTTGGGATGGGTCGGTCGCTTGTTCTGGCCAGCACGGTGGGAAGGATTGGTTTGTTTGGCTGAGTTAGTCGCTACTTCTGGCCAGCACATGGGAAGAATCGGTTTGTTCGGTAGGGTCGGTCGCTTGTTCTGGCCAGCATAGTGGGAAGAATCCGCTGGTTCGGCTAGGTCAGTCGCTAGTTCTGGCCAGCACGGTGGGAAGGATCTTCTTGTTCAGATGGGTCGGTCGCTTATTCTGCCCAGCACGGTGGGAAGGATTGGCTTGTTCGGCTGGGTCAGTCGCTTGTTCTGGCCAGCATAGTGGGAAGAATCCGCTTGTTCGGCTAGGTCAGTCGCTAGTTATGGCCAGCACGGTGGGAAGGATCTGCTTGCTCGGATGGGTTGGTCGCTTGTTCTGGCCAGCACGGTGAAAAGGATTGGTTTGTTCGGCTGAGTTGGTTGCTAGTTCTGGCCAGCACATGGGAAGAATCGGCTTGTTCGGCAGGGTCGGTTGCTTGTTCTGGCCAGCATAGTGGGAAGAATCCGCTTGTTTGGCTAGGTCAGTCGCTAGTTCTGGTCAGCACGGTGGGAAGGATCTGCTTGTTCGGATGGGTCGGTCGCTTGTTCTGGCCTGCACGGTGGGACAGATCGGCTTGTTCGGCTGAGTTGGTCGCTAGTTCTAGCCAGCACGGTGGGAAGGATAGGTTTGTTCGGCTGGTTTGGTCGCTTGTTCTGGCCAGCATGGTGGGCTCACTATTTTGATTTAGTCATCTTCAAAGTCTAAATGAAATTAGAACATATCAAATTAATTAACATAAGTATGCAGATCTATGGTAGATCACATATATTTAGCAGATGAAAAGCTTCGTAATAAATCTTGTTTGCTTTAAAAGAACCATTTCTAAAATGCCGATATTTAACTTAGTGAAACCATTTTAATTTCGGTGGTTAGAAAGCCCAAAGCAATGGATCTAATTCAGGCTCCGAAAAAATATGGAACTGCAACTTTTTGAATAAATAAATGAAATCGGGTGTAGATATTATTTTTATGGCAATATTATCTATTTGATGTCCTGCTGAACGTGTAAACAAATTGATAAAAGCAGAGACATATAATAGATTCTATAATGTTTATCTATGTCTCTGATAAAAGATAAGGTGCGAATTGCTTAGGGTACGAATCAACTTCCGCGCAAACGGAAGACGAATGTTCCGTATGTTCTGTTCGGTACGGAACTTTAGCTGTTCCGATACCGAACTTTTATTGGACTAAAAACGGCTTAAAATGATTTTGTAAGTGCTAACTGTGATACCTCCCTAAAAACGGATATTTTGAAGATGAGTTCTGCACAGAAAATGGCCCGATATACCATAAAATAATTATAAATAAGCTATTTCGCTGAGTTTCGAAATTAGGCAAATGAGTTCTGCAGGGATTTGCCGATTTTCGAAAATAGGCAAAAACGAAAATCGGCACAATAGATACACTGAAAATGGGGAAACAAAGATTTAGTGTTAAATTGTTACTAATAATAAACTGAAGAAAATTGATGTTGATTTAAATAGGAACTGTGTAGAATAAAAAGAATGAGGAAAAGAATGAGAAAACATTGAGACAAAAGAAGAAAATGCTGGTTTCAGCATTTTCTTCTTATGTTTCAATATTTTCCCAACCCACATCCATTGAGAACATCAAAACAAGGGTTTTTTAGGAAACAAGGTTTAAAGTGGCTAGAGCATGTCAGTCATCCATATTTTCCACACCAAATACAGAAGTATTGACAATCTGTAAAGATGACATGGCTGTCCTGAAATCTTCCACGGACCATCTGTCAACAGACGTGGGTGTGGGTTTGTGGCTACTGCTTGATACACTGAAAATAGGGAAACAAAGATTTAGACTAAAATTGTTACTATTGTTTCTATTAAGGACATCAGAACCAGGCCTTGTTTAGCCAAGACTTAAACTGGCTAGAACAGTTCAGTCGTCCATATTTTCCACACCAAATATAGAAATATTGACAATCTGTAAAGATGACATGGCTGTCCTGCAATCTTCCACGGACCATCTGTCAACAGATGTGGGTGTGGGTTTGTGGCTGCTGCTTGATACACTGAAAATAGGGAAACAAAGATTTAGACTAAAATTGTTACTATCGTTTCTATTAAGGACGTCAGAACCAGGTCTTGTTTAGTCAAGACTTAAACTTGCTAGAGCATGTCAGTCGTCCATATTTTCCACACCAAATATAGAAGTATTGACAATCTGTAAAGATGACATGGCTGTCCTGAAATCTTCCACGGACCATCTGTCAACAGACGTGGGTGTGGGTTTGTGGCTACTGCTTGATACACTGAAAATAGGGAAACAAAGATTTAGTGTTAAATTGTTACTAATAATAAACTTAATGTAATAGATGTTGATTTATAGATAGGGTTTGTGTAGAATATAGTACAGAAGATATTGAGACAAAAGAAGGAAATGCTGATTTATGCTGATAAATATTTTCTTAAGCCTATTGTGAAAAATCTTGATAACCAGTATTTCATCATTTTGTCTCAAAATACTCCTTACTGCAGCTAGTTTAACCCTTCCCCAAACGTCGAAAATTCAGACTGTTCTAGTTTGAAAGCCTCTGCAGTTGACATTATCCATGGAATAAAGATCAAGTTTGTGTACAAAATAGCATAGAAAACATTGAGGCAAAAGAAGAAAATGCTGATTATCAACATTTTCTTCTTTTGCCTCAATGTTTTCCCAAGCTTTTTAAATTAGGGACGTCAAAACCAGGACTTGTTTGGTTAAGAATTAAACTAGCTAGAACAGTTCAGTCGTCCATATTTTCCACACCAAATATAGAAGTATTGACAATCTGTAAAGATGACATGGCTGTCCTGAAATCTTCCACGGACCATCTGTCAACAGATGTGGGTAAGGGTTTGTGGCTACTGCTTGATACACTGATAATGGGGAAACAAAGATTTAGTGTTAAATTGTTACTAATAATAAACTGAAGAAAATTGATGTTGATTTACAATGTAGATAGGGTTTGTGTAGAATATAGGGCAGAAAATATTAAGGCAAAAGAAGGAAATGCTGATAATCAGCATTTTCTTCTTTAGCCTTAATATTTTCTCAAGCCTATTGTGACAAAATCTTTATAACCAATATTTCATCATTTTGCCTCTAAATCCTCGTAAATGCAGCTTGTTTTAAGCTTCAGTTTTGAGATTTTCGAAGAAAAGCGACAATTTTCTTCTCTTCTACAGGGATAATTTTGGGCCGCGAAATCGCGAGATTCTCGCATATAAATGCCTTATATCGCAAAGATCTTTCTCAATTGGAACAAAATCTCGCATACCAGTTTGAAATCGATAAGCACCGAAAAACGGACGAAAACTCAGCTGATGACCAAACTCAGCTGTCAAAAAAGCGGAAATCAGAAAAGTAAACTCGATTGGTTCTCAGCATTCTTTAAAGTAAAACAAGCTCCAAAATTGAATGCAGGGTACCGGATATTCGTAACAATTGGTCTACTCGGTATTTTTCCTTATCATTTCTGAGCCGAGAAGTTGCGTAGATGAGCAAAAAAATAATAGAAAGAACTGGCGTCTGCTTTTATGTTTCTTAAAGGAAAATGCAGCCAAAGGAATGAAAACTAGATGATTAAATCATTTATTTAGGTAGTAATCACCAATTTTTAATCAAAAGACGATGCACACCGGCATGTCAATAGCGTTCAGAGCCTAATATAATGTCCGTCAAAGATGGCAGCGCTTTGCAGGGGGACAATACAGTACGCAAAAATGAAATGTTTTTACATTTCTTTTGGGAATTACGATAAAAAGAACTTGCAATTAACCAAAGAATTTTCTCCGTGTCTTGTTTACAAATCTGTACCATAATATTGCATCATCTTTTCCCAGTTGAAAACCAGTCCCGACATTGAAACATGACCCTTCTATTATGATTATTTTTCTGACAGAAATCGTTCTGGGAGAGGAGAAATTACTTTTGCTCTGTTTGTCACCTAATCTTTATATTTTCACTATGACAGAGGAAATTTGCTACACAGAAAAACATTTCAATCACAGTGACCATTTATTGTGGTAACTGATTTTAGAGAGCTCTCTATTCAATTGTCTAAAAAGCTTGAATTTTGATAATAATACTCTCGTGTGATATAGCATATATTTTTATAAAGTTCGATTCCTGAAAATGACGTAAGAAAAAAATCTCATAGAAATTTAAAATCTCTCATAGTTTTTCAGCAATTGGAACATTTTCTCTCATACATTTTTCCAGCCAGAATAATCCCTGCTTCTACCAATATTTTCCGAAGCCTTTTTCATCAAGGACATCAAAACAAGGTTTAAACTGGCTATCACATTTCAGTCGTCCATATTTTCCACACCAAATATAGAAGTATTGACAATCTGTAAAGATGACATGGCAGTCCTGAAATCTTCCACGGGCCATCTGTCAACAGATGTGGGTGTGGGTTTGTGGCTACTGCCTGATACACTGTAAATGGGGAAACAAAGATTTAGTGTTAAATAGTTCAGTCGTCCATATTTTCCACGCCAAATAAAGAAGTATTGACAATCTGTAAAGATGACATGGCTGTCCTGGAATCTTCCACGGACCATCTGTCAACAGATGTGGGTGTGGGTTTGTGGCTACTGCTTGATACACTGAAAATAGGGAAACAAAGATTTAGTGTTAAATTGTTACTATTGTTTCTATTAAGGACATCAGAACCAGGTCTTGTTTAGTCAAGACTTAAACTGGCTAGAGCAGTTCAGTCGTCCATATTTTCCACACCAAATATAGAAGTATTGACAATCTGTAAAGATGACATGGCTGTCCTGAAATCTTCCACGGACCATCTGTCACCAGATGTGGGTGTGGGTTTGTGGCTACTGCTTGATACACTGAAAATGGGGAAACAAAGATTTAGTGTTAAATTGTTACTAATAATAAACTGAAGAAAATAGATGTTCATTCAGATAAGGTTTGTGTAGAATATAGTACAGAATATATTGAGGCAAAAGAAGAAAATGCTGATAATCAGCATTTTCTTCTCTTGCCTAAATATTTTCTTAAGCTTATTGTGACAAAATCTTGATAACCAGTATTTTATTGTTTTTCTTCAAAATCCTCATAACTGCAGCTTGTTTAAAGCTGCAGTTTTGAGATTTTCAAAGAAAAGCGACAATTTTCTTCTCTTCTACAAATATTTTCCGAATCCTTTTTCATCAAGGACATCAAAATAAGGTTTTAACTGTCTAGAACAGTTCAGTCGTCCATATTTTCCACACCAAATACAGAAGTTTTAACAATCTGTAAAGATGACATGGCTGTCCTGAAATCTTCCACGGGCCATCTGTCAACAGATGTGGGTGTGGGTTTGTGGCTACTGCCTGATACACTGTAAATGGGGAAACAAAGATTTAGTGTTAAATAGTTCAGTTGTCCATATTTTCCACGCCAAATAAAGAAGTATTGACAATCTGTAAAGATGACATGGCTGTCCTGGAATCTTCCACGGACCATCTGTCTACAGATGTGGGTGTGGGTTTGTGGCTACTGCTTGCAACACTGAAAATGGGGAAACAAAGATTTAGTGTTAAATTGTTACTAATAATAAACAGAAGAAAATTGATGTTGATTTACAATGTAGATAGGGTTTGTGTAGAATAGAGGGCAGAAAATATTAAGGCAAAAGAAGGAAATGCTGATAATCAGCATTTTCTTCTTTAGCCTTAATATTTTCTCAAGCCTATTGTGACAAAATCTTTATAACCAATATTTCATCATTTTGCCTCTAAATCCTCGTAAATGCAGCTTGTTTTAAGCTTCAGTTTTGAGATTTTCGAAGAAAAGCGACAATTTTCTTCTCTTCTACAGGGATAATTTTGGGCCGCGAAATCGCGAGATTCTCGCATATAAATGCCTTATATCGCAAAGATCTTTCTCAATTGGAACAAAATCTCGCATACCAGTTTGAAATCGATAAGCACCGAAAAACGGACGAAAACTCAGCTGATGACCAAACTCAGCTGTCAAAAAAGCGGAAATCAGAAAAGTAAACTCGATTGGTTCTCAGCATTCTTTAAAGTAAAACAAGCTCCAAAATTGAATGCAGGGTACCGGATATTCGTAACAATTGGTCTACTCGGTATTTTTCCTTATCATTTCTGAGCCGAGAAGTTGCGTAGATGAGCAAAAAAATAATAGAAAGAACTGGCGTCTGCTTTTATGTTTCTTAAAGGAAAATGCAGCCAAAGGAATGAAAACTAGATGATTAAATCATTTATTTAGGTAGTAATCACCAATTTTTAATCAAAAGACGATGCACACCGGCATGTCAATAGCGTTCAGAGCCTAATATAATGTCCGTCAAAGATGGCAGCGCTTTGCAGGGGGACAATACAGTACGCAAAAATGAAATGTTTTTACATTTCTTTTGGGAATTACGATAAAAAGAACTTGCAATTAACCAAAGAATTTTCTCCGTGTCTTGTTTACAAATCTGTACCATAATATTGCATCATCTTTTCCCAGTTGAAAACCAGTCCCGACATTGAAACATGACCCTTCTATTATGATTATTTTTCTGACAGAAATCGTTCTGGGAGAGGAGAAATTACTTTTGCTCTGTTTGTCACCTAATCTTTATATTTTCACTATGACAGAGGAAATTTGCTACACAGAAAAACATTTCAATCACAGTGACCATTTATTGTGGTAACTGATTTTAGAGAGCTCTCTATTCAATTGTCTAAAAAGCTTGAATTTTGATAATAATACTCTCGTGTGATATAGCATATATTTTTATAAAGTTCGATTCCTGAAAATGACGTAAGAAAAAAATCTCATAGAAATTTAAAATCTCTCATAGTTTTTCAGCAATTGGAACATTTTCTCTCATACATTTTTCCAGCCAGAATAATTCCTGCTTCTACCAATATTTTCCGAAGCCTTTTTCATCAAGGACATCAAAACAAGGTTTAAACTGGCTATCACATTTCAGTCGTCCATATTTTCCACACCAAATATAGAAGTATTGACAATCTGTAAAGATGACATGGCAGTCCTGAAATCTTCCACGGACCATCTGTCAACAGATGTGGGTGTGGGTTTGTGGCTACTGCTTGATACACTGAAAATAGGGAAACAAAGATTTAGTGTTAAATTGTTAACAATAATAAACTTGACGAAATTGATGTTGATTTATAGATAGAGTTTGTGTAGAATATAGGACAGAAGATATTGAGACAAAAGAAGGAAATGCTGATAATCAGCATTTTCTTCTCTTGCCTAAATATTTTCTTAAGCCTATTGTGACAAAATCTTGATAACCAGTATTTTATTGTTTTTCTTCAAAATCCTCATAATTGCAGCTTGTTTAAAGCTTCAGTTTTGAGATTTTCAAAGAACAAGAGGCCCAGGAGGGCCTGAATCGCTCCACTGGTTAAAGTTGAAGAATTATCCCATGATTTCTTGTAAGCCTTACACAGCGGCAGCCAAATCTTGATATTTGTGAATAAATTTTGAAGAGAGACTCAAAGAACATTCTTGCAAAGTCTGGTTCAAATTGGCCTTATGGTTGATTTTTAAAGAATTTTCTTATGATTTCTTTAAGTCTGATATACCCCTTTCTCCCTGCCACAGCCACATTTTTTGACAAATGTAAAAAAATGTGAATAAATTTTGAAAAGAGAGACTCAAAGAACATTCCTGCAAAGTCTGGTTCAAATTGGCCCAATGGTTGATTTTTAAAGAATTTTCTTATGATTTCTTTAAGTCTGATAAGCCCCTTTCTCCCCGCCACGGCCACATTTTTTGACAAATGTAAAAATTTGTGAACAAATTTTGAAAAGAATGACTCAAGGCACATTCCTGCCAGCTTTGGTTCAAATTGGCCCAATGGTTGATTTTTAAAGAATTTTCTTATGATTTCTTTAAGTCTGATAAGTCCCTTTCTCCATGCCACGGCCACATTTTTTGACAAATGCAAAAATTTGTGAACAAATTTTGAAAAGAATGACTCAAGGCACATTCCTGCCAGGTTTGGTTCAAATTGGCCCGATGGTTGATTTTTACAGAATTTTCTTATGATTTCTTTAAGTCTGATAAGCCCCTTTCTCCCCGCCACGGCCACATTTTTTGACAAATGTAAAAATTTGTGAACAAATTTTGAACAGAATGACTCAAGGCACATTCCTGCCAGGTTTGGTTCAAATTGGCCCAATGGTTGATTTTTAAAGAATTTTCTTATGATTTCTTTAAGTCTGATAAGCCCCTTTCTCCCCGCCACGGCCACATTTTTTGACAAATGTAAAAATTTGTGAACAAATTTTGAACAGAATGACTCAAGGCACATTCCTGCCAGGTTTGGTTCAAATTGGCCCAATGGTTGATTTTTAAAGAATTTTCTTATGATTTCTCTAAGTCTGATAAGCCCCGCCCTGCCACGCCCATATTTTTTGACGAATCAAAAATTCGCGAACAAGTTTTGAAAAGGGTCACCCATGCAACATTCCTGCCAAGTTTGGTCAAAATTGTCCCACTGGTATAAGAGGAGAAGATGTTTAAAGAAAAAGTTAACGGACGGACGGACGGACGCACGGACGGACGGACGCACGCACGCACGACGGACACAACGCCATGACAATAGCCCGCTGGCCTTCGGCCAGTGGAGCTAAAAATGACAATTTTCTTCTCTTCTCCAAATACTTTCCGAAGCCTTTTTCATCAAGGACATCAAACAAGGTTTAAACTGGCTAGAGCATGTCAGTCGTCCATATTTTCCATACCAAATACAGAAGTATTGACAATCTGTAAAGATGACATGGCCGTCCTGAAATCTTCCACGAACCACCTGTCAACAGATGTGGGTGTGGGTTTGTGGCTACTGCTTGATACACTGAAAATCGGGAAACAAAGATTTAGTGTTAAATTGTTACTTATAATAAACTTGATAAAATTGATGTTGATTAAGGACGTCAGAACCAGGTCTTGTTTAGCCAAGACTTAAACTGGTTAGAGCATGTCAGTCGTCCACATTTTCCACACCAAATATGGAAGTATTGACAATCTGTAAAGATGACATGGCTGTCCTGAAATCTTCCACGGACCATCTGTCAACAGACGTGGGTGTGGGTTTGTGGCTACTGCTTGATACACTGAAAATGGGGAAACAAAGATTTAGTGTTAAATTGTTACTTATAATAAACTTAATAAAATTAATGTTGATTTAGATAGGAACTGCATAGAATAAAAAGAATGAGGAAAACAATGAGAAAACATTGAGACAAAAGAAGAAAATGCTGGTCTCAGCATTTTCTTCTTATGTTTCAATATTTTCCCAACCCACATCCATTGAGAACATCAAAACAAGGGGTTTTTAGGAAACAAGGTTTAAAGTGGCTAGAGCATTTAAGTTGTCCATATTTTCCACACCAAATACAGAAGTATTGACAATCTGTAAAGATGACATGGCTGTCCTGAAATCTTCCACGGACCATCTGTCAACAGATGTGGGTGTGGGTTTGTGGCTACTGCTTGATACACTGAAAATGGGGGAATAAAGATATAGTATTAAACTGTTACTAATAATAAACTGAAGAAAATAGATGTTCATTCAGATAAGGTTTGTGTAGAATATAGTACAGAATATATTGAGGCAAAAGAAGAAAATGCTGATAATCAGCATTTTCTTTTTCTTGCCTAAATATTTTCGTAAGCCTATTGTGACAAAATCTTGATAACCAGTATTTTATTGTTTTTCTTCAAAATCCTCATAACTGCAGCTTGTTTAAAGCTGCAGTTTTGAGATTTTTGAAGAAAAAGCAACAATTTCACTCTTCTACCAATATTTTCCGAAGCCTTTTTCATCAAGGACATCAAAACAAGGTTTAACCTGGCTAGAACAGATCAGTCGTCCATATTTTCCACGCCAAATATAGAAGTATCAACAATCTGTAAAGATGACATGGCCGTCCTGAAATCTTCCACGGACCATCTGTCAACAGATGTGGGTGTGGGTTTGTGGCTACTGCTTGATACACTGTAAACACGGAAACAAAGATTTAGTGTTAAATTGTTACTTATAATAAACTTAACAAAATAGATGTTCATTTATAGATAGGGTTTGTGTAGAATATAGGGCAGAAAATATTACGGCAAAAGAAGGAAATGCTGATAATCGGCATTTTCTTCTTTAGCCCAAATATTTTCTCAAGCCTATTGTGACAAAATCTTTATAACCACTTTTTTATCATTTTGCCTCAAAATCCTCGAATGCAGCTTGTTTTAAGCTGCAGTTTTGAGATTTTCGAAGAAAAACAACAATTTTCTTCTCTTCTACCAATATTTTCCGAAGCCTTTTTCATCAAGGACATCAAAACAAGGTTTAAACAGGCAAGAACAGATCAGTCGTCCATATTTTCCACACCAAATACAGAAGTATTGACAATCTGTAAAGATGACATGGCCGTCCTGAAATCTTCCACGGACCACCTGTCAACAGATATGGGTGTGGGTTTGTGGCTACTGCTTGATACACTGAAAATGGGGAAACAAAGATTTAGAAATAACCAATTACAAAAAGCACAAATGACGCCCCGGAAGTTCATTAAGTGCTTGGTATGTAATGATGGGTATAAACCATGCAAAAAATCAGTCGTCTATATTTTCCACTCCAAAGATAGAAGTATTGACAATCTGTAAAGATGACATGGCTGTCCTGAAATCTTCCACGGACCATCTGTCATCAGATGTGGGTGTGGGTTTGTGGCTACTGCTTGATACACTGAAAATAGCGAAACAAAGATTTAGTGTGAAACTGTTACTAATAATAAACTTAACAAAATTGATGTTGATTAAGGTAGGAACTGTGTAGAATAAAAAAATGAGGAAAAGAATGAGAAAACATTGACACAAAACAAGAAAATGCTGGTTTCAGCATTTTCTTCTTTTGTCTCAATATTTTCCCAACCCATATCCATTGAGAACATCAAAACAAGGTTTTTTTTTTTTTAGGAAACAAGATTTAAACTGGCTAGAACAGTTCAGTCGTCCATATTTTCCACTCCAAATATAGAAGTATTATCAATCTGTAAAGATGACATGGCCGTCCTGAAATCTTCCACGGACCATCTGTCAACAGACGTAGGTGTGGGTTTGTGGCTACTGCTTGATACACTGAAAATAGGGAAACAAAGATTTAGTGTTAAATAGTTCAGTTGTCCATATATTCCACGCCAAATATAGCAGTATTAACAATCTGTAAAGATGACATGGCTGTCCTGAAATCTTCCACGGACCATCTGTCAACAGATGTGGGTGTGGGTTTGTGGCTGCTGCTTGATACACTGAAAATAGGGAAACAAAGATTTAGTGTTAAATTGTTACTAATAATAAACTTGACAAAATTGATGTTGATTTAGATATATTTGTTTAGAATATAGGGCAGAAAATATTAAGGCAAAAGAAGGAAAGCTGATAATCAGCATTTTCTTCTTTAGCCTAAATATTTTCTCAAGCCCATTGTGACAAAATATAACCAGTATTTCATCATTTTGCTACAAAATCCTTGTAAATGCAGCTTGTTTTAAGCTGCAGTTTTAAGATTTTCAGAGAAAAGTGACAATTTTCTTCTCTTCTACCAATATTTTCTGACGCCTTTTTCATCAAGGACATCAAAATAAGGTTTAAACTGGCAAGAACATTTCAGTCGTCCATATTTTCCACGCCAAATACAGAAGTATTAACAATCTGTAAAGATGACATGGCCGTCCTGAAATCTTCCACGGACCATCTGTCAACAGATGTGGGTGTGGGTTTGTGGCTACTGCTTGATACACTGAAAATAGGGAAATAAAGATTTAGTGTTAAATTGTTACTGTTGTTTCTATTAAGGACGTCAAAACCAGGTCTTGTTTAGTCAAGACTTAAACTGGCTAGAACAGTTCAGTCGTCCATATTTTCCACGCCAAATATGGAAGTATTGACAATCTGTCAAGATGACATGGCTGTCCTGAAATCTTCCGCGGACCATCTGTCAACAAATGTGGGTGTGGGTTTGTGGCTACTACTTGATACACTGAAAATGGGGAAACAAAGGTTTAGTGTTAAATTGTTACTGATAATAAACTTGACAAAATTGATGTTGATTTATAGATAGGGTTTGTGTAGAATATAGTACAGAATATATTGAGACAAAAGAAGGAAATTCTGATTTATGCTGATAAATATTTTCTTAAGTCTATTGTGAAAAATCTTGATAACCAGTATTTCATCATTTTGTCTAAAAATACTCCTAACTGCAGCTAGTTTAACCCTTTCCAAAACTTCGAAAATTCTGACGGTTCTAGTTTGAAAGTTGTTGCAGTTGACATAATCCATGGAAAAAAGATCAACTTTGTATACAAAATAGCATAGAAAATATTGAGGAAAAGAAGAAAATGCTGATAATCAGCATTTTCATCTTTTGCCTCAATGTTTTCCCAAGCTTTTTTTAATTAGGAAGGTCAAAACCAGGACTTGTTTAGTCAAGACTTAAACTGGCTAGAGCAAGTCAGTCGTCCATATTTTCCACTCCAAAGATAGAAGTATTGACAATCTGTAAAGATGACATGGCTATCCTGAAATCTTCCACGGACCATCTGTCAACAGATGTGGGTGTGGGTTTGTGGCTACTGCTTGATACACTGTAAATAGGGAAACAAAGATTTAGTGTTAAATAGTTCAGTCGCCCATATTTTCCATGCCAAATATAGAAGTATTGACAATCTGTAAAGATGACATGGCCGTCCTGAAATCTTCCACGGACCATCTGTGAACAGATGTGGGTGTGGGTTTGTGGCTGCTGCTTGATATGTTGTGCCGATTTTAAGATTATTGCCTAAATTCAAAATTGGGCATGCCCAATTTCGAAATTGGGCACGGAACTTTGCCCAATTTCGAAATTGGCCATCCATTTTCGAAATTATGATTCAGTAAGTTCCGTGTGTCATGCAGAACTATTTCTGTCGATCTTTTTCGACGATTTATTGATAATTGAATCATACAAACGCCCGAAATGTTAATATTATTTACGGTTTACTGCGAAACTGCCATGCAGAACTATTTCTGTCGATTTATTGTCGTGTTTTCCTGAGTGATTTATTGATAATGAATCAAACGACGTCCGAACTGATTATTTTTGCCCATTTGTAAGGTTTACTCTGATTTTTACACTTCCTACGTACTCGTTGCTGCGGCGGATCAAGGATGTCTGTGATGGGATTCGAATTTACAAATAGAGAGGTTTGTTTGCCCAGTATTGCAGTGGCGTAGGAGGGTTTACAATATTGGGGGGGGGGGGGGGGGAGGGGGCAATTGAATGGAAAGGTGGGTGTATTATGGGGGCATAGGGGGCCCTTTTCTAAACTATGGGGGCAGCACCCCCGCTCCCTCTTCCTACGCCTATATTTTACACAATTTTGACTGAATTCAATTCGGAATTTCTGCATTGAAATGAAATAATCAGGCTGCAGAGACATTGGCAGATTCAGAGGGGTTCGGGGAGGGGCGAATCAATCTCCTCTGAAGCCTAATTATTTTGATTTCATGCAAAAATTCAGTCAGAATTGTGTGATAATAGGAATACGGCAACATTTTATCTGAATTTTCGCTTATTCTGACCAGCACGGTGGGAAGGATCGGCTTGTTCGGCTGGGTCGGTCGCTTGTTCTGGCCAGCATAGTGGGAAGAATCCGCTTGTTCAGCTAGGTCAGTCGCTAGTTATGGCCAGCATGGTGGGAAGGATCTGCTTGTTCGGATGGGTTGGTCGCTTGTTCTGGCCAGCACGGTGGGAAGGATCGGCTTGTTCGGATGGGTCGGTCGCTTGTTCTGGCCAGCATAGTGGGAAGAATCCGCTTGTTCGGCTAGGTCAGTCGCTAGTTATGGCCAGCATGGTGGTAAGGATCTGCTTGTTTGGATGGGTTGGTCGCTTGTTCTGGCCAGCACGGTGGGAAGGATTGGTTTGTTCGGCTGAGTTGGTCGCTAGTTCTGGCCAGCACATGGGAAGAATTGGTTTGTTCGGCAGAGTCGGTCGCTTGTTCTTGCCAGCATAGTGGGAAGAATCCGCTCGTTCGGCTAGGTCAGTCTCTAGTTCTGGCCAGCATGGTGGGAAGGATCTGCTTGTTCGGATGGGTCGGTCGCTTATTCTGACCAGCATGGTGGGAAGTATCGGCTTGTTCGGCTGGGTTGGTTGCTAGTTCTGGCCAGCACATTGGAAGAATTGGTTTGTTCGGCTGGGTAGGCCGCTTGTTCTGGCCAGCATAGTGGGAAGAATCCGCTTGTTCGGCTAGGTCAGTTGCTAGTTCTAGCCAGCACGGTGGGAAGGATCTGCTTGTTCGGATGGGTCGGTCGCTTGTTCTGGCCAGCACGGTGGGAAGGATCTGCTTGCTCGGATGGGTCGGTCGCTTGTTCTGGCCAGCACGGTGGGAAGGATTGGTTTGTTCGGCTGAGTTGGTCCCTTGTTCTGGTCAGCACATGAGAAGAATCGGTTTGTTCGGCAGGGTCGGTCGCTTTTTCTGGCCAGCATAGTGGGAAGAATCTGCTTGTTCGGCTAGGTCAGTCACTAGTTCTGGCCAGCATAGTGGGAAGGATCTGCTTGTTCGGATGGGTCGGTCGCTTATTCTTGTCAGCACAGTGGGAAGTATCAGCTTGTTTGGCTGGGTTGGTCGCTAGTTCTGGCCAGCACGGTGGGAAGGATCGATTTGTTCGGCTGGGTCGTCGCTAGTTCTGGCCAGCATAGTGGGAAGAATCCGCTTGTTTGGCTAGGTCAGTCGCTAGTTCTGGCCAGCACGATGGGAAGGATCTGCTTGTTGGGATGGGTCGGTCGCTTGTTCTGGCCAGCACGGTGGGAAGGATTGGTTTGTTTGGCTGAGTTAGTCGCTACTTCTGGCCAGCACATGGGAAGAATCGGTTTGTTCGGTAGGGTCGGTCGCTTGTTCTGGCCAGCATAGTGGGAAGAATCCGCTGGTTCGGCTAGGTCAGTCGCTAGTTCTGGCCAGCACGGTGGGAAGGATCTTCTTGTTCAGATGGGTCGGTCGCTTATTCTGCCCAGCACGGTGGGAAGGATTGGCTTGTTCGGCTGGGTCAGTCGCTTGTTCTGGCCAGCATAGTGGGAAGAATCCGCTTGTTCGGCTAGGTCAGTCGCTAGTTATGGCCAGCACGGTGGGAAGGATCTGCTTGCTCGGATGGGTTGGTCGCTTGTTCTGGCCAGCACGGTGAAAAGGATTGGTTTGTTCGGCTGAGTTGGTTGCTAGTTCTGGCCAGCACATGGGAAGAATCGGCTTGTTCGGCAGGGTCGGTCGCTTGTTCTGGCCAGCATAGTGGGAAGAATCCGCTTGTTCGGCTAGGTCAGTCGCTAGTTCTGGTCAGCACGGTGGGAAGGATCTGCTTGTTCGGATGGGTCGGTCGCTTGTTCTGGCCTGCACGGTGGGACAGATCGGCTTGTTCGGCTGAGTTGGTCGTTAGTTCTAGCCAGCACGGTGGGAAGGATAGGTTTGTTCGGCTGGTTTGGTCGCTTGTTCTGGCCAGCATGGTGGGCTCACTATTTTGATTTAGTCATCTTCAAAGTCTAAATGAAATTAGAACATATCAAATTAATTAACATAAGTATGCAGATCTATGGTAGATCACATATATTTAGCAGATGAAAAGCTTCGTAATAAATCTTGTTTGCTTTAAAAGAACCATTTCTAAAATGCCGATATTTAACTTAGTGAAACCATTTTAATTTCGGTGGTTAGAAAGCCCAAAGCAATGGATCTAATTCAGGCTCCGAAAAAATATGGAACTGCAACTTTTTGAATAAATAAATGAAATCGGGTGTAGATATTATTTTTATGGCAATATTATCTATTTGATGTCCTGCTGAACGTGTAAACAAATTGATAAAAGCAGAGACATATAATAGATTCTATAATGTTTATCTATGTCTCTGATAAAAGATAAGGTGCGAATTGCTTAGGGTACGAATCAACTTCCGCGCAAACGGAAGAAGAATGTTCCGTATGTTCTGTTCGGTACAGAACTTTAGCTGTTCCGATACCGAACTTTTATTGGACTAAAAACGGCTTAAAATGATTTTGTAAGTGCTAACTGTGATACCTCCCTAAAAACGGATATTTTGAAGATGAGTTCTGCACAGAAAATGGCCCGATATACCATAAAATAATTATAAATAAGCTATTTCGCTGAGTTTCGAAATTAGGCAAATGAGTTCTGCAGGGATTTGCCGATTTTCGAAAATAGGCAAAAACGAAAATCGGCACAATAGATACACTGAAAATGGGGAAACAAAGATTTAGTGTTAAATTGTTACTAATAATAAACTGAAGAAAATTGATGTTGATTTAAATAGGAACTGTGTAGAATAAAAAGAATGAGGAAAAGAATGAGAAAACATTGAGACAAAAGAAGAAAATGCTGGTTTCAGCATTTTCTTCTTATGTTTCAATATTTTCCCAACCCATATCCATTGAGAACATCAAAACAAGGGTTTTTTAGGAAACAAGGTTTAAAGTGGCTAGAGCATGTCAGTCGTCCATATTTTCAACACCAAAGATAGAAGTATTGACAATCTGTAAAGATGACATGGCTGTCCTGAAATCTTCCACGGACCATCTGTCAACAGATGTGGGTGTGGGTTTGTGGCTACTGCTTGATACACTGAAAATAGGGAAATAAAGATTTAGTGTTAAATAGTTCAGTCGTCCATATTTTCCACACCAAACACAGAAGTATTGACAATCTGTAAAGATGACATGGCAGTCCTGAAATCTTCCACGGACCATCTGTCAACAGATGTGGGTGTTGGTTTGTGGCTGCTGCTTGATACACTGAATATGGGGAAACAAAGATTTAGTGTTAAATTGTTACTAATAATAAACTTAACAAAATTGATGTTGATTTAGATAGGAACTGTGTAGAATAAAAAGAATGAGGAAAAGAATGAGAAAACATTCAGACAAAAGAAGACAAGAGGACCATGATGGTCCTAAATCGCTCACCTGAATCAAGATGACAAGAGTGATAATGGCAATTTTGTCAAATTCAAAGGCATGAAACTTATAAGGACTTTCTGTTTGGAAACAATTAAGTAATAATTTTGTTCCAATCGATCCTGTAAAGTTGGGTATGAATTAGCATAACGGTTGAGTTTTTTTTCAATAATTATTTCATTATTTTGCAATATACAACTTAGGGCTAATTTTCAAAGAATACTGATCTGTTAAAATTGATTATTTATGATATTATAAGCAAGATTTGGTGTGTGATTGGAACGTTTATAGTAAATGAGGACACACCATCTGATAAGCTAGGCTTATAATCCCTTCTTATTTGTTTACATAAGATAAAAATGGGGCCAGCCAGAGATATTGATAGCAGAAATAGATAAGAGAAATAGTAAAAGCTTTCCAAATTTATTACTTATATCCCAACCCTATGTAGAATGTATTAATTTTTTCAAGCAGATGATTGTAATGATCACCAACAACATAGGGTTTCATGAATATTGAAACAAAATATTGCTTTTTGAAAAGCAATTATCTCCTCTTATCTTCAGCTTCTTGTATTCTGGAAGCCATTCATGAAATTAGGTCTTACACAAAAATTCAAGGTTCTAGGCCAAACAGTTTAGAAGAAAACTAAGTATCTCCATTACAACCCACAGTACAGTATAATTTTCAATGCACGGAATTTCCCTTACCCTGCCATACCAAAATACTTTTTAAGGAAATAAAAATTACAAGATACAATTTTGAAACGAGTCACTCAAGGAACTTTCCAGCCAGGTTTCTTTCAAATTGGCCCAATGGTTGATTTTTAAAGAATTTTCTTATGATTTCTCTTTCCGATAAGCCTCTTCCTCCCCGACACGCCCACATTTTTTGACAAATGTAAAAATTTGTGAACAAACTTTGAGAAGAGAGACGCAAGGAACATTCCTTCCAAGTTTGATTAAAATTGGCCATATGATTGATTTTTAAAGAATTTTCTTATGATTTCTTAAAATGTCCGATAAGCCCCTTCCTCCCTGCCACGGCCATATTTTTTGACAAATGTAAAAAATTGTAACTAAATTTGAAAATAGTGACTCAAGACACATTCCTACCAAGTCTGCTTCAATAAGGCCCAATGGTTGATTTTTAAAGAATTTTCTTCTGATTTATCTAAGTCCGATAAGCCCCTTTCTCCCTGCCAATGCCACATTTTTTGACAAATGTAAAAACTTGTGAACAAATTTTGAAAAGAGTGACTTAAGGAACACTCCTGAAAAGTCTGGTTCAATTGGGCCCTATGGTTGATTTTTAAAGAATTTTCTTATGATTTCTCTTAGTCTGATAAGCCCTTTCTCCCTGCCACGGCCATATTTTTTGACAAATGTAAATAATTGTGAATAAATTCGAAAACAGTTACTCAAGGCACATTCCTACCAAGTCTGCTTCAATTGGGCCCAATGGTTGATTTTTAAGGAATTTTCTTCTGATTTCTCTAAGTCCGATACGCCCCTTTCTCCCTGCCACAGCCACATTTTTTGACAAATGTAAAAATTTGTGAACAAATTTTGTAAAGAGTGACTAAAGGAACATTCCTGCAAAGTCTGGTTCAATTGCGCCCTATGGTTGATTTTTAAAGAATTTTCTTATGCTTTCTCTAAGCTGATAAGCCCCTTTCTCCCTGCCACGGCCACATTTTTTGACAAATCTAAAAATTTGTGAATAAATTTTGAGGAGAGTGACTCAAGGCACATTCCTGCCAAGTTTGGTTCAAATTGGCCCAATGGTTGATTTTCAAAGAATTTTCTTATGATTTCTCTTAGTCTGATAAGCCCCGCCCTGCCACGCCCACATTTTTTGACGAATCAAAAATCCGCGAACAACTTTTTTAGGAGGGTCACCCAAGGAACATTCCTGCCAAGTTTGGTAAAAATTGGCCCATTGATATAGGAGGAGAAGATGTTTAAAGAAATTGTGAACGGACGGACGGACGGACAGACGGACAGACGGACGGATGGACGGACGACGGACAAAAAGCGACCACAATAGCTCACCTTGAGCACTTCGTGCTCAGGTGAGCTAAAAATGCTGATAGTCAGCATTTTCTTCTTATGTTTCAATATTTTCCCAACCAATATCCATTGAGAACATCAAAACAAGGTTGTCTTTTTTTTTAGCAAACAAGATTTAAACTTTGCTAGAACAGTTCAGTTGTCCATATTTTCCACACCAAATATGGAAGTATTGACAATCTGTAAAGATGACATGGCTGTCCTGAAATCTTCCACGGACCATCTGTCAACAGATGTGGGTGTGGGTTTGTGGCTACTGCTTGATACACTGAAAATACGGAAACAAAGATTTAGTGTTAAATTGTTACTATTGTTTCTATTAAGGACGTCAGAACCAGGTCTTGTTTAGTCTAGACTTAAACTGGCTAGAGCATGTCAGTCATCCACATTTTCCACACCAAATATGGAAGTATTGACAATCTGTAAAGATGACATGGTCGTCCTGAAATCTTCCACGGACCATCTGTCAACAGATGTGGGTGTGGGTTTGTGGCTACTGCTTGATACACTGAAAATAGGGAAACAAAGATTTAGTGTTAAATAGTTCAGTCGTCCATATTTTCCACACCAAATATAGAAGTATTGACAATCTGTAAAGATGACATGGCCGTCCTGAAATCTTCCACGGACCATCTGTCAACAGATGTGGGTGTGGGTTTGTGGCTGCTGCTTGATACACTGAAAATGGGGAAACAAAGATTTAGTGTTAAATTGCTACTAATAATAAACTGAAGAAAATTGATGTTGATTTAGATAGGAACTGTGTAGAATAAAAAGAATGAGGAAAAGAATGAGAAAACATTGAGACAAAAGAAGAAAATGCTGGTCTCAGCATTTTCTTCTTATGTTTCAATATTTTCCCAACCCATATCCATTGAGAACATCAAAACAATTTTTTTAGGAAACAAGATTTAAACTGGCAAGAACATTTCAGTCGTCCATATTTTCCACACCAAATACAGAAGTATTGACAATCTGTAAAGATGACATGGCCGTCCTGAAATCTTCCACGGACCATCTGTCAACAAATGTGGGTGTGTGGCTACTGCTTGATACACTGAAAATAGGGAAAACAAAGATTTAGTGTTAAATTGCTAACTAACAAAATAGACTTAGACTAACTTACAAAGTAGACATGGATATAGATGCTAGTAGGATTGGTGTAGAATATTGATAAATATCATTAATTGATTGGGGTTTAACTTCTCTTTTAACTCTCTTAACTTTCTCTATGGTCATATTGCATGACAGTAGCATCTAACTATGGATTTCTGGCATTTCTCAAACCAGTACTTCCACAATATCCAAACCAAGCCTCCGGCTGCTCTCTCACATAGATGATTCACACCCATTGGTGAGAGACAAATATTTTTTGTCAAATGTCAGCATGAATATTGGCCGAGCCAGGGTTCATACTCATGACTCCTGGATTGACAGACTCTGGGGTTACCAACTGAGCTATTTGGATATTGTATTCTTTGTGAAAGTTAAGCAGTGAAACATATCTTACTCTATATTTATCGGATCATTCAAGCTGAGCAGTATATCAGTATCAAATTCTGGCACTCTAAATACACCAAGATGTAGTTCTACTGTATTCTTCACAACCTCATTGTATTTGGCGATGTTTTGTTCTCCCTTTATATACCAGCATCTCTCAGCACTGAAAATAATCATTATGAATCTATATAATTTAAACATTAAAAACCAAATAAGGATCAATAACTCATCTAAGCCCTTGATGACAACAAAAAAAAGCCATAATCATGAGGACATATCCAATAGCTAAAATCCTTCAATAACTTTTCAATGTTATTGAATATTCATCTACACCATCCTTAAAAGACACAGCAAAAATCAAGACTTTCTCACATTGAAGGGGTAGCAGTCAATGAAAGAAATCAAATTCACAGTGGATAATCATGTGATACAACAATTTCAGAAAATCTTCAATAATTTTGTTTATGCGGAAAAGATTTGATTTCTGTTTGAAGCAGAAAAGGTAGACAAACGTCATGTATTAGATTCTATTAATCAGCTGGAAAAAAAAGTTATTGAAGATTTAGCATTTTTTTTATCAGCTGATTCTCCTCTTAATGTCACAAAAATTAATTTAGAAAGGGTTAAATAAGCTTACTGTTCCATAGAATAATGTTCCCTGGCAACTTGTTCCTTAACCACAATTCTACAGTCATCTTGAGCACTGTTGGCAGTAGCAAGGTCTTTAAAATGCGTCCTGCAATAGATGTACATAAAGCCTCTCTTACAACCTGTCGTGCGTCCTTATAAATCGGATGTTTTAAAACTCTGCAAAATCGCACTATTTATAAAGACGCACGACAGGTTGTAAGAGCACCTCAAAATATTTTACATTCAAAGCAGGTCAAAAGTATGAATCTCTTTCGAGAAAAGTATGCATTCTTTGTGAATTTTCTGGAATTTCAGTATATCGTTCACTGCATCACACACACGCCTTTCGTATGTGCTCAGTACTTCTGTCTTTCGTGCTCCTGGCGTTCTAAAAGAGGCATGTTTGCAGCAAAGAATTGTCCAGTCAATTCTTTGCTGCGTGCAGTCTGCCTCATGGTTGCGTCCACAAAAATCTTACGTTGCATGTGCGTGCATCGCACGACTACACATACGTTTTAGATGCAGACCGCATGCAGGAGCACGTATGACCGGTTGTAAGAGAGGCTTTAATTGCAATTGAGCCAGGATCTGAAAAATGATATTTTTCTGGCATTTGGGACCAACTTGGATCTTGACTGGTCAGCCTCTTCAAAGTCAACATTTAGTAGTAAATGAATACACAAGAGAACAGTAGGAACATCATGATCAAAATTCCTTTTATAAACAAAAATTTACAATTTCATCTTTTCTGTAAATGGAAAATCTGTATTGAAATATTATTATTTTAGGGTAGAATACCTGTAATGTGACCATTTTGAGATTCATATAATATTTCTCAAGCGGCGTCATTACCTATTCAAACCTATTCGGGCGTGGTTATAAACATTCGGCAGTGGAAAGTTCTAGCGCTGAATGTTTTCGATGTCGCATGAATCTCATTAGGGGTGGACTACCTTTTGTTGTTGTTTTGTACAAGGTACATTGTTTTTGAAAATGTCTTAATGACTGACAGTAAGAATGCACATTGACAGAGTTATGAACTTTCATCTATTACTTCCATAATTTCACTCTACATACAGGCGAGTCCAAGACTTTCTTTATGATTAATCAACTGCCCAAAAATGCATGGTTTTGCTTTCTCTGATACAAAATCTCTCTGATACAAAATCTATCATACAAAATCTATGAAACTTTTCAACTTCCTTCAACTCTTCTTTTGCTTAAGGATTACTGGTTTTCAATTCCAAATCAGTGTCAGTATAGCATTCATTTTGTCATTTATAATTTATTTGAATCTAAATTATTTTGTCATTTGGGATATGGGTAATCAAACTTACTCTACAGCAGTTTCATCGGGGCACTGTGGGTCAGCCATTTCCATGATTTCTACAATAATACTCTGATCTGTATTTGGATGTACAAACACTTCCTGGTTATCTGGAATCTGTCTTATGACACTGAAATAAAGTGGTAGAAAAAATATATTAACCTTTTCCAAAACAACACAGTTTTAATGATTTCTCAATTTGAAAACTGCTGCAGGTGACAATGTGGAAATTAATTAAAAAAGGATTTGTGTAAAAATAGCATAGAAAATATTGAGGGAAAAGAAGAAAATGCTGATTATCAGCATTTTCTTCTTTTCCCTCAATTTTTTCCTAAACCTTGTTTTTATTAGGGACGTCAAAACACGTCTTGTTTGTCAAAGGGTTATTACTTCTGTGGACCTGCCATTTACATGTTTTCTACAACATTGATATTCTGGTCCCTTTTTAGTCATACACTTCCTGTTTATTTGGAATATGTCGTATCACACTGAAATAACACTGATTAGATCAAATGTATCCAAAAAAGCTTAGCAGGCTGTAGATTTCAACTAGAACTGTTGCAAAGCGGACAAATACCCCCCAGTAGCGCCTTGTCGCTGAAAAAGTGCTATAGGTCAACCGGTTCTTGACTTAGAGCACGGAAACAGATTTTAAACAAAGTCCGATTGTGACCTTGACCTTTGACCTTCATGAACCAAAAACCATAGGACACCTCCTTGGGTCATGGGCAACAACTGTGTAAAATTTCATGATCCTATGTCCACCGGTTCTCGAGATAGATCACGGAAACAGATTTTAAACAAAGTCCGATTGTGACCTTGACCTTCGTGACCCAAAAACAATAGGGAACCTCTTTGGGCCATGGGCAACAACTGTGTAAAGTTTCATGATCCTAGGTCAACTGGTTCTCATGTTAGAAAACAAAGTCCGATTGTGACCTTGATCTTTGACCTTCATGACCCAAAAACAATAGGGCACCTCCTTGGGTCATGGGCAACAACTGTGTAAAGTTTCTTTATCCTAGGTCAACCAGTTCTTGACTTAGAGCACGGAAACAGTATTTAAACAAAGTCTGATTGTGACCTGGACCTCTGACCTTCGTGACCCAAAAATAATAGGGCACCTCCTTGGGTCATGGGCAACAACTGTATAAAATTTCATGATCCTAGGTCAACCGGTTCTTGAGTAAGAGCACAAAACAGATTCTAAACAAAGTCTGGTTGTGACCTTGACCTTTGACCTTCGTGACCCAAAAACAATAGGGCACATCCTTGGGTCATGGGCAACAACTGTGTATGGTTTCATGATCCTAGGTCATCCGGTTCTTGACTTAGAGCACGGAAACGGATTTTAAACAAAGTCCAATTGTGACCTTGACCTTTGACCTTAGTGACCAAAAAACAATAGGGTACTTTCTTGAGTCATGGGCAACAACTGTGTAAAGTTTCATGATCCTTGGTCAAACGGTTCTCGAGTTAGAGCACGGAAACGAAAGACTACGGACGGACGGATGGATGGAATGATGGACGGACAGACAGACAGACAGACAGACAGACAGACATGGTGAAACCAATATACCCCCCTCTACTTCGTAGGTTGGGGGTATAAAAAAAGAGAAAAAGGCGAGAAAAACAAAAATATCTCTTTCATTTTGAGAGTCTACTGGATGTCTTGTACAAAATGCATTCAATATTTTCATTCAAGAGCATTTCAAAATGCACATCATTTCACATACATATAATTATAATATATGACATCAACTTTGTGCCCATCAAAGGTCACAAGAATTAATCAATTAATGCCTCTATATAAATGCTTCCCTCATGCATCAAATTGTTGAAACCGGTTCTACCCCCTTGACCTCTGACAACCTGTACGAAAAAAAGAGGCGGATTCCGCTTGGAAAACAGGCGTAAATGAGGCGTAAATGAGGCGTAAATGAGGCGTAAATGGCAATTTACCCTTGTAACAGTGGCGGATTTATACTTTACGCCTTAGTCACTGTGTATGGTAGTGACGGAAATTAAAGGCGTAAAATGAAATGGAGGCGAAATTTTATCACAACAGGCGTAATTTAAAACTTTAATTTTTGAGCAGGCGTAATTTTTGGACTTAGCCATTTTAACAAGGCGGAATAGCTGTTTCTTAAAGCGGAAAATAACTTAAACTTTGCAGGGAAGCGGATTTTTTGGACTTAGCAATTTTTTAATGACGCAATTCCAATATACTAGCCATTTTCATTTTTGCACTGCATAAGATAAAGGCAAAGAAAAGGCTTTTGTTAAGAAGGTCAAACTCCAAATTCAAGGCCACAAGGTCAAGTTCCAAGATTGATGGTCTTGGTAGGAGGTATGCAAGAGTAAAATATCAAGACTCCATCTGTAATAGTGATTAGAATATAGGCCAAGTTAAAGTTCTTGTAAAGTATATGCCTTAAGGTAAAGGTCCTAATGCCAAAGGTCATGATCCTAAATGAAAGGTCTTAACAAAGCTCTATATCTTACAGTGTATGAGATGTAGGCCAGGTTAAACAGTAGGTCAAACTTCAAGGTCAAGGTCACAAGGTCTTAATTCCTGAATGAAAGTAAATGTCAGGTAGTATCTATGTGTGAAATATCAAGGCTCTGTCTAAACAAGAAGTGTTTGTAAAACATAATATGCCCCCTCAAGGGCCTACCTTTAATGTAGGTCAAAGTTGAGGTCAAGGTCACAAGGTCCAAGGTCATGATCAAATGTAAAAGGTCTTGGTAGGAGGTGTCCATGTGTGAAATATCAAGTCTGTAAGTGTAAAAGCAAATGAAATATAGGCCAGGTTAAAGTTCTTTAACTCTTTCCCATACAAGACCTGGTTTTGACGTCCCTAATAGAAAAGGCTTGGGAAAACATTGAAACAAAAGAAGAAACTGCTGATAACCAGCAGTTTCTTATTTTGTTTCAATATTTTCTGCGTCATATTTTACCCAAATCCTATCTTTATCAACATTCATTTTGTCGTCTGCAGCAGCTTTCAATTGGGACCGCCCTATAAATTTGCCGTTTGGGAAAGGGTTACATGTAAAGTAGGTCAAAAACCAAGGTCATGGTCAAATACAAAAGGCCTTGGTAGGAGGTATCCATGTGTGAGATATCAAGGCTGTACATGTAAAAGGACATGTGATAGATGCCAGATTAAAGTTTTTAAAAAGTAGGTCAAAGTCCAAGGTTAAGGTCACAAGGTCCAAGGTCATGGTCAAATGTGAACAGTCTTGGTTGGAGGTGTCCATGTGTGCAATATCAAGAATGTATGTGTAAAAGGACATGAGATAGAGGCTGGGTTAAAGTTTTAAAAAAGTAGGTCAAATGCCAAGGTCAAGGTCACAAGGTCATGGTCAAATGTGAAAGGTGTTGGTAGGAGGTGTCTATGTGAGAAATATTAAGGCTGTATGTGTAAAAGAGCATGATATATCGGCCAGGTTAAAAAAAAATAAAAGTAGGTCAAACTTCAAGGTCAAGGTCACAAGGTCATGATTCCAAATTAAAGGTCTTGGCAGGAGGTATCCATGTGTGAAATATCAAGGCTCTATCAATAATAGTGCATGAGATATAGACCAGGTTAAAGTTTTTTAAAAGTAGGTCAAACTCCAAGGTCAAGGTCACTAGGCCAAAGGTCATGCATGGTCCCAAATAAAAGGTATTGGCAGGAAGTATCCATGTGTGAAATATTATGGCTGTATCTCAAATAGTGCCTGAGATATATAGTTCACAAGATACAGAATTAACTTTGTGAAAATAAGGCCTCCCAGTCTATTTTCTCCCAGTCTATGACCATTTCCTACTTCCTGTTTAGAAAATTGGAGGGAATTTTGCTTCTCTGACTTTTTGCAAAGTTAATGTTTGAGATATGAATTCAAACATTGATATTGATGAATCCAGGACATTAAGGGGCTGACTAAATGGTAGGACCAAGTGAGGCAATATTGGTGAGTCTTCTTTTGTCTAAATTAAACAAATTCAAATGTTCGTTTTTACCATTCCCCACCCACATATTATGAAGTAAATATCTAGGAGGCGTAATTATGAGGCGGATTCCGCCTGTAATTTCTTAAAAATTCCAAGCGGAATCCGCCTTATAATTCTATCTAGTTACGCCTCCTAGCAATTACGCCTGTAAAAAAATCCGCTTCATTTGCATATTCCGTCTCTAAAAATTTCGGTTAATTAACATTTTACGCCTCTAAATTACGCTTGGTTTACGCTTGGTTTCCGTCTCATTCTTATATTTCTTTAAACAAGCTTACTAGCGGAAAATGAGACGGATTCCGTCTCATAATTACGTCTCATTTACGCCTCTGTTACGGGCGTAATTTTTCGTACAGGTATATAGAAATGAATGATTCCAGCCATCTGTTATCGGTCAAATTTATATATACTTAGTACATTTAAAAACGCAGAGTTTTCAAAGCCTTCAATCAAGATGTTATAAGATGTTATAAGAAATAAAAGTATTTGTTATGAATCTCCCACAAGTTTTTAAACGTGAATAGAAAAGATTAGAGTTAGTAATTCTGGAACATTTTACAGCGCCTTAGTCAAAGCGTTAAACGTTGACGCTGCGTAAATTTGATGCACATGAAACTATTTCAACATGTTTATAAAGTTTGTCTATAGGGACACCATAAAAACATGTTTCATTGGAATATTCTGAATTCTATCAGTATGCCCTATCTTCTTGAAAATGTGAGGAACCAAGCTTTTAGAACACACTTGCTAGGTTTTTCAAACCAGGACATTTCACGGCAATCAGGATGCCGTAACTCATTAATATCATGACTAACGACACCATGGCTAGGCCACATACTGTTGTTACACACTAGTGGACTGTTATGTACCCCATAGAACATGCTTGGCATGGCCTGAAGAGAGGCATGTATTCACGTACCCCACCACCCAAAACTTTGCAACAACTTTGTATTCCTGCTATTCAAGAGCGGAACAAAAAGCTACATGAAATTGCATTAGGAGAAAAGTCTTTTCTATGCGATGACGAAGTCAGGCTTTAATTCAAGCTTTAGGTGGGCACACTCGTTATTAATTGATTTGAACACTCTCAATTAAAAACAAGAGATGTTTGTAAAACATATATGCCCCCTCAAGGGCCTACATTTGATGTAGGTCAAAGTCCAAGGTCAAGTAAACATGGTCCAAGGTCATGGTCAAATATGAAAGGTCTTGGTAGGAGGTGTCTATGTGTGAAATATCAAAGCTGTATATGTAAAAGTAAAATGAAACATAGGCCAGGTTAAAGTTTTTAAAAGTAGGCCAAATGCCAAGGTCAAGGTCATGGTCAAATGTGAAAGGTCTTGGTTGGAGGTGTCCATGTGTGAATTATCAAGGCTGTAGGTGTAAAAGGACATGATATATATGCCTGGTTTCAGTCTTTTTAAAAGTAGGTCAAGTTAATTGGGGTTTTACGCCGTTTTCAACTACCAGGGTCATATCGCGGCGGCTGGAGCACCTAACAGTGGGTTCCTGGTATTTCTCGCACCAGTACAACCACCATATCCAAACCGAGCCTCCAGCTGCTCTCTCACATAGATGATTCACAACCATTGGTGAGAGACAAATGACTTTTGTCAAATGTCAGAATGGATACTGGCCGAGCCGGGGTTCGAACTCGAGACCCCTGGATTGACAGACTCCGACGTAACCGACTGAGCTATCCGGGCTCGGCAAAAGTAGGTCAAACTCCAAGGTCAAGGTTGCAATATTCAAGGTCATGGTCAAATGTGAAAGGTCTTGGTAGGAGGTGTCTATGTGTGAAATATCAAGGCTGTAGGTGTAATAGGACATAATATAAAGGCTAGGTTAAAGATTTCTAAAAGTATGTAAAAATCAAAGGTCAAGGTCACACAGGCCAAGGTCATGGTCAAATGTGAAAGGTCTTAGTAGGAGGTGTCCATGTGTGAAATATTGAGACTGTATAGGTAACAGGACATGAGATATAGGCCTAGTTTAAGTTTTTTAAAAGAAGGTCAAACTCCAAGGTCAAGGTCCAAGGTCATGGTCAAAAGTGAAATATCTTGGTTGGAAGTGACCATGCGTGAAATATCAAGGCTGTATATATAAAATGACATGAAATATAGGCCAGGTTAATGTATTATTAAAGTAGGTCAAACACCAAGGTCAAGGTCACATGGTCCAAGGTCATGGTCAAATGTGAAAGGTCTTGGTCATAGGTGTCCATGTGTCAAATATCAAGGCTGTATGTGTAAAAGGAATTGATATATCGGCTAGGTTAAAGTTTTTTTTTAAAGTAGGTCAAAGTCAAAGGTCAAGGTCATAAGGTCCAAGGTCATGGTCAAATGAGAAAGGTCTTGGTAAGATGTGTCCATGTGTGAAATACCAAGGCTGTATGTGTAATAGCACATAAGATATAGGCCCAGTTTAATTTTTTCAAAAGTAGGTCAAACTCCAAGGTCAAGGCCACATGGTCCAAGGTCATAGGCGTATGTGATAGGTCTTGGTCGGAGGTTTCCATGTGTCAAATATCAAGGCTGTATGTGTAAAAGGACATGATATATTGGCCAGGTTAGAGTTTTTTAAAAGTAGGTCAAACCCCAAGGTCAAGGTCACAAAGTCCAAGGTCATGGTCAATGGTGAAAGGTCTTGGTAAGATGTGTCCATGTGTGAAATATCAAGGCTTTTTTTGTAAAAGGTTATGAGATATATGCCGGGTTTAATTTTTTTTAAAGTAGGTCAAACTCCAAGGTCAAGGTAACAAGGTCATGGTTAAATGTGAACCATGTTGAAAGGAGGTATCTATGTGTGAGATATCAAGGCTGTATGTGTAAAAGGACATGAGATATAGATAAGGTAAAGAATAAAGTGTAAAAATCAACAAAGGGAAATAACTCCAAGAATTTGATTGGCAGAGTTACGGTTCTTAAGCACTGCACCTCTCCATAATGAAATCTATTCACCTGTAAAGTTTCATGATTCTACCTTACATATTTTTCGAGTTGTGCTCCGGACAAGAATCAAGTTATAAAATCAACAAAGGGCAATAACTCAGAAAATTTGATCGGCAGATTTACGGTTCTTGTGCACTGCACCCCTTCATAATGAGATCTATGCACCTGTAAAGTTTCATGATTCTACCTTACATACTTTTTGAGTTATGCTCCGGACAATAATCAAATGTGAAAATCAACAAAAGGCAATAACTCCAAAAATATGATCGACAGAGTTACGGTTCTTGTGCACTGCACCTCTCCATAATGAGATCTATTCACCTGTACAGTTTCATGATTCTACCTTACATAGTTTTTGAGTTATGCTCCGGACAAGAATCCAGTTTGACAAGAGATGTTTGTAAAACATATATGCCCCCTCAAGGGCCTACATTTTATGTAGGTCAAAGTCCAAGGTCAAGTTAACAAGGTCCAAGGTCATGGTCAAATATGAAAGGTCTTGGTAGGAGGTGTCTATGTGTGAAATATCAAGGCTGTATATGTAAAAGTAAAATGAAATATAGGCCAGGTTAAAGTTTTTAAAAGTAGGCCAAATGCCAAGGTCAAGGTCATGGTCAAATGTGAAAGGTCTTGGTTGGAGGTGTCCATGTGTGAAATATCAAGGCGGTAGGTGTAAAAGGACATGATATATATGCCTGGTTAAAGTCTTTTTAAAAGTAGGTCAAACTCCAAGGTCAAGGTTGCAATATTCAAGGTCATGGTCAAATGTGAAAGGTCTTGGCAGGAGGTGTCCATGTGTAAAATATCGAGACTGTATAGGTAACAGGACATGAGATATAGGCCTAGTTTAAGTTTTTTAAAAGTAGGTCAAACTTCAAGGTCAAGGTCCAAGATCATGGTGAAAAGTGAAATGTCTTGGTTGGAAGTGACCATGTGCGAAATATCAATGCTGTATGTGTAAAATGACATTAAATACAGGCCAGGTTAATGTATTATAAAAGTAGGTCAAACACCAAGGTCAAGGTCACAAGGTCCAAGGTCATGGTCAAATGTGAAAGGTATTGGTCGTAGGTGTCCATGTGTCAAATATCAAGGCTGTATGTGTAAAAGGACATGATATATCAGCTAGGATAAAGTTTTTATAAAAGTAGGTTAAAGTCCAAGGTCAAGGTCACAAGGTCCAGGGTCATTGTCAAATGTGAAAGGTCTTGGTAGGATGTGTCCACTTGTGAAATATCAAGGCTGCATGTGTAATAGCACATGAGATATAGGCGCAGTTTATTTTTTTTAAAAGTAGGTCAAACTCCAAGGTCAGGGTCACAAGATCCAAGGTCATAGTTATATGTGATAGGTCTTGGTCTGAGGTTTCCATGTGTCAGATATCAAGGCTGTATGTGTAAAAGGACATGATATATCAGCCAGGTTAGTTTTTAAAAAGTAGGTCAAACTCCAATGTCAAGGTCACAAGGTCCAAGGTCATGGTCAATTGTGAAAGGTCTTGGTAGGAGGTGTCCATGTGTGGAATATCAAGGCTGTATGTGTAATAGGTCATGAGATATATGCCAGGTTTATTTTTTTTAAAGTAGGTCAAACTCCAAGGTCAAGGTCACATGGTCCAAGATCATGGTCAATTGTGAATGATGTTGATAGGAGGTATCTATGTGTGAGATATCAAGGCTGTATGTGTTAAAATACATGAGATATAGGCATTGTTAAGAATTAAGTGAAAAAATCAACAAAGGGCAATAACTCACAAAAGTTGATCAGCAAGGTTATGGTTCTTGTGCACTGCACCTCTCCATAATGAGATATATCCACCTGTAAAGTTTCATGATTCTACCTTACATATTTTTTGAGTTATGCTCCGGACAAGAATCTAGTTTGAAAATCAACAAAGGGAAATAACCCCAAAAATATGATCAGCAGAGTTACAGTTTTTGTGCACTGCACCTCTCCATAATGAGATCTATCCACCTGTGAAGTTTCATGATTCTACCTTACATACTTTTTGAGTTATGCTCCGGACAAGAATCAAGTTATAAAATCAACAAAGGGCAATAACTCAAAAAAATTGATCGGCAGAGTTACGGTTTTTGTGCACTGCACCTCTCCATAATGAGATATATCCACCTGTGAAGTTTCATGATTCTACCTTACATACTTTTTGAGTTATGCTCCGGACAAGAATCAAGTTATAAAATCAACAAAGGGCAATAACTCAAAAAATTTGATCGGCAGAGTTACGGTTCTTGTGCACTGCACCTCTCCATAATGAGATCTATTTACCTGTGAAGTTTCATGATTCTACCTTACATACTTTTTGAGTTATGCTCCGGACAAGAATCAATTTATAAAATCAACAAAGGGCAATAACTCAAAAAATTTGATCGGCAGAGTTACGGTTCTTGTGCACTGCACCTCTCCATAATGAGATCTATCCACCTGTGAAGTTTCATGATTCTACCTTACATACTTTTCGAGTTATGCTCCGGACAAGATTTGGTCTACGGACAGACCGACCGACCGACCGACCGACCGACCGACCGACCGACCGACACTTGCAAAACAATATACCCCCATTTTCTTCGAAAGGGGGCATAATGATCAAAATTTATTCCGCCGTGTATTCAAAACATTGTCTACCTTTTGAGTTTATGGAATTAGATAAATCAACGAAAATAAACCCGCATTACATAACCTTTGCTTGTCATTTCCGTCCTATAAGCGAACGAAGTACCTTTTCGGAATAAAATGTACTAAGTACTATATAAAGCAAAACTTTGATTTGTATGATATAAAACAGGTTGTTTTATTTTCAAATGAAAAGAGTTGTATCGTTGCATTACCTGACATCTTTTGCTGTTTCTGGAAGAACTATTGAAAAGGCTCCGCCATACAATTGTCTTTCAGTCTGCATTGTGACCTGGAGGTAAAGTAAACTGCTTTAACCTTTTAACAAAACAGCAAAATATTTGGATGATCCTTTTCAAAAACTGCTACAAATGACAAAATGGGTGTTATCAAAGATAGGATTTGTGTAAATAAAATATGGCATAGAAAATACTGAGACAAAAGAAGAAACTGCTGGTTATCAGCAGTTTCTTCTTTTGTCTCAATGTTTTCCAAATCTCTAATAGAGACGTCAAAACCAGGTCTTGTTTTGGAAGGGGTTAAAATAAACAGAGAAGCAGACAAGAGGGGGTGAAGCCATTCAAAACTATATGCTTTTTTGAAATCCAAACTCTATGTTGTGGGTGGCCATTGTAATTATCTTTATGAGAAGCTTGAAATGAGTAACCACAACATAGGGTTTGATGTACAATAAACAAAACAAGAGGACCATGATGGTCCTTAATCGCTCACCTGCACCTACATAGAATGAAAGTCCCAAAGTTGTCAAGTTCAAGAGCACATAATTTAAGATGCGAGATTTATATGATCCAGCTGAAAACTGCTTTCATAATCTTGAATGAAAAATATTTGTAGCAGTTACAGTCAAAACAAAGTGGAAGAAAACAACAATTTTGTCACAGTAAAGGGCACATAATTCTGTTCTGGTAAAGAAATTCTTATCAACATTATGTCCAAGTTTTTTTTATTGGTTAATATTTATTGCTGTTTGAGAGAAAACAAAGTCGAAAACGGCAATTTTGTAACCGTCAAGGGCACACAACTCTGTTTTTTTAATCCAATCAATCTGACAAATTAAAACATTTAAGATATTATGGTCACTAACATTGCGACCAAGTTGTGTCTTGATTGGTCCATATTTGTTTGTTAAAGAGAAAATACAGTCGAAACTGTAATTTTATGAAATTAAAGGGTTAATAACTCTTGTTTTTCTGGCCAAATCAAGCTGAAAATTTAACTCATCAAGGATCTTATGGTCACCAACATTGTGGCCAAGTTTTGCCTTGATTAGTCAATAAATGTAGAAGCTACAGTGTAAACAAAGTCGATAACAGCAATTTTGTCTAATTCAAGGGCACATAACTCCAGACTTCCTGCTCCTATCACACTGAAAATCGAACTCATCCAAGATCTTATAGTTACCAACATTGTGGCAAAGTTTTGTCTTGATTGGTCAATATTTGTAGATGCTAGAATGGTAACAAAGTCAAAACTAGCCATTTTTGACATTCAAGGGCATATAACTCTGGACTTCCCAGTCCGATCTGACTCAAAATCAAACTCATCCGTGAACTTATGGTCATACATAATTTGACCAAGTTTGGTTAGGATTGGTCAATATTTGTAGATACTAGAGCGGTAACAAAGTCAAAACTAGCCATTTTTCACGTTCAAGGGCACATAACTCCTGACTTCCTGCTCCAATGACACTGAAAATCAAACTCATCCAAGATCTTAAGGTTACTAACATTATGGCAAAATTTTGTCTTCATTGGTCAATATTTGTAGAGGCTAGAGTGGTAACAAAGTCAAAACTAGCAATTTTGTCAAATTCAAGGGCACATAACTCCAGACTTCCTGCTCCTATCACACTGAAAATCACAGTCATTCAAGATCTTATAGTTACCAACATTGTGGCAAAGTTTTGTCTTGATCAGTCAATATTTGTAGATACTAGAGAGGTAACAAAGTCAAAACTAGCCATTTTTGACGTTCAAGGGAACATAACTCCAGACTTCCTTGTCCGATCTGACCCAAAATCAAACTCGTCCAAGAACTTATGGTCATACATGTTTTGACCAAGTTTGGTCAAGATTGGTCAATATTTGTAGATGCTAGAGTGGTAACAAAGTCTAAACTAGCTATTTTTGATATTCAGGGGCACATAACTCCAGACTTCCTGGTCCGATCTGACCCAAAATCGAACTCGTCCGAGATCTTATAGTCATACATGTTTTGACCAAGTTTGGTCAAGATTGGTCAATATTTGTGGATGCTAGAGTGGTAACAACAAATTGTTGTCAGACAGACAGACGGACGGACGACGGACAAAATGCGACCACAATAGCTCAACTTGAGCACTTCGTGCTCAGGTGAGCTAATAATTCATTTTGAAAAGCCATCAACCCCTCTTAGTGTTATCTCAGGGGTCTTGCTACCAACTTTTGTTTGGGGCCACGGGCCAAAGAAATTGGGAAAATAGCGATATTTCATCCTTAAGGTTCCGGAACTGTAATGGCTGTAACTTTATCATGATTTAGCTGCACTACAAATATGCCTGATAGTGTTTGAAATCATGTATCAATTATATGTATGGCAAAACCCAAATTGATATGTTATGATGTGAATGGTAAATAATCAGTAAAAGTTTCTGACTTGAAAATAGGCATTATCTCCCCTTATAATATGAATTTTAGTGGATTATCTGCCCTTGACTCACGAAAAAATCGGATTTCACAAAATTTATATGGTAAACAAACTATGTTATTGTATTTTATGAAGCGAAATGATAATTGGCAACTTTTCACCATTCAAATAATTTGAAAAGTTGCCTGATTTTGAAAATATTGACAAAAAAGATATTTTTTCATTGTCTGTGATGCAAACTTTAAAGCCAGTTATTTCCCCTTGGATTTACAAATTTTAAAAAGTAAGATGGTAAGATATTTTTATTTACCAATGTCTACAACATATCCAAATTTCAAAGAGATCTATACACTAGAATTGTGTGTACCAAATATTGCCATTACAGTTCCGGAACCTTAATTGGGAAAAACTAAAACATGTTTGTATTCATACTGTCACTCAGTTTCAGCTACAATTTAGACTGAAGTGATGTTAAATAAATTTGTACATACTCTTGTGTAAGAATCTACACCAAAACTCTTCAAAATGTTTGTAAATGAAGACTCAGTCTTAACATGGGGAATTCTAGGTGCTCATTGGAAATTTTCGCCTGAGAATTGGGAAAAAAAGATACTTTTTGCCATTGGGAATGGGGCCCAATAAAGGCCCCAAATTTTGGCAAACGAGACCCCTGTATCTGTAGCTCTTCATAAAAAGAATCCATATAATTAAGCTTTTCTCAAATGACAAAATTTTAGAGTGCTCCAATTTGAAAGCTGCTTCAGAGGCAAATGGATCCTGCTATAGATAGAATTTATGTATTATATAGCACAGAAAATATTGAGGCAAAAGAAGAAACTGCTGGTTTTCAGCAGTTTCTTCTTTTGTCTCAATGTTTTCCCAAGCCTTTTCTTTAAAGGACGTCAAAACCAGATCTTGTTTGGGAAAGGGTAATCCGAGTCTTCTCTGATGTAAATACGCTCTTTGATATTTTGATTTTTCGCTATTTACATCAGAGAGCGTTGCTCTTTGAAAACAGCGGAAAGTTCGGTAACGTTACAAGTAACTTGAAGCTTTGTTTTTGTGTATAATATCGAATCACTCGGTAAAACACTGTAGGGTATAGATCAATAAATCATTTTTTGTCATACCTGACCAAAAATTTCATTTCAAATCGGCCTGCTGGATCAGTATAACCTTTGGTTTTGAATGGAAGGTCAAGGTAAACAAAGGCTGCTCAGGTGAGGGTTGTTGCAAAACATTGCCTATTAACCTTTTAGAAATACTTTTTGGTCGTAATTTTTTCAGCAGCCATAACAATAAATGGTTCATTTATCGATATCATCAGGGATTTTAACGATAGCGTTTAAGATCGGACGGTGAACGATGCGCAACAATTTGTTGCGAACTTCTTTATTTTTTCAAAGAGCAACGCTCTCTGATGTAAATAGCAAAAAATCAAAATATCAAAGAGCGTATTTACATCAGAGAAGACTCGGATTAGGGAAAGGGTTAACTTTTTCCTAGACAATGAATAACTAATTGGTTAATTGGTCATGGGTGGCAGATGTAGAAGGGGTTTAAACAACCCCCTTTGTTTAACCAATTCCCATTCAGTGACGCTATTTGATGCCCCTCAAGAAATATGCTTGAGAAAACATTATGGAAAATGGAGACATTGCTTGTGACAAGTAATTTCTTCATTTCCTACAATGTTTTCTAAACAAAAAGTCATAAAATTCCAAAATTTCATTATATTAATTAAAAATATTGTCTTCAACTTCTTTCAATATGGACTTAAACGGTTGTCATCTCGTATTGGGTTAAATCCCCCTTTGCAGCCTGATTATTTCGTTTCCAAACAGAAATTCAGTCAAAATTGTGTAAATTAAAACCAGTTTAGAACGAACACCCTATCTATAGATATATACTGCTCAACTCCCCTTTCGGGTTTTACTCCCTATTTTTATGTTGGAACCAACGAAACCCTCCTCTTAGAAATTCTGGGTCAACAGCAATCAAATCAACCAGTAGTGGTTTTCTATTTTTCAAACCAATAACACTTTTACAAACAAATATGCATTAAAAAATGAATTTCTTTCCCTTTTCCTTAAATAATTTCAGGGCTTTTCTTCCTTCTATGATAGGGGCCGAAAATCGGTGGCTTCCCAATTGGAAAAAGGCTCCTTTTTTCCCAATTTCAGAGAAAGAATTTCCCAATTTTCAAAACTAAAATTCCTAAAATTTGGAAAATAGATCATGTTCATTTATCAACTGACAATTCAAGTCATAAAGAAGCAGTGTGTCTTCTATAATTCAGTTATTCTGTTTATAAAGTGGTCAGGGTTTCCATTAGGACCAAAATCTCAAGAGTCATTGACCCTTGAGGCCAAAATCCCAAGTCAAAATAGAGCGCGGGAAAAATCAAACCTTGATCGATTGATAGAGGGGGGGGGGGGGGGGGGGGGCAGGGGAGTGGAATGCTGATTTATATGAAAATGTTTCAAAAAGACCAAAGTGCTTATTTTAAGAGTAAATGTAACACCTTTTAAACCTATAGAGTGCTACAGATGAGAAGGGATATTGACTTTTTAAAAAGCATTGTTGTTATCAAACCCTATGTTGAAGGTACTCATTGGAATCGACTCATTGATGCTATTCAAATGAGTACCCACAAGATGGGGTTTGGATTTGAAATTAAAGGTTGGAATGCATTTGCCCCCATTTTACATCCCCCCCCTCCCTTATTAACAAATTTAGTACAAGATTGAAATCTTGTTTAAAATGGTAGAAATCAAATTCTTGATATTGAAAAGCTGATATTTTTCATTTATGCCAAGGAAATTTCAAAGAAAAAATATTTATCTTTGATAAAGTGCACCTTTAAATTTTCCTTTGATAATGCTGTGTCTAAACCACGAAAACCCATGACAATTAAGATGGCTGATCATTTTACCTTTTTTTTTAAAGAACTTAAGCCAGCTAGATCAATTATATTTCGAATAAGTAAGAAAACTGAGCATTAATTACTACAGATTCAATGGATTCTGTTTGTTATTCAATGATAATGTAATCAGAATTTCATGGCCGCCGGCGAGAGCTACCTGTTGAGTGATGATAAACTTCTTCAAGTTCTTGGTATTTTTACAAGCAGATTGTGTATTTTATTGCCACACAGCTACTTCAAATCAAATCAAGGACTGTGCCAAATTCATTAATGGATTTACGACTGATAATCCGCCTGCATCACTGATGTAAAATTAACACTTTACACCTGACTTGCAAATCGGCGAAAGATTGCGTAACACAGTCACAGATTATCGATTTTTTACTGCTCTGAACTAAAGGTGTGACCTGGATAATGGGTCAATTAGTAGATATACCTTCATCTTGAATGATGGGTGACGCATGGGTCGTAAAAATCAAGAGTCAGAATGATGCATCAGTTGAAATTTCTGAGAGTCAAATTGGGGTCAGTTTCATTTTTCATGCGTCAAAACCCGAGCTCCCGGGTCAAACGGAAACCCTGAGTGGTGTTTAAGAAAATATATTCTCATTTCTCTATTTATTCCCATTTATTGGTTTTTTTCCCAATTTGACCAAAATCGCTCTAAAATTTCCCAAAATGACTGACCAGGGCCCCTTCCCAATTTTTGTAGCAATAACAGACCATTTTCAAAAAATAGGTATTTTTAATCAAAAATCATTTCACCATGAAGTGCAAGCATTCAGAAGGACAGTGCTGCTTGAATTTTCAAAATCCATTCACAAACAAAAAAGTTATGCAGCTTTGAACAGCACAGCCCTTCAGAAATGTGTATATCAAAATCGATCAGCTGATTTAACTGGAGTGTGTATTGACGCAATACACATCACTGCGCATCTGCCATTTTCCAGTATTTACATGGCTATTTTTGTGTTACAGCACCTCTGGGAAAAGCTCAGGCACTAAAATTGGCTTATATTTAGATCACTAAATTTAGACTGATTTGTTTTGGGAAATCCTTACGAACATACAGTCGTAAGTGTTCTGAAGTGTTCACGGAGAATAACGGAGTTATACAGCTCCAAAGTTGACCAATATTCAAGCGTAATTTCCAGTCACATGGTTGCCGGAAATACCCGACTTTTTGTAATGATATCATTCAGTGTTTATTTTTAATTTTGGGGGAAGGCGGTCAGGGCCCATAGGTGGGGGAAAATTTTCGTGTGAACGCCCAAAAAGGGGAAATTTCAATACATGCTTATACTCTCAAATACAGTGTTATCAATGCATTTAACTTGCTTGTATATCATAATGGGACATTCAAACAACCATTAGAACTGTTAGAGATGCCAAGAATCTAACTATGATTTGGATTTTTCTTTGCAAGAAAAAATCTAGTTCCAGAAGGGGAAAATTTCTCTAAAATGGGGGAAAAAAGTATATTCCTCAGAGAGGGGAAAGGGGCCCAATAACGACCGTTTTTTTAAGAAAAAAAATCACTGTCATTTCTATATTTATCCTAATTAATGCAAGCCAAAAATATTTCTTGTCAGATGATTGGTTGATTTTCTACACAATTTTAAAGTAAACAACCGCACAAGGTCGGCGACCGCCATTAGTCATTTTTTTTGAAAATTTTACAAAGTCAGCTCAGTTGAAATCGATATAGTGCAACAAATACATAACTTAGGTAGATGTTTTTTATATCATCAGAAAGAATATTCTTTTTAGATTTGATCTATGTTTACCATATTTTTATTTTTGAAATAATTGCTGAAAAAATGTTGATTGAATTGGACCAGGTTATAATGGCGATATATAGGGAGGCGATGTATTATCAATTCCTCTGTCATTGCTAATTTTTGGAAGAAAAGCCCTGAATTTCATTTATATATATAGACAAAACAAGTAAGTAAGTAAGTAAGTAAATTTTACTTAAAGTCGGCAAGACATAGTAACAATAACATAAGCTCACATGAGCTTTTGAACCGACTAGCATACATAAATTGCACATAACATTACATACATATAAAAGCACATGAAATTGTACACTGATTTAAGAAAATGAAAAAAAGTAGGAACTTCTTACCGTTTAAATATTTAACACGTATGTATTATGAAGTTGTTATTATGAAGTTGCTGGCTTGCAAATAATCTTGCACAATCACCAACCTGAAAAGACCGGTTGGAACCCGATTTTTAGGATCCCATCATCTCTAATTACAGAAAGTCATCAGGTGTCAGTGTGATTTTGCAATGTTTATATATCTGGAAAATGACCTATCTTGTCAAAATAATGAAAATACGTGTGTTGGGGAAACAAAATGCCTTTTTACAAGCTTTAGACACAAATTTAAGAAACACGAAAACACATGACAAATTTTCAACAAAGGGAAGTCACTCTAGTTGAAACCTCCGAAAAAGGTGTCCTACCACCAATAATGTGGTGTCCGTGGCCGAGTTATCTACAGAGCGTCGGCCCTGCAACCAAGAGGTTCCGAATTCGACACCCGGCAGCGGAGACATGAGCCCTTTGTTTAACCCTTTCCAAAACAAAACTTTGTTTACAAAAGAAGAAAATACTGATGTTCACCATTTTCTTATCTGTAGTAGTGGATCATCCTTGAATTTGGTTGTTTTGGAAATGTTTAATGAACCCATTTAGGGCCTACCAGATGACAAAATTGTACACTAAAAACTTAAAGGCAAAGATCAAAGATGTTGCTGATGATGATTTCAAGTGAATGAAGCTTAACCTTTTTTGTCTGTCTAAGTAGGCCTAGTAGTAAAATTGTGAGAAATGGAGAAAATGCTTGCACATGTAATTGTTTCATTACCTTAATTGTTTTCAAAACTTAAGTTATCATACACGGCATCATAACTACAGAAGGCGTCGATTTGTGAGACTTACGAGTTCATCCTTTCATTACGTAGTTCATCCTTTCATTTTCTTCTTAAATCTTGAAAATCGACACGGTGATTCAACTTATGTGATGTTTATTTACAAGAGTGTGTAGTTTGATGCATTTCGTATGGCTAGAAAGTAGTGTTCTTAATGATGGGCCATATACCTTAAACACATAAATTGGGATAAAATATTTTTGGGACATTTTTTCCAGATAGATCTATAATTTCAATAGTGTTTACTAAAAAACAATTAAGATTACACATCTTAAACAATAACATCTAATACTGTACGGAGCACTTTGACGTCAAACACGATTGAAACCTCGACGTTCAAACGACGTCCTTACCGCGATATGTTTCTCGAAGTTTTGTCCGCTGAACCTCACATAATTCGTCGGTGGGGAGTTAAAACCTCTTAACTCCAGCTTATTCAAGCTGTAGTTAAGAGGTTTTGACTCCTCAAAAACAATATTTATTATGTCTCTCAGCCCAACTGTAGGACACTAACATTTATCAGTCATTTGGGTTTCACTTGACAGCATATCAGACGGCTTATTTCAATTTCTTCTTCATACTTGAACCATCTCTCTCGGAGCTTAGATTTCAAATGTTGCGAAGTCAAATGGGGCGACATATGGGCTATATGGTGCTTGTTAAATTTCTCAAACTCCAAGAAATAAATTGTCATTAAAGCATCTTCTGTGCAGAGTATGAAATTTAAGGTTTTCAATCTCGCAGCCTGGGCGCTTCTTACATATATGCCGTTAGTCGACCAACTGAAATGAAAATTATTTACAAACATACCCTTTTTTGACAGGTGCTTTAAATGATAAAATGTTTGAGTTTTTTGTATTCTTGCCTAGACGATACAATGAAATAATCGTATCCATTCCAATACCTTATAAAATGTAGAACATGATATTGTCAGGAACTTACCTTCTGATATTAGGCCTATATTTCCTGTTCACTGTCAGATGGTTTCGTACGGAGTGCTGTGGAAGTATTCTTTTGTTGACACGGAAGAATGAGAACATTATTTTTTTGGCACATTTCGCTGTAGGCCTATTTGTCTTTTTGGGGTTTTGGGAAATTGCTTGTTTCGGATTCACGAAATCCTATCTTACCGTAGGAGTCATACCAATACTTAGAAAAATCTTAATCCGCTGCTCCGTGCGTTCACATGACGTCGAAGACGTGCCGTTTGTTGGTTTTTCCATTTCCATCTAAAGGTATATGACCCATCATTAAAACACTACTTTCTAGCCATACAAAATGCATCGAATTACATGCACTTGTAAATACACTAAGTCTTCACATAAGTTGATTAACCGTGTCGGAGTTCAAGATTATGCTTCAAGAAGAAAATAATCTACACATATTATTTTGCTCTATATTCATATGCAAGGGAGGTAATTTTGAACATTTTTGTCAAATATTTCCAGAAGTATGCATTAATTCAAAATTCTAAACCGTTCAAAATGCATATATTTGTATTTGGAATGGAAATGTAACACAGTTTAAGAATTACTGGCACTTTTCAAATTTCGCCTCTGGCTCTTTAGTGCTAATGAAGGGTTGTATACCTTAAATACTTGAAAAAAACTATGACTTTTAAGTGATCTGGCTGATTTTTTAACATTGTCTTGAAATGATGTTGATGTGAAGTTACGCAAACTCCTGTGATTTTATGGTGCCAATTTTGGAACATTTTTAAGATTTTTCTTAGATCTTGTAATTTCGCAACGTGATATTTAAAAAATGTGCCGTACCTCGTTCCTTGAAATTGTCGTCTGTCACAGCATTTCGCTAAAAGATAAGTTAAAGGAGTTCGTAGTGTACGGATGGGCAAACTGCTGCACTGTATAGATAAAACAAATAAGAAATGTAAATCGTTAGGTTAAAATTTGTATCATTTGAGCAATTTTGAAATGTTCAAGGGGTAGGCCTACTTTTTTCGGCGGACTCAGAAAAACGACTGTGAGGTCGCACATTTAAAATTAGAATTGTGGGTTTTTCCGAAATTCAGAAGATTACAAACCTAGCTATAGCTAGTGAAATCCCTGAAGGGATTTTCCGACCTAAAAAGAAATACAAAATGATACATACAGTCGACACTCGTTATGTCGACATCGGATAAGTCGAATTTTCGCTTAAGTCGAAGTTTAAATCTGGTCCCGTCTTCATCAATGGACATAATTTTTTCAAACAAAATAATTTCGAACTCAATATAGCTATTGAAACATAGTAGGAAAAGGATAGAAATTGCTCGAAACGAGCAATTTCTTTCCTTTTCCTACTATATTTCAATAATAATCGAACTTAATTAGTATCAAAAACAGTCAAATATCTACTTTATCGAAGCCGAACAAAATCGAATAAGTCGAACTCCGGATATGTCGACGTATTTTGACGGCCCCTCCGACTTCGACACAACGAGTGTCGACTGTAGTTGAAAACGGCATCATTGATGAACTATTTTCAGTGGCAGCGTGACCGACTTTTAACGTGTTTATATAACTACATGTATAACTACCTTTGAACAGTATGACAATATAATGCAAAAAAGATGACGAACTTTTCTTAAACATTCATTAACTCGTGACCAAAAGTATTTGTGCTTTAGCCCTTTTCCAAACGACATATCGTTTATTATTTGAATTGTGAGATGTTGCAGATAACAAAAATGTTGCTATTTCAGACAGAAATGTTAAAGATTGTGCCATTGAAATCATTTAGGAAAAAGAGTTTGAGTTTGTTGGGGTTTTACGCCGTTTTCAACTACCAGGGTCATATCGCGGCGGCATTTAGGAAAAAGAAAAAAATGCTGTTAATCAGTTTATTTTTCTCTTTGTTCAAGGTTTCGCGTTGTTTTAGGATAATAGCATCTATAGTCAAAACCAGGATTGTTTTGCAAAAGGGGTGGCCAATCTTGCTCCTTTGAAGAGCGGTGACTTAATCGGTAGGCCTAAAGAGTGCTCGAATCCAACCATGTTACAAAGTTCATACCGATGTGAATTTAGGGCGATTTTATAGGAGTTCTTTCCTAAACAATATTTAGTTTTCTCCTCATAAATAGACAAAGTCTTGTAACCCACGATGGATACTCACGTGATACAACAATTTCAGAAAATCTTCAATAACATTGTTAATATTGGACCGATTTGAATCCGGTTTGAAGCAAAGAAGGTGGACATACGTCTCGCAGTCGATGGAAGTGTTGGATTTTTGAAAAATCAACTGCTAAAAACATTATTGAAGATCAACCAACACTTTGGTTGATTTTCAATAACCTTTTTATCTGTTGATTTTTTAAAAAAAAAAAAACAAAACACCCATCTTATTCCTGCCATTTTCTTGCCTTCTCTGCTTCATGCCGAATTCAAATTAGTCAAGTATAAACAAAAGTATTGATGATTTTCTGAAATGTTAAGTCATGTGATTATCCACCGTGTAACCGCTCACAACGAATTATGAAAGCCAGCATTCTCTCCTCTCAACAGTTACTGTACTCTCCAAAGCCGAGGTCTATTGATTAAACCATCAAAATTCGACCCCTTACAGCATAAAGGTGCTATGTGCATTTTTCAAGTTTTCGAGAAAAACGGTTTTAAAGTTCTACAGGTCAGACATCTAATATGTTGAAACAATTTACACTTGTACAAGGTGTATCGATGAATGCTTAAATAAACTATATCTTTCACACATTAAAATGTCAAGGTATTAAGCAGTTATCTGCCCATTTGTCACATAGCACCTTCATGCATGCACAAAATTTAAAATTATTTCATACATAAAGGTGCTATGTGGCAAATAGCACCTTTATGCATAAATATTTCAAGGAATATCAAGATGATTTTTAAAGCGAAAAAGTGCTATTTGCCACATAGTACCTTTATGCATAAATGATTTTCGCGATAGTCATGAAACAGTGATCACATAGATCATTGTCGCGTTCAAGAAATAATAAATTCTACTTATATTAGGCTACCTGCTTTTCGTTTCTTTCATATTTATTCCCTTAATTCGACAAACTAGTGATTTTGAACGTAAATAAAAATGAAAGTACATCCGAAAGGAAACTTTTGTGTATTTTTTTCTACACTCACTGGTGGTGAACTCGGACAAAGCGAGGAACATTTTTCATGAACACAAGCTACAGATACTTCATGTTTAAATGCGCGTTTAAAAACCAGTTTTACTAGTTTGAGCATGTACACAACGATTTGCACGTGTTTATCCGCCCAAAACAATATGGACGAATTGGAGAAACACTTAGAGGCTATTGTAATTTTTGTTATTTCATTTCTCTGACTGATTCTGAAGTTGGTATTACAATTCTTGGAGTAGAAGTTTTTTTCCGATGTGAAAATCGTAGTTAACGTTTTTTGAAGGGGACTTGTACGGTTTATTCATGACACCGTGAACATTTTCAATGGCTGTTCGAATTGCAATGACTTTTGTCCTAACAATAGAATGGGTTTTCGGTTAAATATGGATAAATCGTAGGTGTTGTTATAAAATCCCGTAACTACAGCTTCAATAAAGTTGAGTTTGTGACGTTTTAGATTTACACCGACGAAGCATTAGTGTTTGTCCGAAAAAACGTCACTAGGTCTATATATAGTAGATAAAAATTATTCTTTTTCAAAGACGAATAAATGGTATACAATAATCATTTCCAAAACAATAGGCCTATCTGGTATTGCAGCCCCCAATTAGAAGGCTTTCAGTAATGACCACCATATAGAAAGTGCTTCGTTTGCCCGTCCGTCCGTTTTTCTACCCGTCCGCCAAGTTCTCTAGCTGACTGCTCTTGGTGTCAAAATACATTAATTTATTATGTTGAGAGTTAAAATGTGTGTACTAAATAAGAAAATATGAAAGGAAAATATTAAGAAAAAAAAGAGTCAAATTATTTTCAGTATAGATCTATTCTTCTTTTGATTCAATGTTTTTCCAAACCTTTCTAAATGGGGGAAACTGTTTCGGAAATACACAATGTATTTCATTGCTTCGTCTTTGAATATGGATCAATTTTATCAAGAAAGCAGTGATTAATTTCTGACTACGATGGCATTCCGTAAATGTAAATGTAAAACGTCGCAACTAGAGCTTGTTTGAAGCTGTAGTTACGACATTTTATACCAATACCAACGGTTTATAAAAACAGAACAGTAACCAAGTCTATTTTAGCACACAATTGATTGCCATAACCGATATCTCTTATTCATGTGTTCTTCCTATTGATGAGTGAAACATTTTAACCCTTTCCCAAACAATGATTTTGACGTAATCTGTCAACAATAATATTGGGGAAAATACAAAAGTCGGAATGCATAGCGACGAAAATTCTCTTGAAAACTGTCTGAAAGTATTTACAAAGTCATTGTACATTAAGTATTAGTGTGGCCTTTCGAAGCAGAACTTAAAAAATATATAAACATAGGTATAAGAATTAAATATATAGAAATAGGAAAGTTCCACCGTCCTAAATTAAAGAAATCACCATGGAAACATGCCACATGCGTATAATAATATACACAAAAATATGCTAATTTCAATTTTGATTTTAGTTTGTATATCCTATTGGACATTGTATTGTTAAGAGGTTAAACTGAAAATTGAAAAAGTAGAAGTTGTATGACAATAAGCTATACGTTCTTCAACGCCAATTACACAAAACGCGGGAACAACGTCGTATTGTTTGGCGGCGATGTTATAAAGTCATGAAAACAGATCATGAACGTAAACTTTTGTTTCAGGAGAAATGTTGTGAAACGTCTTTTTTAACATTTTATCTTCCAGAAATCTAAAATATTGAAACAAATGGATTTAATCATATTAGCACAAATATACTCCCCGTCATAAGAAAGTAGCCACCTGTCTAATGCAAATGGTCGCCAATTTTAGAATTATTCATAAATGTACCGAAATAAATACAAGATATTGAAGCATGGCAAGTAAATCGAAAACAGTCGAATTACCCCATTAATTAGACTGTTTCGATTTTCTTGCCATGCTACAATTTTGAGACGATTCCAACACATCCAACGTCTACACGTGACGTCATTCCGACAAGACAACCATTATCGGGACTACTACCTGTGAAATCGACAGAAAAAGGCAAACGTTACAGATAGATTGCTTCCTGGGTTGAGTTCTATCAGCGGTAGAGGCTGATTAACGTATTAGACCATCCGTTTCAGACGTCTTGCGATACCCATAGTCTTGCTACGATGTTATTGACAACATTACCTTCAGTGGTTTAGACAGCATCTATTGTTTTCTAAGGACAATTGCATAGCATGTATTAATACCAACGGTGTTCACACTCGAAAATGTCTTGTAAACGCGAATCTTATCCTTATCCACTTTCATGAATTGTTACGGTAATAACAAGTATAGTGATAAATTGACAATTATTGAAAGTAAAAGATTAAATGTGCATTTGTAAAATTTTATTCATGTACCGCATGCAATCAAGGTGTTAATTAAAAAGGAAATGCGCACTGTTAACTTTTCCCGTTAGTATACTTTAGAATGCATGCCCGTAGAAAGCAATTCCATATGGGCCCTGTCTAGTCCAGTGTCTAATATTCGGGGGGGGGGGGGGACTAAATTAGATTTGCCATAAGTTTTAAATGTGAAATGATGAAAATTCGGCATTTTTGCCAACTATGAGGGGGGGGGGGGGCTCCAGAGTCCCCCTGTTCGTACGGACCTGGGATGTGTGAAGCAGTGGATCCTCCTTAGAATAAATGGTGATAATAGTAATGACAAATATTACAGTATAGATCTGGAAACGTTCATTTAGGCTTTTGCGACCAACATGGATCCAGATCGGACTTTGCATGTGCACTGTCTGATCAAGATCCATCTTGTTCTCATTTAATAGCTTATTCTCCACCTGTACCAAATTTAAGAAGGCATAACGTAAATCTTACCGGTGAAACTAAAGGTAACGATAAAAATGATGATGATGATGATGATGATGATGATGATGATGATGATGATGATGATGATGATGATGATGATGATGATGATGATGATGATGATGATGATGATGATGATGATGATGATGATGATGCGATATTACCGAATAAATGTTTAAATGTGCCGTTAAGTCCAGTGCAATCGATTAATTTATCAAACATGTGCTCATAAAACACCGTAGCTGGAAAAGATAACATCGCAAACATGCTGTAACGTTGTCATGAAGAAACCGCACAATGATTTTCAATGACATGACACCGAAAACTGCCATTTACAGCCTTTATTTGTACATTTATATGTCTTTTTTGTATACTTGCAATGCAAATAGATAAACATAAACAGTGATATCGTACCATTTCGTTCGGGCGATTAAGATCAACCCACATGATCTCAATATGCGCTTTGTGCACTTGCAATCCGTTTATACCATTTGAAAATAATGATCGATAAAACTGATATATTCGTGCGTATTATAAATCATATCTACATACCTTAGTAACTTCCATTTGAGTGCATCCTTTAAAAAAAGACGGAAAAAGAAGTAAAACAAAATGCCACGTGTATTGTTTACAAAAATCCGTATGTGCAATGAAGTATCTGTAGCTTGTGTTCATGAAAAATGTTCCTCGCTTTGTCCGAGTTCCCCACCAGTGACACTACTCGTCTACGGCTTCATTTTAAGACATTTATGCATTTTTCCCATTGGTTGTTTTATCAAAACAGCAATTGGCTTATCTTTACAATCATTTTCTGCATTTAATGAAAGGAATTTGAGATCCTGATGCTAGCATTTGTTTCGTTAATCAAGAGGTAAGTAGAACCATCCGACCAGTCAGACATCCAAGCTCGGATCCAGGTATTTTTCCCAGGGGGGGGGGGTGTCATCCAATCTTCATCCCTTTTTTGCCAAATTCTAGGGGGGGGGGGTCAGGGGGTCCCTCTGGATCCGCACGTGCAGATACATGTCATTTCATGAAGGACTAAATATAACAACGGTTTGTCGTGGCACACAGGGACAAATGACGTAGCTATTTTGGGACATAACTAGTAATCTTTTTGATAACCCCTTTTTTGCCAAATTCCAGGGGGGTCATGACCCCCCCCCCTCTGGATCCGCGCATGACATCCCTTCATTTTTATGCAAAGAAAATGATATAATAAAAATATTTAAAAAAAAAAAGCTTTGGATCTGTATCAGAATTCTATGACACGTATGACTAAACGGAGTTATGTTTCTTTATCATACTCGTACTAATTATATCTTATATCATAATACTTTTTTCGTATTCAAAATTAAGTAGTTAATTAAACATGAGGACATATTGCAAAAATCATATTATTCAGGCCCGTAGGGACAGGGGGCGGGGGGGCTAGTTCCCTCCCAAAATTAGCGCCCCCCCCCCCCCAAAAAAAATAAAGTTGGCCAAAAGTGCCAAATTTTCTTTATTTTACGCTGAAAAATGAGTGAAAATCCAATTTAGCCCCCCCCCCCCCCCCCCCCAAATATTCAACCACTGGGGCTTTAGCCCACCTAATATTAAATTGCTTCCTACGGGCCTGTTATTAAAACACTTGTCTTTGCACATGCGATTCATTTCATTTGCACGTTTTTACTGCAATGAAAAGAAATGAAGACTGATATTGATTTCAAGGTAGTAATTTTAAGTACTCACATTTAAATATTTCATATGTTTCTGTTGCAATCATTTATAAATTACGCTACAGTCGCTCTTAATTAGCATAAACTACTTAAATTTGTGTACATTTAATCAAGAAATGCTGAAATGCTGCATTTTTCCCACACAATAGGTGTAATTCGACCAATAATGTGTTTATTTATCTAACTAGGGTGCTATGTGAAAGAAGATACTTATGATTATCTACAAGAATATGCCAATTTTAGTTATGCATAAAGGTGCTATTTGCCAAATAGCCCCTTTATGCATAAAATGAATGCACATAGCACCTTTATGCACGAAACTTTTGGGCTATATGCACATAGCACTTAAATGATCTAAGTATTTTACATATTTATTGATAAACTACAGTTCCCAAATTTTTTTCACAGCAAGATATGATTCTAAAGATTTGATTTTTGGAAAAAAGTGAAAATTGACCAAAAGTGCACATAGCACCTTTATGCTGTAAGGGGTCGAAATATGACCTCTGCAGTTTTTGTTACACCAACAGCCTATTTGGTCGTCATAATCTAATTATAACACATCATTTGAATTATCGAATCAAAATCATTCAGTTTTATCTTGCATGATCATTACGTATACATTACGTCGCTTCTATTTTTGGCTGAAGCCGGTAACATTTGAATTATCGAATCAAAATCATTCAGTTTTATCTTGTTTGATTACGTGTACATTACGTTGCTTCTATTTTTGGCTGAAGCCGGTAATTTAAAGTTTGTATCAGATTTTTCAATTGTTTTGTTGTGTAAAGTCAACGATTGGATGCCGAAATCCCGCCAAGGCCCCGCGATTAGACGTTAAATGACCCCGCTGGAACAGAGCATCCTTCTATCATAATGGAACGAAGAGAGAATGTGCTCTGTTCTTAAGAGAGTACAGTTACTGTGGTATACTTGTAATATCCGAGCGATGCTTTACGCTATTGTTTAATAAGAACCAGTCTAAATTTTGTTGTTTTGAAACAAACTCACAGATACTTTTTTAAGCTTTATTGTTTTTGACATCATTTTATACATCTTTTAAAACAGTACAGTAGCAATGTTAACGATATGAGAAACAGCCAACTTATTTCTTATGGAAATTCTGAAATTTTCAAGCCAAAATATTGCACCGCTTACGGGAAATATTTTTGTGCTAAAATTAAACAAATTGTTGTGGACAACAGTTCAGATTTATATGGAATTTGTCATTTCTATCTCAACTTTATAGGCGTATTTTTCACTCATAAATCACAATTAAAAAAATGATAGCATTTCAACGCATTGGAATAACCAATCTTTGCATCAAGACATACTTTTAAAAAATGAAATCTGAATGTAATGTCCCTTTAACCCTTTCCCGAACAAGACCTGGGCCCCGTATTACTAAACATCTTACGATCAAGATTTTGTGTAAACTGTGTAACAAGACATCTGATTGCACGAGAAATCCGACTGAGCCAATCAGGGCTGTTGTTACGAGTAATTATGCAAAAATCAAACGTACGATCGTTAGTAATACGGGGCCCTGGTTTTGACGTCCTAAATAGATATGACTAGGGAAAACATTAAGACAAAAGAAGAAACTGCTGGCTCCTTTTGCCTCAATATTTTTTATGATTTATTTTACACAAATCCAATGGTTTTCAATCTTAATTTTGTCGTCTGCAGCAGCTTTCAAGTTATAGCACCCTGTAATTTTGTCGTTTGGGAAAGGGTTAAACGCGGGAATATTCAAAAAGAGGAAAGAGAATCGTACATCCTCGGATTTATCAGTCTTGATAATATGATATAATTGACATATTGAAACATTCACAAAAACAAGAATAATTAAATATACCTAATTAACAAAATCTTACTTATATATTATAGGGGTTCGTTGATGTTTGGACACGAATTGGGGTATATTTCGGAGAAACATCGTTGGCTTTTTGACACAGTCGCTACAAGTTTGTTACGTGTTGAAGTTCGGTGCCGGGTCGGTACAAAATCGTTGAAAACAAAACCTAATTTCACCGAATAAAATGACAACGAACACTGCGAATTTTGCCCTTGAAATTCGGTACAAATTCGCTACGAATGTTCGGTTAGTTGGGACATGCCTATTACGCGGAACAGGGCCGTGACATCTTGATTATTCATGGAGGCCGACGTAGGAGAGGAGGGACTTTAGTCTATGAGAAATAGAGCGTGATGCACGGACCAACCCAATCTCCTTCGCAGTTATCTCTCTTGAATTGGGATTCAAGATCTCTACAGGCACAGCTTGAGTTACCAAGAATTTAGATAATTTAACTTTTTTTATTTAGATTTTTATTTAAAAAAGAAACTCGTTTTTAGTAATGCTTTAAGAATATGAGGTGTCAGATATGAATTTTAATAAAAAATACGAGAATTGAGTAGAATTGAGTTTAAAAATGATTTAGAAAATATAAGTTAATTTCCGCCATCTTTACGGTATCACGTGACACTCACCATGGTCACGTGATTTATATGTCTGCAGTGATAATGTAAGGCATTATCGCTGTGTGGAGTTTGGGACCAACCATACTATCTATCCTTTCCCAAATAGCCAAAATTGAACAGTAAGCTGTCGCGTATGACAAAACATGTGGATGCTGATAAAGACAGAACCCATGTACAATAAATCACAGAAAATATTGAAACAAAATGAGAAAATGCTGATTACTCAATCAAACTTCCTTAATACGTGAACAGAAATTTTTTGGTTTGGATGAAAAATTTTGGAAAACATCAGGCAGTGGCCGGATGAGGTAAATCTTTTCAAAATCAACTTATGAAAAGTTATGAACGACCAACCAAAATTTTGTTCTTTTATTACTTTTTCATCAGGTGTTGCTTAACCCATTGTAAGACGACAAAAGTTTGGACTGTTCCAAATTCAAAGATATTGCAGACGACAATTCAAAATGTATGAAATTTAAATTTTTGTTGTGTTTTGGGGTAGAAAACACTGTGGGAAATGAAGAAATTGCTTGTAAAAAGCAATTTCTTCATTTTCCACAATGTTTTCAAAAATATTTATTTTGAAGGGCGTCAAAAAGCGTCAATGTTTGGGAATGGGTTAGAAGATCCAAACAATAAAGAAAAAAATTGGCTTTTCTCCCCTCTGCTCTGGTTGAAACATTTACAAATCGGTATCTATTAACAATACTATTGAAATACTATTGAAAATAATGTGTAACGTGATACCATATCGTGGACAAACTAACTTCTCCAAAACAAGACCTGGTTCAAACGTCCGTAATGGAAGAGACGTGAAAAAACACTAAGACAAAAGAAGAAAATGCTGATGACCAGCATTTTCTTCTTTTACCACAATGTGTTCTGTGCTATTTCATTCGCAAAATTTACCTTAAATCAAAACCATTTTGTCGTCTACAGAAGCTTTCAAATTGGGTCCCATAGAACGTTTTTCGTTTGGGAAAGTTATAAATTACACTCCCGGAACGCACAGATCTCGACTGCAGTAGCATGTAGCCGAATACACGGATTTGACACACCCGTCCTTCTTCTTCACTCCAGTACAGCCGTATGCATGCCCTGTAATGACAAATATACGGTGTAACATATAGCCGAATACATGAATTTGTGACATCCGTCCTGCTGCTTCACTCTAGCACAGTCATATGTATACCCTGTAATGACAAATATACGGTGTAACATATAGCCGAATACATGAATATGTGACATCCGTCCTGCTGCTTCACTCTAGCACAGTCATATGTATACCCTGTAATGACAAATATACGGTGTAACATATAGCCGAATACATGAATATGTGACATCCGTCCTGCTGCTTCACTCTAGTACAGTCATATGTATGACCTGTAATAACAAATATACGGTGTAACATACAGCCGAATACATGAATTTGTGACACCCGTACTGCTGCTTCACTCTAGTACAGCTGTATTGGTACCCTGTAATGACAAATATACGGTGTAACATATAGCCGAATACATGAATTTGTGACATCCGCCCTACTGCTTCACTCTAGTAATACTGTATACATGTATACACTGTAATGACAAATATACGGTGTAACATATAGCCGAATACATAAATTTGTGACATCCGTCCTGCTGCTTCACTCTAGTACAGCCTTATGTATACCCTGTAATGACAAATATACTGTGTAACATATAGCCGAATACATGTTTGTGACATCCGTCCTGCTGCTTCACTCTAGTACAGCCGTATATATGCCCTGTAATGACAAATATACTGTGTAACATATAGCTGAATACATGAATTTGTGACATCCGTCCTGCTGCTTCACTCTAGTACAACCGTATGTATACCCTGTAATGACAAATATACTGTGTAACATATAGCCAAATACATGAATTTGTGACATCCGTCCTGCTGCTTCACTCTAGTACAGCCGTATGTATACCCTGTAGTGACAAATATACTGTGTAACATATAGCCGAATACATGAATTTGTGACATCCGTCCTGCTGCTTCACTCTAGTACAGCCGTATATATGCCCTGTAATGACGAATATACGGTGTAACATATAGCCGAATACATGAATTTGTGACATCCGTCCTGCTGCTTCACTCTAGTACAGCCGTATGTATGCCCTGTAATAACAAATATACGGTGTAACATACAGCCGAATACATGAATTTGTGACATCCGTCCTGCTGCTTCACTCTAGTACAGCCTCATGTATACCCTGTAATGACAAATATACTGTGTAACATATAGCCGAATACATGAATTTGTGACATCCGTCCTGCTGTTTCACTCTAGTCCAGTCATATGTATACCCTGTAATTACAAATGTACGGTGTAACATATAGCCGAATACATGAATATGTGAGATGCGTCCTGCTGTTTCACTCTAGTACAGTCATATGTATGCCTTATAATGACAAATACTAGTATACGGTGTAATATATAGCCGAATACATGAATTTGTGACATCCGTCCTGCTGCTTCATTCTAGTATAGCCGTATGTATACCCTGTAGTGACAAATATACGGTGTAACATATAGCCGAACACATGAATATGTTACACCCGTCCTGCTTCTTCACTCTAGTACAGCCGTATGTATACCCTGTAGTGACAAATATACGGTGTAACATATAGCCGAACACATGAATATGTGACATCAGTCCTGCTGTTTCACTCTAGTACAGCTATATGCATACCCTGTAATGACAAATATACGGTGTAACATATAACTGAATTCGTGAATTTGTGACATCCGTCCTGCTGTTTCACTCTAGTACAGCTATATGCATACCCTGTAATGACAAATATACGGTGTAACATATAACTGAATTCATGAATTTGTGACATCCGTCCTGCTGTTTCACTCTAGTACAGCCGTATGTATACCCTGTAATGACAAATATACTGTGTAACATATAGCCGAATACATGAATATGTGACATCCGCCCTGCTGCTTCACTCCAGTACAGCCGTATGTATGACCTGTAATGACAAATATACGGTGTAACATATAGCTGAATACATGAATTTGTGACATCCGCCCTGCTGCTTCACTCCAGTACAGCCGTATGTATACCCTGTAATGACAAATATACTGTGTAACATATAGCCAAATACATGAATTTGTGACATCCGCCCTGCTGCTTCACTCCAGTACAGCCGTATGTATGACCTGTAATGACAAATATACGGTGTAACATATAGCTGAATACATGAATTTGTGACATCCGCCCTGCTGCTTCACTCCAGTACAGCCGTATGTATGACCTGTAATGACAAATATACGGTGTAACATATAACTGAATTCATGAATTTGTGACATCCGTCCTGCTGCTTCACTCTAGTACAGCCGTATGTATACCCTGTAATGACAAATATACTGTGTAACATATAGCCGAATACATGAATTTGTGACATCCGTCCTGCTGCTTCACTCTAGTACAGTCATATGTATACCCTGTAATGACAAATATACGGTGAAACATATAGCCAAATACATGAATTTGTGACATCCGTCCTGCTGTTTCACTCTAGTTCAGCCGTATGTATACCCTGTGGTGACAAATATACTGTGTAACATATAGCCGAATACATGAATTTGTGACATCCGCCCTGCTGTTTTACTCTAGTACAGCCTTATGTTATATACCCTGTAATAACAAATATACGGTGTAACATATAGCCGAATACATGAATATGTGACATCCACCCTGTTGCTTCACTCTAGTATAGCCGTATGTATACCCTTTAATGACAAATATACGGTGTAACATATAGCCGAATACATGAATTTGTGACATCCGTCCTGCTGCTTCACTCTAGTACAGCCGTATATATGCCCTGTAATGACAAATATACGGTGTAATATATAGCCGAATACATGAATTTGTGACATCCGTCCTGCTGCTTCACTCTAGTACAGTCATATGTATACCCTGTAATGACAAATATACTGTGTAACATATAGCCGAACACATGAATTTGTGACATCCGTCCTGCTGCTTCACTCTAGTACAGCCTTATGTATACCCTGTAATGACAAATATACTGTGTAACATATAGCCGAATATATGAATTTGTGACATCCGTCCTGCTGCTTCACTCTAGTACAGCCGTATATATACCCTGTAGTGACAAATATACGGTGAAACATATAGCCGAATACATGAATTTGTGACATCCGTCCTGCTGCTTCACTCTAGTACAGCCGTATGTATACCCTGTAGTGACAAATATACTGTGTAACATATAGCCGAATACATGAATTTGTGACATCCGTCCTGCTGTTTCACTCTAGTACAGCCGTATGTATACCCTGTAGTGACAAATATACTGTGTAACATATAGCCGAATACATGAATATGTGAGATGCGTCCTGCTGTTTCACTCTAGTACAGTCATATGTATGCCTTATAATGACAAATACTAGTATACGGTGTAATATATAGCCGAATACATGAATTTGTGACATCCGTCCTGCTGTTTCACTCTAGCATAGCCGTATGTATGCCCTGTAATGAAAATATACGGTATAATAACCGAATACATGAATATGTTACACCCGTCCTGCTTCTTCACTCTACTACAGCCATATGTATACCCTGTAGTGACAAATATACTGTGTAACATATAGTCGAATACATGAATTTGTGACATCCGTCCTGCTGTTTCACTCTAGTACAGCCGTATGTATGCCCTGTAGTGACAAATATACTGTGTAACATATAGCCGAATACATGAATTTGTGACATCCGTCCTGCTGTTTCACTCTAGTACAGCCGTATGTATACCCTGTAGTGACAAATATACGGTGTAACATATAGCCGAATACATGAATTTGTGACATCCGTCCAGCTTCTTCACTCTAAAACAGCCGTATGGATACACTGTAATGACAAGTATACGGTGTAACATATAGTCGAATACATGAATATGTGAAATCCGTCCTGCTGCTTCAATCTGGTACAGCCGTATATATACCCTGTAATGACGAATATACGGTGTAACATATAGTCGAATACATGAATATGTGACATCCATCCTGCTGTTTCACTCTAGTACAACCGTATACATGCCCTGTAATGACAAATATACGGTGTAACATACAGCCGAATACATGAATATGTGACATCCGTCCTGCTGCTTCACTCTAGTATAGCCGTATATATGCCCTGTAATGACGAATATACGGTGTAACATATAGCCGAATACATGAATGTGTGACATCCGTCCTGCTGCTTCACTCTAGTACAGTCATATGTATACCCTGTAATGACAAATATACTGTGTAACATATAGCCGAATATATGAATTTGTGACATCCGTCCTGCTGCTTCACTCTAGTACAGTCATATGTATACCCTGTAATGACAAATAAACTGTGTAACATATACCCGAATACATGAATTTGTGACATCCGTCCTACTGCTTCAATCTAGTACAGCCATATGTTTGACATGTAATGACGAATATACGGTGTAACATACAACCGAATACATAAATGTGTGACATCCGTCCCGCTTCTTCACTCTAGTACAGCCGTATATATACCCTGTAATGACAAAAATACGGTGTAACATATAGCTGAATACATGAATTTGTGACATCCGTCCTGCTTCTTCACTCTAGTACAGTCTTATGTATACCCTTTAATGACAAATATACGGTGTAACATATACCCGAATAAATGAATTTGTGACATCCATCCTGCTGCTTCACTCTAGTATAGCCGTATGCATAGACTGTAATAACAAATATACGGTGTAACATATAGCTGAATACATGAATATGTGACATCCGTCCTGCTGCTTCACTCTAGTACAGCCGTATATATACACTGTAATGACAAATATACGGTGTAACATACAGCCGAATACATGAATATGTGAAATCCGTCCTGCTGCTTCACTCTAGTACAGCCGTATGTATACCCTGTAATGACAAATATACGGTGTAACATACGAGGGGTGTTCATTAAATAATGAAAATACACTATCAGCTCAATGTTAAGAATGTGTAATTATATAGTTAATGTTTAATATGCAAGTAACAAGTATGTGAACTTTTTTCAAAGTGACAAGAACCGTGCATGACAATCGTTGCCATGGCAACACTGTCACAAAGTTGCAAAGGTTTCCACTCTGAAATTCCAGCGATTTCCATCATTTTTACCTCTCAAAAACCAAGAAAACAAAATGGAATCATTCTGACCTTGTACTAATTAATTTTGTGTCCCATGTACAAACATAAAATAGCAGTAAAAGTCACTTTGCTCTCTAAGAAATAGGAAAGAATCATTATCAAATACTTTGTATCTGGAAAATCTTGACGTTTTCCCCTGATCCAAAGTGTGGGGGTCAACAATGTGACGTCATGACACTTTAAATAAAACAAATTAAATGTTGGGGCATAGCATAATCAATCACAAGTTCCCTGCACGTTTCAAATCAATGTTTGAAATTAGCATAGTACATATCACAGAGGAATATAATATTATGGTTAAAAAGCGTGTAAACACCTCCGTTCATATCATTGTATTTACCTTATTCCCTTGATCACAATGCCAAAGATTTCAGTATTGCCACTTACAAGAACCTTATATGTAGTTTTGAAGTAAAAACATAACACCATCAGACAATTATGCTGAATAAACATTTTCAGTAGGCAAATTCTAAATAAATACTATGATGCAAGTCTGTTTTAGCGAAAATAACGCGAAAAAACGTCAGACGTCATACCCATTGAGAATGTGACGTCATGCGTTTCCATAGTAACACATGGAACGATCAGTCTGGATTTTCACAATGAAAGCTTAAAAGAAGTTCTTTGTAAATGTATAAGTATTTCTTAATTATGTTCCGTGTGAAAAGACTGGCAGATGTGTTTTCATTATTTAATGAACGCCCCTCGTATAGCCAAATACATGAATATGTGACATCCGTCCTGCTTCTTCACTCTAGTACAGCCATGTGTATGCCCTGTAATGAAAAATATACGGTGTAACATATAGCTGAATACATGAATTTGTGACATCCGTCCTGCTGCTTCTCTCTTGCACAGTCATATGTATGACATGTAATGACAAATATACGGTGTAACATACAGCCGAATACATGAATTTGTGACATCCGTCCTGCTGCTTTACTCTAGTACAGCCATATGGATACCCTGTAATGACAAATATACGGTGAAACATACAGCCGAATACATGAATTTGTGACATCCGTCCTGCTGCTTTACTCTAGTACAGCCATATGGATACCCTGCAATGACAAATATACGGTGTAACATATAGCCGAATACTTGAATATGTGACATCCGTCCTGCTTCTTCACTCCAGTACAGCTATATGGATACCCTGTAATGACAAATATACGGTGTAACATATAGCCGAATACATGAATATGTGACATCCGTCCTGCTGCTTCACTCTAGTACAGCCGTATACATACCCTGTAATGACAAATATACGGTGTAACATATACTAGTAGCGGAATACATGAATTTGTGACATCCGTCCTACTGCTTCACTCTAGTACAGCCGTATATATACCCTGTAATGACAACTATACGGTGTAACATATACCCGAATACATGAATAATGTGACATCCATCCTGCTGCTTCACTCTAGTACAGCCATATACATACCCTGTAATGACAAATATACGGTGTAACATATAGCTGAATACATGAATAATGTGACATCCGTCCTGCTGCTTCACTCTAGTACAGCCGTATACATACCCTGTAATGACAAATATACGGTGTAACATATATCCGAATACATGAATAATGTGACATCCGTCCTGCTGCTTCACTCTAGTACAGCCATATACATACCCTGTAATGACAAATATACGGTGTAACATATAGCTGAATACATGAATAATGTGACATCCGTCCTGCTGCTTCACTCTAGTAAAGCCGTATACATACCCTGTAATGACAAATATACGGTGTAACATATACCCGAATACATGAATATGTGACATCCATCCTGCTGCTTCACTCTAGTCCAATCATATATGTGACCTGTAATGACAAAACTTCTTTGTAACTTATAGCCGAAAACGTGAATTTGTGACACCCGTCCTGCTAGTTCACTCTAGTCCAATCATATACACTGAACAGATCTTCTAAACCGCCACTGCATGTAATTTTATATAACTCTATTAATATTTGCGATAGGAGCTTGAAATTTTCAAATATCAAAGATAAACCATTTGTGCAGGTAATAATGAAATTTCATTGAGACCCTACGTCCGTAACATGACTAAATTGCAAATTGAAAATGGTCACCATAACATTCAATTTTCACATCAGAAGGGTAAATTGTGATTAAGGAATGTGGCCTCACTTTGCGTAAAATAACTTTGCTTGACACTGACATTCCTTGATTGGAAGTTATGTAAGAAACTCTGGGGTACCATTCCAGAGGCCTCTGTCGCCCGGGTATGTCTGCAACACTTCCGGTCGACTGGTATTTTGTTGTGTCTTGTTGTAATGTCTTGTAATTAAACCGAAGCATTTCTAATAATAAATTGATCCATGCATGAAATCTGAGTTATTTTTCTTGATTGTTAACAACGATGTCGGCAAAATTTCACATTTGAATGCTTCATTGTGTTCTACGGAATACAATACGTGCCAATAAAAGAACACAAAAATACAGTTTGTACACATATCCTCTCTAGTAGCATTCACAGATCAAAGATACATTAATGCTATGCATCACCGATTCACAAGGCATGCTTTTTGTCAGAAAATGTACATGCGGAATAATAATGATTTGTATGGTGGACTGTGAGGACCATGCGCTATGGCGCGCTTTAACATGGTTTTAAGGCCATATAACACTCGTTATGAAGAAAACAAGTGGAAGACAACCGATGTATTAAACACCAATGTTGGGATATCTTCTTATAAACGCATTATGGTGTTCTACGGAATATAATACGCACTAAAGGAACACAAAAATGCAGTTTGTAAATATAACTTTGTATCCTCTCCGGTAGCATAAACGCGTCAAACATCAATTACTGATATGCTTACCTGATTCACGAGTCATGTCTACTGTCAGAAAAGTACACCAGGAATAATAATGTGTTGTATGGTGGACTCTAAGGGCCATGCTCTGTGTTGCACTTTGACACAGTTTCGGGACCATAAAACTCACAATAAAGAAACCAATCGAAAGACGACCGATGCATTTAGAAGTGTTATTAAAAGCCCTTTGAAACAATCACATAAGACTTAAAAGGGTATATACCTCATTCATGTTGACGTCGTTTGTGATGAGCCCAACAGTCCGACCCATATCACTTAAGGACATCCAGCATATTGTTTTGCCTTTTCCTTGTGAAATCTGTAGGTGGGATTAATCGGCACTACTGATAGAGTAAATGTTGTGCATTAAACTCGTCCCAACGTGCGCCACGTGCAAAAACACGTTTTTAATAAAATACTCTACACACAAAAAGTAAATGGTTTGATTTTGACTTTGTCGGGTTAAATCTATCAGTATTCATCACAAAAAGTAATGTGCAAAATATCGTGTCAAATTAGTTTTTCGTTTTCGATTTATACCCAAAAATTTGTCAAGAAAAGTGGCGGTTTAGAAGATCTGTTCAGTGTATATATGTATGCCCTGTTATATGACAAATATACGGTGTAACCTAAATTTAGGCAAAAGGTCAATTTTAAAATATCGTCCGACGATGATTATTATTTTTCCGACGAAAATTTTACATAAAACTATATAGTAATATTTTGACCCAATTTGCAAATCATGCAAAATGGGCAAAATATATAAAAGCACTGAAAGTGCTAAAACAAAATTTTGACGTTCCAAATATAGTCTAGTAGTTTTTTTCTGGTAGAGGCCTAGAAATCGAAAGTGGGAGGACGGAATGTGTATGCAAAGTTTATTGCTGGAAGTTGTTCAGGAACTTCTGCTGTACCAGAAATGCCCTGTCTGCAAGTCAGCAATTGACCTTTGGCTGAGTTACAGGGGTCAAAGGTCACTGAGTGCAAACATGTAAAAAATCGCTATTTTGTTATATTTCAAATCCTCGAACCAAGAAGTTTCCTTGTGAATGAATGAAATGTGTGTTTTCTTGTTGGCCAGATTGTTGGCTACACATTTTGCCATGTCTGCAGATTCATTGTCGGTTCTATGAGGTCAGAACAGGGGTCAAAGGTCACTGAGTGCACAAATTCTTAAATTTCATTTATGTCGTTTCTAAGATACGCAGACATGAAACTTTGAGTTATGAATAGACAGTATTAATGTTTTCTAATTACTAAACATACTTGGGAAATTTTTTACTCCTGTCTGCAGACCCCTAGCTTGTTTTTAAGGTCAGAAAATGGGGTCAAAGGTCAATGAGTGCAGAATAGCTATTTGAAATTATTCCATATTAAAATTAAATGTTTTAAAGCTCTGGTATTGGCTTATAAATAGACACAAGTTGTATTTTATGTTTGTCAGATATGTAGATGACATGTTTGTCCCTGTCTGCAGATTCAAAAATAAAAGTAAGAACATGAAGGCAAGAGGTCAAAGGTCATTGAGTGCAAAAATCCTTGAATGTCATATAAGTCCATTCCAAGACTTCCAGACATGGAACGAAGAGTTATGAATAGGAAATATTTATTTTTTATATGTTCCAGTTACCAATTATGGTGGGGAGCTTTTGGTTCCTGTCTGCAGACTCCCAGTTTGCTTTTAAGGTCATAAAAGGGAGCCAAATGAGTGATAAATGCTCTATTTGGATTTATTCAAAGTTCAAAACAAAGATTTAAATTTTTGTTGGCTTATGATTCGACAAAAGTTATATTTAATGTTTGTTAAATATGTCGATGAAATATTTGTCTCTGTCTTCATGCAGATTCAAATTTAGGATTTAGAGATAACAAAATAGAGGTCAAAGGTCAAAGAGTGCAAACATTTTAAAAGATATAAATGCTTGATAATATGGACGTGAACTCAAAAACAGTTATTAAACATTGAAGTTCTATTGGTACTTAATCTGGTAGTAATTTTGGTTCGAAAATGATTGTCCATAATAAAGAAAGAACTAAGAAAGAACTAAATTTGATTAAAAATAATACTGAATGACACTTTATCCATTCTGAGAAGTCAAATGTTTAGATCTAAATAGATATATTGTTTAATGTGAAATATGGCATTTAACAACAATTATTTCTCGTGATTTCTTTTATATGAAAATATCCACATAATATATAGTTTATATACCTTTAATGATAACTCATGTTCAGGATGATTCTGCGCTCGTTCGCCATCAGCCATGTAAATGAGCAGATTGAGATGTGGACTTAGGGCATATAACCCAAATCTCCGAAAATCCTCACTTGGTAAGGACAGATATCAAACCATCTAGAATACCAAGATAGTTTTCATTGAAATTACAACAGAGGTAATAGTCACTTTAGATATTCACTTGTGCATTCCTCTTTTTCAATAGACTTTTAAGGTTTTTTGGTACATGTACAAACACACATCGAAGACTGCAGAACAGCACATACTAAGCATTTAAGCTACAAATCAAACTCTACTGGAATGTGACCTCTTTCTTAAAATCTGTCCCAAAGATGGCAAGGGGTCTATCCATTGCTCTGTTGACTCAGTTTGTTAAAAAATTGCTTACAAAGCTATGATTGAATTGAATCATACCATGCAAATTTACAAACTTACAACCAAGGATACATTTAATACTATTGTATTTTTATAGAAATTATTTTTGAATGCAAGTAGATTCTTCCTTACGGAAAACACATAAAGAGTGAAATGCATATATGGGTTTTAAATCTGTATTATATTGCTGGGTTCATTCACAAACATGTTTACTCACTCTTATTGTAAGTTTTGTTTTATCTTCACTAATAGAAGAGAACAATTATAATATGTGAACATGTGCCTCATGTGAAAAATTTACACACATTGAAAGAACTTGTGTAAAACCATATGAAAATTCATCCATACTGTAGAAATTGTAGCCAGGAGAAGCATGCAGACACATGCATTCCTCTACCCATACCGAAGTCTTCCAATGGTAGTCATGGTAGGGATCTGTTATCAAGTCCCTACTTCAATCCAAGAATGAAAATGAGTATTTTCTGACTTGTCATGTGAAAGCTAGATGCACATATCCGAAGCTGAACAAGGTTTTGGAACAGGTTTTGCTCTGTGAATTAGATCCTGGTATGAACCTAAGGCTGTATAGTACTTACAAAAGGATTTGAATTTTTGGCTTTAATCAAAATTGTATAGATAACATATTCATTCATTGAAGAGAATGGTTTTGCCAAAGTAATTTGATATCAATTTAATAATATACAAATTATGACAAGGACAAAGTTGAACGCAAGCATGATGAATCTTTACCAAAATAAGTTTTGCTTTGTCTCAATACCCCAAAACGGGTTGGATAATAAACAATTTATATGACAAATGCATGCATGTAATTTAACATGAACGCAATAAATACTGAAATTAAGATAAGAAATATTACAGGATTTATATAAAAAGGAACATGTCAATCATTGCTGCAACAATGACTCTGTCGTTTTTAACAATACATAGCTAGACGATGAAAAATGAAGCCAAAATCTGATTGAGCAAATTATTTTCTATACAGATACATTGTTGGACAAAGGTTTTATAGTATTGTAATAAAAATATTAAGACACTGCCAATCGATTTCGTTTTTCATTTTTCTCTGTTTAGTCTGCCTAAATTTGTAACAAGATCACACATGCAGTTAATTTCCGAGGTCAAGATAACCTTATTCAGTACTTTCATCGTTTGATGCTGGTCTTATTGAACTCTACTGTGATTCCTTGAACACACTTTAAACTCAAAGTTACTGTCAGAATGAGCATCATTGAAACCTCAATTTTGCATATCTTTTTTTATACACAGCACATTTTCTGAGAATTTATTTAACCTTTTAGTACATTTTTGCCCTCTTTGACCTTTGGCCTCTATTGTGTCCACTCAATATTTCAATTTTGAGTATGTAAACAGGGGTAATCATGTAATCTGTACATTGGACAGGCATAAAATACAACTTTTATTCATTGATTACCCTATACCAATGTTTTGAAACGTTTTATGGACCAGGATTAATTTCATATAGTGTTCTTGCACTCGCTGACCTTTGACTCCCGTTTCGTACCTTAAAAACCAACCAAGGATATGTAGGGGAGACCGGGGCTATTTCGGCCCCGGGGCAAGTTCGGCCAGTGGCTCTTTTGAGCCTGTCGACAGAGATAGAGAGCTCTGACCCGGATTTTAATGTCACTCATGACGAAAGCTTTTCGCAGAAGGTTTTTGGTCGAATTTAATACAAAAACATAGAATTTAGAACAAGATTCTGATTTTTAGACACTTTCAGTATTTTCCCCATTTATGTAAGTTTTAATTTATAGTAATATGCGCCAGGATTCAGATTTCATTTTTGTATATTTATAAAGACAAGTAAGTCCTCTTTCATATCAAAACTAAAGATGAAGTGTTCATGTTATCTAAAAGAAGATATGGCGTGATGTTGACACCAGGTCTGTCTGGGGCTAGTTCGGCCTTTGGGGTTGGGGCAAGTTCGGCCACCACCAAACTTGCCGATGAATAAAAAGAATAATCACTGTTAGAATTGCCATTTCTTGACGACTCCGAATATATCAATTGTTCAGACCTAGCTCTAACAGAAATGTAAAAAATGGACAAATTCAAAATCACAGGCCGAACTTGCCCCAGCCTCTACTTGTTATCCCGAATGTCCCCTTACTCACGATGATTTGACTGTTATAACAATGTTTTTTCAATTTATACCTTCATTTGGAAGTCGTATACAGATTCCTTTAAATTTAAACAGTCTAAAAATCAAATATAAAGATTTAAAGGTGTGTGCATACCTTGCCCCAAGGGTGGGCCGAACTTGCCCCATGTATGGGGCAAGTTCGGCCACCATGATCAAAACTCTAAAATTTGAAATTCTCTTTATTGAAAAGAAAAATATAAAAAGGACAGACGCAGTTTGAAAGGCTTTCGCCTGTCGAACTTAAATATATAAATCACGCCAAAATAACTTTCATATAATTCAAAATATGTGCAATCGAAATTAGGGGGACGAAATAGCCCCGGTCTCCCCTAGATAGGAAAAAAAAGATCCCAAACACAAAATTGTATAGCAACAAACTGGAAAAGTATTATCTATTCAAAGCTATTCGTTCCATGTTTGGGAGTCTTTGAACACACATATATGAAAGTTTCAAAAACTGTACTTTTTGATCTTTGACCCTGTTGCACATACTCTTGATTCTAATTTTGAATCTGTAGATATGCGCAAACATGTCTTTTACACATTTAGCAGGCATAAAATATAACCAATTTCTTTAATTAGCAAACACCAACGTTCAAAACCTTCAAATCAAACCAGGAATAATTTCAAATAGTGTGTTTGCACTCAGTGACCTTTGACCCAATTTTCTGACCTCAATAACTAGTTGGGAATCTACAGACAGGACCCAAAAAAATCATCAACATATTTCATAATTAGAAAACATAAATTTTGCCTACTCATAACTCAAACTTTCATGTCCTGAAGTCTTGAAATGGACATACGAGGGGTGATCCAAAAGTTCGTAAAATGGACCCATAACTTTCATATTACTATCTTGGCAAGGCTATAATTTGGATATATTGTAGTTCATTATCTGTAGACAGCATGAAAATTAAAAAAGTTTATCAAAAAAGTTCAAGCGGCCGTAAACTGCGTTACCATAGTAACACATGTACGCCTAGGCGGGGGAGCGTAAAAAAATGATACATAATCGTTAGATTAATCGAGTTTTCTTAAATTTCTGCGGGATTTTTTTGTCGCAAATTGTTACTACGCTAGTTTGGCGTCATGACGTGTATTAATTTTGATACATTATTGTTAAAGTTGTTACGAAGACACTACATTTTCATGATATAGAACAAAACAATTGGAGAGTTATATGAAGTTGGCACCAAATGTTAAATATCAGTCAGTCATAAAATTTTGCCACGATCTTGGTCTTACACCAACGCAGACATTTGAAATAATGGAAGAAACCAGAACGTAGTGCTGTAGAGAAGTTCTGTTCAAGTGACACCAAAGATTCGGACGTCAATAGCGGATAACGAATGCCAGGATAGTCCTGCAATCGGCCACAACCTGATAAACGACGTCAAATCTATGGTAAACAGTGATAGGCTCCGCTTTGATAGAAGATCGATCTTAAAACAGTCAGATACACAAATTTTCACAATTTTTCAACATTTCGATTCTAAAATTGTATTCAAACACTTGCAGCACATTTATACCTCAGACATAGATGTGTATAAGAGTAAATATGGACTTTAAATCGAAGGTTTCGTTATCGCATGAAGTTGACGTCGCTTTTGACGTTCTTGCTCCCCCGCCCCGCACATAGTCTTTGTCTTTCATTTATCACTGTACAATAACTATGATATGTACACTTTCTAAAATTTCCGCATTTATTGTACAGATGCCACATTTAATTACGGTATAACTTTTGTCTTGATAGTCAACACTCCTGAAGTTTTATAAATCCATTTTACGAACTTTTGGATCACCCCTCGTATATGAATTTTAAGAATTTTTGCACTTAGTGACCTTTGACACCCTTTCTGACCTTATAAAACCAATATTGAATATGCAGACTTGACAAAACTTGTAGCAAATATTCTGGACAACTAGAAAACACAACTTTGGGTCATCAAAGATTTAGCTTCTAGATTTGAGGATTAGAGATCTGGCCAAATAGCGAAATATGTTATTTTTGCACTCTTTGACCCCTTTGTACAAACTCTTGATTCTAATTTTGAATTTGCAGATATGGGCAAACATATCTTTTACACATTTAGCAGGCATAAAATACAATTTTGATTTCATTCATTAGCAAACACCAACGTTCAAAACCTTTAAATCAAATCAGGAATAATTTCAAATAGTGTGTTTGCACCCAGTGACCTTTGACCCAATTTTCTGACCTCAATATATAGTAGGGAATCTGCAGACAGGACCCAAAAATTTTCTTAACATATTTGATAATTAGAAAACATAAATTTTGGCTATTCATAACTCAATTTTTCATGTCCGGATGTCTTGAAAAGGACATATATGAATTTTAAGAATTTTTGCACTTAGTGACCTTTGACCCGTTTTCTGACCTTATAGAACCAATAATGAATATACAAACTTGTCAAAATTTGTAGCGAACATTCTGGACAACTAGAAAATACAACTTTTGATCGTTAAAGATTTAGCTTCTGGGGTTGAGGATTAGATATCCAGAAAAATAGGGAAATATGTCATTTTTGCACTCAATGACCTTTGACCCCTGTTCTGACCTTAAGAGTCAAATTTGAATCTGCAGACAGGCCAAACCATGTTGCCTATATGTTGGGCAATCGGAAAAACACAACTTTTGTCCGTACACATTCCGGCCTCCCACTTCTGAAATTTCGAGTTTGGACTACCAGACTAATAGATAAGACTTTGGAAAACAAAGAGGCAAAAGACGTAAATGACGATAATCAGCATTTCCTCTCTTTGCTCCAATGCTTTCTGTTCTAAATCCTTCACAAATTCGACTTACAGTGACACGTGTATTTTTTGTCGCCTGAATCAGGTTTCAAATAGCAATGTGCTGTATTTAGATTATGACGACCAAATAGGCTGTTGGTGTATCAAAAACGGCAGAGGTCATATTTGATGGTTTAATCAATAGGCCTCGGCTTTGGAAAGTATACTGAGAGGCAAAAATAAGTATACACCCTAGGTAGTTCTTCAACGTTTTCAGAGATAACGATTTAGAGATTATTACGATTTTTAAACGCCACCGAAACACTGTCGTTTGTTTGAAGTAAACTTGTTGGCCTACCGTCTACACGTCCTTCCATCCGTTGCGAAGGTTTTTTTCATAGCCCACAGCGTCATCGAAAATGGGGGATTTAATCAGTTAATTAATGCAAGAATTCATATTGACACAATCCCTACATTTATGAAGGGATTTGGATATTTTTATTCACAGGAAGTGCCTAGTCACCTAGGACCATGCGTGCATTGTTGATGATTTGCAATATTACGATGCGTCATGGCAAAAGGGGGCTTGATGCAAACAAGTAATCTGGCTTAACTCCTTCTAAATTTGCAGACGGATTTTGATACAATTTGCACAGAATGTTTCTATGCTACACGACTAAGTGTACACTTTATTAAAATGTCACATTTATTTCGTATTATGCTGTGTCATAGAAAAATGGGTCTTAATGAAAAAAAGGGGCATATTGATCGAATTCTACCAGCCACTGAATAGTGTGTTATAGTGTTAGAGAAATTTCAACGTTGCGATTTGTTGTGACAAATATTAAAAAAAAATGAAAACGAATTAACAGCAATATTTGATGCTCCACTAGGTCGCAAAATTTGCAAAATCGGCATGTAGCAAGAGTATGTGTAATCAAGTAATTTCGTGTAAAATTTAACAACATTGCATTATTGGTTTATGAGTAGGAATAAATTGTACAAAATTTTGAGTCGATATGATTGAAGTTAAGAGAGATATCGAAAAACAAAAAGTGTATATTTTCTTTTGCCTCTCAGTATAATACTTGGAGTAAATGTTCTGAGGTGAGGAAGGACTTACAGATGTGATCATCGACGACGTATCTTTGGCCGTAACAGGACCCTGGACACGTGACATGTATCAGTCGTTCTCCCTCCACACCTTGGTAGCACGTGAGAGTTACCACGCCTACAAATAAAGTTTAAGGATGGACGTGGTCGATTATTGAAAAATTAACTGAGAAAAAAGTAAGTGAAGATCAATCAAAATTTTGGTTGATCTTCAGTAACTTTTTTATCAGTTGATATTTAAAAAATCCACCACGCCCGGCTTATTCCTGGTATTTTCCCACCTTCTCTGCTTCAAACCAACTTCCAATTGGTCAAGTACTAACAAATTTATTTAACAATTTTATAAATTTCTTAGTCACGTGATTAACCACGTCAACATGCTATAGTCTGGTCAAGGTATCATTACACATCTCTACAATTTGTACACATGTTATACACTGGTGGTGAACTCGGCCAAAGCGAGGGACGTTTTTTCCCGAACAATGTATTCCGTCGTAGTTGTTATAAAATCTCGTAAACTTCGATAAAGCCGTAGTTACGAGATTTTATAACAACACCGACGGTTTATCAATACATAACGGTAAATCAGGTCTATTTTAGAACAAATTCGTTGTCATTAGAAAAAAATAAATATTCTCACATTTAAACGCAAAATATCTATACCTTGTTGTAGAGAAAAACGTTCCTCGCTTTGGCCGAGTTCACCACCAGTGTTTTAGTCGACATAAATTAACTCGGGACAATTTAACGTTCGTCTGCTCTGTCCGTTAAGGCGCGTTCCCATTGCCGACCAAATCAACTCGATCAAGCTCGATCAAGCGATCGAGTACTGGTGGAGCTTGGTCGGCAAGAGTGATCGGAGCGATCGAGCGTGGTCGGCAAAAATGATCGGGAATTAATTGGCAATAAATAAAGAAGAAGTCGTGTAAATACGTTTGATCGAGTTTGGTCGGGGAATTTAGGCGGTCGAGTTGATCGAGTTGATTCGGTCGGCAGTGGGAACGCGGCTTTAGTTGAGCGTGTTAAGAAAACATTTCCGAAGCCAGGTCATTACAAATGCAGATGTCTCGTGTTAATCACGGTGTGGATTGTGCATGCTGGGATGGGTAAATCTTCGGACAAATTTGCCTCGCTTCAGGTAAGACATTTTGCAATAACTGCCTTATTTCTGCGTCAATTTAAAGACGGTTTGTTGCATGTATCCCGCCTTATTTAGCTCTTTCCACTGATGTATACCTTACACGAAACTTTTGTGTACTTTTTGCGAAAATTGATCCCAACCGACCAGAAAAACGACAAAAAATTCTGATCGTTTTTCAGGTCAGTTGGGATAAATTTTTGGGAAAAGTATGGGGAGTTTTAAAAATACGTAATACACGTGAGTAAAGCGCTCAGAAAGGCGGGGTGCATGCAACAAACCGCTTGAAAATTGACACAGAAATAAGAAAATTATTGCACCATTTCCTACCTGAAGCGTGGCTTATTTTGCCGTAGTCGTTATCATTTCGTTTTCTGGTCAGTTGGGATCAATTTTTGGAAAAATTAAAAGAATATCACAAATAATCTACGTATCTGAGGATAGAGATTTTCAATGCGGGGTACATGCAACAAACCTTTTGAAAATCGACAAAGAAATAAAGGAGTTATTGCAAAATATTTGACAAGATTCGAGATTATTTTTGTCCGTATTCGTTATCCATCCCAACATGCACAATCCCCACCGTGGTTAATATTGCTGGACTAAAAAAAGTAAAAGTGGTATAATTATTCTGTTTTTATTCGGGAGACAGGGCGGAGTCTAGTAAATGGTTCAATGAGGAGAAACATCCTTCACGATTAGCTGTAAATCGTCGGTATTATTGCAAAACATTATATGTAATATACTGATGGACACTTTTGGAAATCGGGGGAAAAGAAAGTCGACACTTTTTCTATCCTTACCGATCCTTGCTAACAAATCAATCGTTCGATGCTTGATAAAACGCCCCTGTGATTTCTCACACAAGTACTACCCATATATCCTTACCACAGTGGAGATTATGCATCGTGGGATGGATGTATAGCGACTACGGACACATTTCCCCGCTTCAGACAAGAAATAGTTTTATCAAAAGCAAAGATGAATGAGGTAACGGTCATTCGAATATTCAATAATTATGTAAGTCTGAAGTTATACATTTCTAGAGATATTGAAATGTGTGGCTGAAAATGAAACATTCAATTATTCATGTCTCTAAGAGAAGAAAATACCGACGTAGTAATTTGCTTTATCATGGTTCAAAGATCAGTCCAATTGCCTTCCTTGTAAAGGGGTCAGTCAAGTTTACTGAACTATGAAATATAATCAAAGCTATAGATAGATGCATGGAATCAAAGTATTCAAGGTATTCAAATGGATGATCAAAGTACCTAATCAAAGTACTCTACGAATCAAAGTATTCAAGGTATTCAAATGGATAATCAAAGTACCTAATCAAAGTACTCTACTTCTGGACAGGCCTACATTTTTAACAAATTTGCTTCCCAACAGTACTTTCAGTACTTTGATATTTTAATCGTCTCTGTGGTACGCTTTTAATGTGTGCCCACAACACCAGAGTTTGATAGACAATACACGATACATTCCATTTTGAGAAAACACACCGCGCTCTAGTGTGTAGCTATTTGTAGAGCAGGATCACAAAAGGGCTTTAAGGGACAATGCTCCAGTTTTTCGGAACACTCTGTCGTTTCTGTAGAAACTCTAATCTTTCGCATCATATATGTTTCGCTACCAGATTTTCAGTAATATAGCATGTGGGTAATTTCAAAAATAATGCATCCAAAACGTGACATTGGGGGTCCAAAATGAAATTGATGATATTGAAATATGATTAATCAAAAGCATATCTTGATATGTCAAATTTTTATAAAACAGGCACGGAAATATAGAAACTGAACATTTTTTTTTTTTAATTTCAATGGTTTTATTTGAAACATTGAAGAATTTTTAAACAAATACATATGCTTTATATGGCTCCTTTGATTATGTTAAATGCATAAATTTCATCTCTTATGTCACTTAATATTGTTACACGAACGTTAAGATAAAATTTGATGTATAATATGGCTACCTAATGTGAATATACCAACTTTATAGCGACTTTTAATGATGTTTTAGTCAAAATTTTTATCAATTTCCTCAGAAAGTTTACATAAAATGTTCCATACATGATATACAAAGCCAATACTTAATCTGTTACATTAGGAGGGTTTGCAGCCAGCATACAAAAAACTTCTTGGGTACAATAACTTGATATGTGATGAGGATACATCAAAAACCAAATTTCAGTAAAGCCGTTACACTTGGGACAACACTTATGACATAAATAGCACTCAGAAAATCTATTTTCTAGTTACAATTCATGTTTGCTTTTGATGATATAGATAAGAACACACCTGAATGTGATTATAAAAGTAGTTGTATGCATACTGAAGGGTGCCATTTTCCAAACTAAGCTTCATAAATCACTGGAATTTGTTTAAAAACTCCAAGAAGTCTCTTGTTTGTTGAAATCATTTATGATTTTCAAAATTTGTATTTGGTATTACAAAGATATAAGTTCATATCAAAATTTGACTTGTTAAAGGTATAATATATATCACTTTTATGTGCTTTGGATTTAGTTTCAAAGATAAAGAAAAAAATACACTTTTCTTGAAACAAAAGTTATTAATATAAATATCTTTTGAAAGAGACTTTGCTGTTACGAAATGGATGTATAAGTGAAAACTGACATTGAAACATTGTGAATTGATGTTATTCTTGTTTTCCTTACAAAGACCCACAGTTTCATTACCGTAATCACCACAATTAATATGTGAAATACATTGCTTCAAATATTTCCCATGACATATCAAATACATTGTTTTTAATCCGAAGAGTCTTATTAAGTCAATATGTGATTACTTTACTTGGTTTGCAAGAAATACAAATGAAAGAAAACTTTCCAAACTATCATAGGATAAAATTTTGTTGAATTTTTCACAGGCCTACACCGTTACACTTGGGACAAACATTTAAAATACATTTAAAATGGTTTAAAGGATATTGAATGAAGTACACTGCATTATGTTGATTTAGGATATTCAAATAACTCATATAGATCCAAAGAAGTCAATGATATGTATCTCTGCTAGATAATTGGTATGAGCCCGACAATAAATTAAATTGACACATGATTCAACCATTTCTGGGCAATAATTGTTTTCTGAACAAAATTCAGACAGAATCCTACATGTTTTGCAATATTGTAATCGAACTCTCTATGCAATTTAGATATCTAAGCATTTCTACTTGATCACCCCAAATCGCAAAAATAGCGTTACACTTGGGACATTGAATTTTGGTTGATGAACTTCATAATAATAATTCTTTTCAGATTTAACTATTAAAGATCTTTCATGGGGCCGCTGCGCTCCTGTAAAAAAGAAATCAGAACAAGTTTCAATATCACATGACAAAAATACAGGCTTTCTAACACAAAACGTTACACTTGGGACATTTTTGGGTGTGCATAGATACGCCATCAGGAGGACTTGTTATATGAAAGTAATTACATAAAATCATACTAATTTTGCACCAATGATATTTGTCTAACAAAGCATACCTATTTTAAGACAAAAATATGTCTAGTAGCAAAATAATACCCTTTGGTTGTCCAAAGTAGTGTATTTTTATGCCTTTATGTTTTTTGAGGGTGTGTCATTTTCTGGGCATGGTTCATGGACAATTTATATGTTGTCCATCAAATGACTATTGGAAAACTGGTGTCTTGTTGCAACACTTTGTATAATTGTATGTTGTGGGGTCTTTCAAATCCAGTAGTTTCAAAGATTCCCACTTAAAAATTGAATTTTGATACAAATGTCACGCTAAAAGCGTTACACTTGGGACAATTTTGGACACTAAAAATGCTATAAAATTGAAACGAAACTAGATATTCTCGTAAAATTTTGTACACATTTAAGCAATTACAGAACACATATTCTAGAGTAAGACAATCATGAAAAAAACTTTTAACCTGCACTGTAGATCAGTTTTTAAAAAAGGATGCATTTTTTTTTAAATTACCCATGTCTTTATTATTTACCATTTTTCGACTGTTAGAGCGTGTTTGTTATGTAACACTGCTTTTCTCAAGATGGAAATCGGTGATTTAGAGCAAGACAGCTGTAAGTGTGCACTTACCATTGGTTGTGTCATTTTAGTAATGTATAAAAGATAAAAAGTGCTGTTATTCACTTATAAGTGCGAAGACATATGCATTTTCTTCTTGAATTATTACCAGGACCTATTGCTTAATACCGGTACAAGGAGGGAGGCTTATCAAATTCTATCATGTAAAACTTAAAAATATTTCTTTTAAAAATGTCCAAATTTTTACATATATTAAAACGCTTAGAACTGCTTCGTTCATCTAATTGAATGTTAGAATATCTTCGCTTTTCAACAATCAAAGCGCTGAATGCGCTGAAGGCCTGTGAGTTGTACTAAAATCAATTAGAGTAATGCTTTTATCGATCTTTGGGTTGTGGGAAGATATTGTTAGGTGCACCAGTCTGTGAAATATATTTGAAATTCATTGAGTTTGACCAAAAGACTTAAAACAAGGGCCGTCAGAGACGGACAATGCTCCCCGAATAAGGCATTGTCACAATAAATGTATGCCATGGAGAGCACTTCATTGTCAAGGGCATCTGATTTGCTACTTAAATATGAAATTTCATCAAATTCTGACTATTAGAGTAGGAGAAATTAGATAAAAACTGCATTTTACCTTAAGTCCCATTTTCCCATGACGATGCCTCAAATCCAAAGACCGGGAAAAGTACATCGGCATTTTGTCATAGGGAGTTCACATGGTAAGTTTCATTTGATTTGGCCCAAGGGTTATGGAGAAATCATTTCGGACGGACGGACGGACAAAGCGGCGACTATATGCTCTCCCTTCGGGAGGGGGGGCATAATAATGTATCTTGTGTCGTAAAAAGCTGACCTTTGTAATTAGAACCACGAAGTTAATAAAACAAAACAAAAAAAAACATGGTGAACATGTGCATACAAATGCTATAATTTGTTGTTGTTAGTATATGTTGAAAACAGGCGTTCTACTCGCTATTCTTTTAATTTTCTGTATATTTTAATAACAGGTTTCAATAACAAAATATATCTGGTCCAGTGTTCATCTTCCCGACCAACCAATCGTAAAATTGTTCGATCATACTAACAATTTTAAAATGGGGATATGCCAATTTTAAAATTGTTCGAATTGCCAAACGGGTTATAACAAAGCCGATTTACGCGTATTAATATATGTTGAAATCGATTGTAGATATTTTACAATTTCACTTCACTACTCTCAACGTATATTTTTACTTCTTTTGTAATGTACATGGGTCACAAAATCTGCTTGAAGTCGTATAGATCTAATCCAGTTCCGACCTACTTTTCATCGCGCAAGAATAACTGCGTTGGATGTTTTCCCATTATTAATTCTACCTACCCCTAGAAAAACCGTATGTTAATATTGGCCTTCACAGGCCAAAAACCTCGTAACTGCAGCGTAACAGCAAATTTCCGCAATCACTGTTTCATTTTTTTCATCAAATCGGTCAGGTATAATAGATTCCCTATTAAACGAGAATAGTTTCAGTTGTTTTGATAAAGCAGTTCAACTGAAATTATTCTCGTTTAATTGTGAATCTATTATATTAACATACTTATTGAAGATTTTCGTCCACTTCGTATGTACACGTAAAAAAAGCAAGCCTTACCTGTAAAACAATGTAGTGCCAAAATCAGGCAAATAGTTAAAGACACGATTTTCTCCATATTATTGAATTGATTTCTTGATATTATACAAATATATTATATTTTCTAAATGTCCAAGTTTTGGGTTTCCGAATATTACTTTACAAATTAACCAGTAAAACGTTCACACACTTGTAAGTAGACAATAATAATCATCTCTTCATCAGTCACCATTTAATCCTTTCCCAAAACGAGACTTTTAACGTTCAAGGTAGAAAAGATTTTTGAAAACATTGAGGCAAAAGAAGAAAATGCTGATCATCAGCATTTTCTCCTTTTGCCTCAAGGTTTTCTTTCTATGTTATTTTCAATTTTTCACCTTTCGTAACATTAATTTTTTCCTCTGATGCAGCTTTCAAATGGGACTCACTTAAAAATGTAGCGTTTTGGAAATGGTGAAGCACCACTTACAGGGCTACACATGTACAGTTCAGAGGGGTGTAAAGGCTTTTCAAAAAGCTAAAATTTTATCTATCATTAATTTAATCCTATGTGGGTATACTTATTAGAATCGTCCCATAGATTATTTTTTGCATGTTTTGTCTTTCTTGAAAGAAGACATTGTTGGAAATAAAGAAATTGATTGACGCAATTCTATATGTTATATTTCTTTCAGCACGGCCACCAATCCCTCTCCTTCATTGCCAATGCTATGAATGAGAAAATTCCGGCTATGAAGAAAGGGGACTCCTTTTGTGTAAGTAAACACACATTGTTACTTTAAATCGGTTATTTTAATAGTTATGGGTTGATTCTCAAAAATCGGGGAATGCTTTTCGATGGGGTAATGAACGATGCGTTATATTGCCAACGCCCTTTGTTTTAGTTTAACGAGTAAACTTGTAATTACTTTCTAATGAAACATGTTCAGTTTACTATTTTATGGCCTCTTTTAGTATTTCACACGAACAACTTTGAAAACCTTTGTTTATCTATAAGAAAATATAAGAAAAACAAGGAAGCAATGAAGAAGAGCAGTAAGCTATGAAGAAGCGAGAGTAGCTATGAATAAATGGGCAAGCTATGGGCAAGCTATGAAGAAGTGCAGATTTCACTATCCTTTCTTGACACTCGAATGGTTATGCGTTAAGGCAGAATTGAAGAGAGAAATTCCAATGTTTTTAAAATTTTCCCTTTGAAAAACCAAATTCTAAACGATAGAACGATATATATGGCTATGCAGCTAAACCATGTATATGTATTTCGTACCATCCCGGTTACTTACAGGCCCGTAGGACTGGAAACAATTTTGTATCGGAGGGGGGGGGGGGCTAAAGCCCCTGTCCTGGCCATTGTCTGAATTTTTGAGGGGCTGAATAGGATTTCCCCCAAAGTTTCAATGTAAAATAAAGACAATTAAGTTTGAGTTTATTTGGGTTTTACGCCGTTTCCAACTGCCAGGGTCATATCGCGGCGGCTGGAACACCTAACCATGGATAAATGTTGTTTCTCAAACAAGTACTACCACAACACCCTTACCGATCCACCAGCTTCTCAAACCTAATCAGAGGGTATTGCATATAACCCCTATTGAACCATTTCGCAAACGACAAAATTTTAGGGTATTCCAATTTGAACGCTGCCACAAACGACAATATAAAAGTTGATAACAATAAGATTTGCATGAAATATTATACAAAAAATATCGAGGAAAAATATTGCTGGTTATCAGCAGTTTCTTCTTTTGTCTCAATGTTTCCCAAGCCTTTTTTTGTAAGGGACGTCAAAACCAGGTCTTGTTTCGGATAGGAATAATCAGAGCTTAAATACAAATTTGAAGTAAAGAAAATAAGTCTTACTTAATTTTAATAAGTGGTAGCCCTATATTCGATATTGATTATTAATAGTATAATTGATATGAGGCCATGCTCACTAAAATTAGAATCGGAATAGAATTTATTAAGCGACTTTGGTATTTAGCTACTCTTTGTAACAATTATGATATTGAATAAGGAATAAGGAATGTTATGACAGAGTCACAGATAAGGAGGGGTAGAGACTTTTCAAAATGCAATTATTTTTCAGTGTTCACTAAACCGTTTCTTGTGATTGATATTGGAATCATCTCATCGAAAGATTCCAATGAGTGCCCACAACATAAGGGTTTTGATCTGAAAAAAATATAATTACTTTTTCCGCTCTTAGCTGTTGTAACGTTGTGCCATTTATGATCCGGGTGGAACCAACAAGCCAGTGATCAACTGTACGATAATACGGCGGTGAATCACAGGACACAGAAATTTCAGAAAAAAGTCAATATTTCTATAAAATGAATTCGGATTTTAAAGAGAGAAGGTGGAAATAACATATGTGCTGGATGTCGTAGATCTTTTAAATTTCAACTGCAAAAAAATGTAATCTACGACCATTTTTTTGACTTCAATACCTTTTTTATCTGCTGTATCTTTTTTTCGAAATATCTATCACGTCAAGTTAGGCCTAATTCCCGACGTTGGTTCACATTCTCTGTACAAAACAATTCAAATCGGACGCGTAATTACAGAATTACCTAAAGAATCTGAATTTGTTATTTCTTGCTTTTCTCTGACAGTTAGTATAAATTCAAAGAGAGAACGCGGATATGACCAGAGGCCGAAATGAAATGCACGGATAATCTGTGCCTAAAAAATATACCATTCACATGAAAACTATTGAATATAAAAGGCTACTAAACTTCATAAATTTAGAATTTCGTTGGAAAAAAGGACTGTTTCATAAGTCCCTGACATGTACTCGGATTTAGAGAATAAAACATATGAGCCAGGATCTGGAAAAGCGTCCTTTTTGGCATTTGAGAACAACCTGGATCCAGACCAGCCTGTGCACACGCACAGTCTGATCAGGTTCCATGTTGTTCTCTAATAGCTTCGTCGTGACTTATAGCAACTGTAAGAGAGCAGCATTGATCCTGATCAGACTGCTCTTAAGAACATGCTGATCTTGAAAGAAGGTTGTGTAGAATGATATAAGGGACGTTTTTCCAGATCCTGGCTCATATTCATTATCATCAGCATCAGCAGTGTCGTCATCATGCCTGGATATCGAGACACCGTGGTGCCGATTGAGCCGATTGTGCCGTTGGGAGGATTCAAACTTAAACCCACTGTATTCCTTGGATATACTGATATAGCAGCCGGTGGCATGTAAGTTTTCTTTTCGTCTAGCTTTAACAAAGTCCAATTTGAAAGCTACTGCAGACGACAAAATGGATTTTGATAAAGGCGGAATTTGTTACAATATGATACAGAAACTATTGAGACGAAAGGAGAAAATGCTGGTTACCAGCATTTTCTTCTTTCGTCTCAATGTTTTCTCAGCCTATTCTATCAGGGACGACAAAACCATGTATTGTGATGTTTGGAGATTCAAGCAACATGGGATTTCAGAGGAACATTAGCTCCCTTAAATGCACCGTGTTTCTGGAATTAACGGATATTGCTGCTGGCATGTAAGTTTACTTTTCTTTCTTTTTCACAGTCTCACCTTATTGAAGTCGGTTACGTTAAGAAATGTCTTGCAAATGGTATTTTCTAACTTAGCCAACATTTCACTGAACATTTCTAATCGGTTAAGTTCAGCTTGTCGGAGAAATGACACAGGATAGAATTTAGAGCGTTCTACATCCGTGTCTCTTTTTTCGGAAGGTGAATCAACATAATGAGGACGCTATTGCAATATAATGTGATGCAAATTACATAGATCCTTTTTTTCCGAAAAAGCGGATTTTGTTCTCTCTCAAATTTAGGACTGCTTATTTTTAGTTACTATTAAATACTTAAGATTTCGCCGTCTGCGTACGAAAACGCCGTAACTACTGCTTATTCAACCTGTAGTTACGGCATTTCTAACGTAGTCGTCACTTTTATTGATTTGTTACTGAATCATTCTTAATAATTTTATGATTTTTCCAGACGAGCACTTCTGGGTATCAACATGAGAAAGGAGTACCATACAGTCGACATTCCTCAGTTAGCTGATCAAAAACTGGCATGTGAGAGTCTCGAACCTCTGGATCCACGGGACCAACAATATACGCCGCTACAGATCTGGAATCTTAAATATGAACAGGTAAAAGATTTGACGGATCTTTATAAAGTAGGGAGAAAGAGGTCCAGTATTTCCAAACCTGGGTCCAGTCGTCCATATAGGGCCTACAATTTGGTCAATAAGACAACACATAAAAGACCGATTTTTATTACATAGTGAGGCACCCGTTATGGATCGCGTTGGTATTTAGACCCGAGAAAATTAAAAGGGAAACATTATCAGACTGGAACCCAGTCTAAATATGTCCATAATTTCCATATACGAGCATTTTCCTGTAACATTTTTGCTATTGTTGGATGGGGTTATCTGGAATGGAACGCGTAATTCATGGTGTTCCATATTTGTCGTTTAAATGGATCGCGGATCCCGTATCGACTCGTAAATTGTCCAAACGCCATTAAAAAGAAAAAAATCAAATAGAGACAATGAGGTCGCAAAGACTAAGATCACTGAAAACTTGAATCAACTTTGCATTCAATTTTATACGGTAGGTATATTGAATACATGTTGTATCAGTGCTAAATCTTTAAGGTGGATTACAGATTAAGATTAATAAAGTTCAATCTACCGCTTTATGTTTGACTTTTGCCAATGAGGATTAAAATAAAGGGGTCACTTATCTTTCTTCTCGCAGCGAAAATCAATCGTTATCAATATTTGTATATATATATCATACAATAAGTGTCATTTTCAATTTCAAAATATTTCACTGTCAAAATTTAATGTTTTCTTTTCAATTCAACACTTTCCCAAAATAAGCAATTGGCTTGAGGGCCCTGCTGTATACCGGTAATAGTTCACAAACCTAGGAGGATTCAAATATTTTCGACCATTTCTCCTTGTCCAACAATATAATGCATGTTATAACGCGGAAGTTGCAAACACAAACTAGCATTAATTTTGTGAGCGGAAGCAGCTTTTTTGAAAAAAAGCTTTAGCTTTTAACCATTTCCAAAAATTAAATCATGGTTTTTACTAATCCGAGTTTTCTCTGACGAAATTCGCTCTTTGATATGTTGATGTCGCTTGATTTAAATAAGCGAAATCAACATATCAAAGAGCGATTTTAATCAGAGAAAACTCGGAGTAAGTTTTGACGACCGGGCAAAATTTCGGGTTAGATTTCATGCCTTTTTTGGATGACTTTCGTTGTTTTAAATTGTGGACTCTGTTAACATTAAGGTTAGTTTGGAGAGCGGCCATGTAACTTACAAATTTTGTGTTTATTCTGCGGTACCAAATGCCAATGCTACAATTTTCATCAATTTTTTACAGCGAAACATTCCCCTTTTTTGTGATGGTGAATGTCAAATGAAGTATTTAATTGTTCTAAAGTCAACATATACCAGAAAATTTTAGATTTTTTTTTCAATATAGATATTTTTGTCATAATTAGGCTAAAACAGGGTGGGTCGGGCAAGATAAAGTCAAATATCTTTTTTATTTAAGTGGAAATATGTGCTGATTTTTTGTGTAAAAATAGTTCTTGGTATTATCTTCAAAATATCCAAAAAGAAAAAATATTCATTGGGTAATTTTTTGGCAAATTGAGGAAAAGTTGCAAAATTTTCTCAGCAAATGTGATTTTTCAACTTTTCCCATAATTTTTTTCCAGAAAAGAGTTTTAAAATATTTCTTTATATCTTTTCATCACATTTGTCGTCTGTCAAGTCTCTAAATTGATATAACATTTGAAATTATCCATAAAGAATAACTTGCTATATGATTTTAAAACATAAGGGTAATTTTGTGAAAATGTTCATTATTAGTCAAGGGTAGATAACTCCGGCACGAAAACGAGTCAGGAATTTACCCCGATTTTTTATATATTTTGTTCAGGAAATGTTACTTTACAACATATTTACAATTAAAAGAAATTCATTGGGCAGATAAAAAGTTAACGCCGAGTCCAAACTTACCCTTAGGCTAGTTTTGTCTTCTCGACACACGAAGATCTTACAAACTCTTATTTTACTGTCTACAACAGGTTGTGAGTCTGATCATTTGGATTGAACAAAACAGGAATTTAACCCTTTCCCAAACGACAAATATTTATGGTGATCCTATTCAAAACCTGCCGTATACAACAAAATTGATGTTAAAAAAGACGGTATTTGTGTACAATATAGCTAAGAAAATATTGAGACAAATAAACAATCATTATCTACAAAACGGTTTGCGTATCTTCGGGTGTCATCAGTGACAACGAAAATTAACAAGTGACACTTCCGTGACGTCAATTTCAGGAGGTCATTCATGGTAGCGGGAATTGACGAGGGATACCGGAGGTGCGTTCTTTAGAGCGAGATTTTTTGAGATATCTTGAGATTTCTTAAGATATTTTCGGATAAAGCGTTTTTAAGAGAAATATTTTTAAGCCGCTCAATGGGAGGCGCCATTACTCTACAATTCATGCGGAAACCCTCGGTCAGGTCTGTAGAAACTATATAGGAGACAACTGACCGAGTTGTTCCGACTGCTCCATGGTACCATGGTAATGCTCAATACTTCATACAAATGACGTCATGATGACGTCATTTGTATAAATATGGACATTCGGAACAGCTCGGTCAAAGTCTCGGTCTTAAAAACACTTTATCCAAAACACGTTAAGAAATCTTTAAAAAATCGCGCTCTAAAGAACGCACCTCGGGTACCTTCGTCAATTCTCGTCTCTGCAGATGACAACGAAGATGCACGAGTTATTTTGTAAATACTAATGGGTTGTGATCTTTAAAATGTGACATCTGGTACATGTACATTTTTGAAAGGCTGACTTTGTCACCTAAATGTACATCTTTATCTTGTTCTTTTTTTAAGTTTTCAGTGATATTAGTCAACACTCTTCTACCACCAGACAAGTGTCATTATGTATGTAGTAAAGTTATGGACCTTTGTACAGAAAGGTAAGTTTAATCATCCTTTAGTGAGGATATTCATAAACGTTTAGAATTACAGGATTTAAATATATTTTAATTAACCCTTTCCCAAACAAGACCTGGGCCCCGTAGGCCTATTACTAAACATCTTATGATCAAGATTTTGTGTAAACTGAGTAACAAGACATCTGATTGCACGAGAAATCCGACTGAGCCAATCAGGGCTGTTGTTACAAGCGATTATGCAAAAATCAAACGTACGATCGTTAGTAATACGGGCCCCTGGTTTTGACGTCCCTAATAGATATGGCTCGGGAAAACATTGAAACAAAAGAAGAAACTGCTGATAACCAGCAGTTTCTCCTTTTGTCTCAATATTTTCTGTACTAAAATATACAAAAATCCTTTGTTTATCCATAACCATTTTGTCGTTTGCAGCGGCTGTCGAATTGGATCACCCTAAAATTTTGCCGTTCAGGAAAGGGTTAAGGTGTTCCATATATCAATAGGTACCAAACACTTCGTGCAACTTCTGGCGTCATCTGTGACAACGCAAATTGACGAGGGTATCTTTTGCCAATTTCTGTCACGGCGAATGACACCAATCAATTTACTATGCAACTAATGCCGCCCGAAGTTGTTTAACCCTATTCCGGTCAGTGACTTAAACTTACGTTAAAGGTCAATTGGGGTCCACTGGACCCCATTACAAAAATGCATGCAAAATGCAAAAAATGTGTCAGTGTGAATTGTTCAATTTCATTGATTTATTAGCTTACCTTAGCACAAAGTGCCGAGGATAATGTACTGTGATCGTACACTGCCATTCGTCTGTCTGTCTGTCCATATATTCACCTACCAATCTGTGCAAAATTACAAAAAAGTCATTTTCTTCCAAACCACAAGGCCTACAGTCTTGAAAGGATGGGTTGCAACAAGGTCTCAAAAATAGATTTTCTTTAAATTCTGTGCATTGACAGGGTTATATAATATCAATAATTTGTATGTGTAAAAATTCTGAAGGGGGCTTATTTTTGGAGATAATGGCTAACAAAGTGGGTGGGGTAAATTGACGCGAGAAGCAAATTTTACTTTGAAGTTGAATAACTGTTTCTGTATAGATCAGATCATGATGAAATTTCGCATGTACATTTAATGGACCGAGGATAATACATTTTAGGAATCATTATTCATATATATCAGTTTGTTGATTTTCTGTATTCGTTCTTCTGTCAATCTCAGATTTTGCTTATTTTTGATGTACAAACTTAACGAAACTATCTCTACACCATTTAGGTAAGTAAAACGACAGTTCAAACACAACTTATTTTAATAATGTGTACAACAGAGTAAATTCCTAGTTAAGTTAAAATGGAAAAATATCGTCATTTCTTCAATATTGCCTATATAATTCTATATGGGGTCCAGTGGACCCCAAATGGGGTCCAGTGGACCCCAGGCTTCTTTTTGGCTATAGTATGAAAACCCTTCAGTGTACATGGAAAATATTTTGTGCCAAGAACCATCGATGGACTGGTATAGATTACCTAAAATATAAATGTTGTGGCTTTTTAAATGACCCCGTACATATACCCAAAATACCCTTTGGCATCCAATGATGGTTGAAATGGTTTAACTTAAATGAGACGGTTCTTGCAATTAGATTTATTCCACAGACCGAAACATTCAACGCGTTTACCCAGGGATCGTATTAAGTAATATGTCCGCATTTTTACTCGTTACAATAGACAAGTTTCCACTGAGACCCCCCTACACACACACAACAGCCACCGGAAGTCGTCCTTAGAGGCAAAAGGTAAAATTTTTTATGGGGAACGGTTGCCTGTAAATCTAATAAAATAACCATATTACCGGATTTTAACGAAATCATTCAATTTCATAGTTTTTGTTCCACTTAAAACTTCGCTTTAATTTCGCTGTATATTGAATGCACGTGTGCGCTTTATCGCTGTATATTGAATGCACGTGCGTCGTCATTGTTTTCTCCGCATTTTTTGGGAGCCTCGTTTTGATAATGTCGATTTGTTACTATTTTTAGTAACACTTCTCATGTATACAATGTTAATTTCCCATAAACCCATTGTTTGCCACCGGAAGTTAATCCGAGTCTTCTCTGATAAAAATTCACTCTTTGATATTTGATTGTCGCTATTTACAACAGAGCGCTGTCCCATTCAAAAACAAAAGTAAATTCCGACACAAGTTATGTCGCTGTGTCCGACTTTTCTTTTATAAATTTAGAATGGGACAGCGCTCTGTTGTAAGTAGCGACATCCAAATATCAACGAGCGAATTATCACCAGAGAAGACTCGAATTGCCGGAGGTGTTCTGCCGGTACGGACTAAAACGATAAATGAAAGAAGTCTATATTCACTGGTGGTGAACTCGGCCAAAGCGTGGGGTGATTTTTCGCGATCATAGTATTCCGTCGGTGTTGTTATAAGATATCGTAACTACGGCTTCGATAAAGCCGTAGTTACGAGATTTTATAACAACACAATCGGTTTGTCAATACATATCGGTGAACCCGGTCTATTTTTAGAACAAATTCATTGTTATTAGAAAAACTATCCAATCAGATCTTTGAACTCACATTTAAATGAAAAATATCTGTACCTTGTTGTAGCGAAAAACGTCCCTCGCTTTAGCCGAGTTCACCACCAGTGATATTACTAATGATATATACTTCCAGTTATGTGAAGAAGCTAGTCATCCTGAGTGCACTACGTGTGGACCTGCCAGTAGGCGAGTCTAGTAACATGTATGAAAACAGTATAAATGACATGCCACGTAAGTCTGGTGATACAATAGGGAACGATTTTATCCATCTAACCGTGACGTAATTTTTACTATTTGAAAATACAGATCAAAGCTATCTTAGTCTTAAATATAATTGAGCAAGGATCTGGAAAAACGTCCCTTATAGCATTTTTAAGAATCGACATTCAAGATCAGCCTGTTGTTAAGTGCAGTTCAATATGCATCTATGCTGCTCTCTTTAAGTTACCACAGATCACAAAGAACACCATCATCATCATCATCATCGGAGTTTCATGTTTAACGTGCAGATTAAGAAGCATCGTCCACGTTTGTAGGGTCCCTTCCAGGTAAATGACTCGCTGCACGCATGGCTGTCCTTACACCTGTCCTCCATCTGTCCTTTTCGTGAGAGTTGATTGTTTTAAGATTCCATTGTTGGCGATCTTTCTCTGCTAGCTGCTTCCAAGTTGTTTTTGGCTTTCTTGAAAGACGTGTCCCATTGACGTTAATGTCATATGTAGTTCTGATAGCCCCGTCAGATCTTTCGACATGCCCATACCATCTCAACCTACGTTCTCTCAGGATATGTTCTAAGTCCTCGAGGCTGAGCTCCTTGCGGAGATCGTCTGTTTTTACGCTGCATATCTGTCTGACCATGGTGTTGTCATTTCGCTGTAGGCGTTGAAGATTTGGCTTAGACAGAGGCCATGTTTCGCTCGCATATATCATGACACTTCTGACGCAGGTACTGTACACTTTTCCGCGTGTTTGGTATGTGAGGTGGCGTGACATGAGGATTGGCAGTAGCTCTTTGAATTTCCTCCATGCCGCTTTGACTCTGGTCACTTATTAGAGAACAGCATATATCCTGGTCAGACTGCGCGTATGCATAGGCTGATATGGATCTATGTTGGGATCAAAAACCTTACGGGACGCTTTTTTCCAGATCCTGACTCAATCATAAACAATTCGTGCCTGAAAGAAATGGATTTAATGCAAAAGCTATCGTATTACGTAAGATTCTGTGATAGGCCTTCGTATGATACTTCTAAAGACACCATTTTAGTTTATTTTCCCATTAACTAATATTATCAAAATACATGCATGCATGCCTCGACTATCTTATAGCCGTGCATTTGCCTTATTTTGTATCAATTATTTATTTACTTTCTTGTTTCAAGTAACCAGACTTTCCGCACTACCAACTGATGCCCGTATAAACGACGCCTTCTTGAACACCATGATACAAATGGTTCGTGTGGAATACATACCAACTAACATTATAACCATACCCGCACATCGCGTATGTCTTGGACAGGCCAGCGATAGAGACAATAGTAAAAACGTAATATGTACAAGTTGTAATTTTTTTAAGTATAGCTCACGATAAATGACCTGACAGAGCACCCCTAGCTATTAAAGGGACATTTCATTCCGATTTCAATTTTTTCAAGTATGTCTTGGTGCCAAGAATGGGTATTCTAATGAGTACAAATACTATTAGTTTTTTTAAGTTGTTGCCAGTAAGCGAGATACACGCACTTAAAGTTGATACTTAATCGATAAATTGCATATAAATCTGAACTGTTGTCCACAACAATTTGTTCAATTTTAACACAAAAATATAAATTTCTCGTAAACGGTGCACTATTTTGGCTTGAAATTTTCAGAATTTTCATAAGGAAATATGCTCTTTCAGATAAAAATAAAAGTAAAATTTATGACAAAAAATTCTGAAATGTCACTTTAACTAGGGATGCTCTGCTAGGCCATTTATCGAGATCGTGTAGAATACATACCAACCAACATTATAACCATACCCGCCCACCGCGTATGTTTGGGACAGGCCAGCGATAGAGACAATAGTAAACAGGTAGTATGTTACAAGTTGTATTATTTTAAGTGTAGCTCACGATAAATGACCTGACAGAGCATCCCTAGTTATTAACTAGGGATGATCTGCCAAGTCATTTGTCGAGATCGTGTAGAATACATACCAACCAACATTCTAACTATACCCGCACATCGCGTGTGTCTTGGACAGGCCAGCGATAGAGACAACAGTAAACAGGTAATATGATTACAAGGCTTTAGTTGTACTTTTTATGTATATCTCATGATAAATGACCTGGCAGAGCATCCCTAGCTATTAGCTAGGGCTGCTCTGTCAGGTCATTTATCGAGATCTATAAGCAGACTTTCCGCACTACCAACTGACGCCCGTATAAACGACGCCTTCTTGAACACCATGATACAAATGGTTCGTGTGGAATACATACCAAGCAACATTATAACTATACCCGCACATCGCGTATGTCTAGGTCAGGCTAGTGATAGAGACAATAGTAAACAGGTAGTATTGACTTTTTCAATTGACCGCAGAATGACCTGCTTCATTTGCATACTTATTTGGACGAGTTTATCCGATAAAAGGTATGTCGGGATTATTCAGGTAACTTGCACGAGATTCTCTACCCTAAAAGTGTGCGTAGGATGTCGACTGCTCAATAGCTCAACTGGTAGAGACATTGGTTTAGGAAATAAGATGACTGGGGTTCGAATCCCCACTGAACCATTACGCCGATATTTTGTTTTTATCTTTTTCTTAATTTTGCATTTCAGTTCATCTCCTATCCCCTCGTTGGTGACATGGAGACGCCATCGGCCTTCGAGCTCCTTCCTTATTTTATGATATCAGATAAGTTACGGTTTTACTGATCCCAGTGGCTTCTGAACAATGTTTGGTCTACATCTAGGTCGAAGTTGACTTGCTGTTGTAGTTCTACTCCTACTTCACAAATTGACTAAACTAATTCTTTTGCTTTTGGTCCAAATGCCTGTGCCTTTTTTGTGACATTGGTCGTCAATGGAGGTTTTTTTCACGTTTATCTACCACTGACAATAATTCAAGTCAATATTTACAAATTGCTTACTTTAATATTGGGCAAAAGCATAAAAATCGTGACCCTTATGGTAGGGTGGTCACACTTTTTTCCAAAAGTATTCCAGCCCCTACAAAATATATACCAGCTTACAGAGCATATTGAGAGAAACATAAAACTGGTTGAATTGTGAAAATCGGACATTGCGTTATGGAATAATGCTTATTCAGATTTTTACAAAGGGGAGATAATTCTGCCGAATTACGTTATTGTTTATTTTTCAAAGAACTTAAACAAATTATATATCATTTTCAAGGTCTGAATGAGAGGAACTCAAAACTGCTTACGTTTTTAAAATCGGACATTTAATAAAATAGTTACACCCCTTTGAAGTTTTACTAAGGATGAAATTATTCTACCAAACAATTTAGTTCTTCAATTTCTACCCAACAACAATTATATAAATATTTGTTACATTATTTCAACCCTTCCCCGAACAAGACATGATTTTCACGATCATATATGAAAAGGTTTTGGAAAAAATTGCGACAAAAGAAGAACATGCCGATAACCAACATTTTCTCCCTTTGCGTAAATATTTTCTGGGCTTCGTTGTGTGCATATCATTTCCATGTCATTGCCTCCGATAAAAACAAAATTTTACGACATATGAAATAGGAATTTCAAACAAAAAAAAATCAAACTTTCAAGTGATCGATTATTAAGATTATATCTCTGGTTCGTGAAGAAATAGGCTTTCAAAACATTGACCCAAAAGAGCACCATACATTTGAACATGTCCATTTTGCAACCTCTAAATTCAATCTAATTTTTGGCTGCCTCACCCTTTCCCGAACAAGACCTGGTTAGACCTGGTTTGGACGTCCTGAACGGATTTTATTGAAGGTGAAAAGATTGAGGCGAAAGAATGTTGTTTTCTTTTACGCTCATTCTGTCGCCTGTCACAGCTTTCGAGTTGGATGACCATAAAGTTTTACTGTTTGGGAAAAGGTTAAATGGATGTTTAGGAAGCCCATGAGAAACGCCGATTTTGTAAATCCCTTTGGACTGAGCACGAAGTGCTCAAGATGAGCTATTGTGGTCACTCACCGTCCGTCTGTTCGCCCATAATTCCTTGAAACACCTCCTACTCCTTAACCATTGGGCCGATTTTGACCAAACTTTACAGGAATGTTCCTTGGATGACCATATTCAAAGAATGTTCGCGATTTTTTTTATTCGTCAAATAATATGGGCGTGGCAGGGCAAGGCTTATCGAACTTTGAGAAATCATGATATCATTCTTAACAAATCAACCATTCGGCCAATTTCAACCAAACTTTGCAAGAATGTTCTTTGAGTCACTGTCGTCAACATTTATGAATAAATTTAGGATGAATGGAGTTAAGACAGAAATTATCGATAAATCACGGGGAATTGAAAAACACTTCCCATTGTTAAAGCCTTTGCGCTTGAATGCGCTAAGCTAAAAGCACAAGATGTTTTATTATTTGAATAGATAGGATGTTGAAGAACATATGTAGGCTTTTCTAGGCTTTTCTGCCGCATAGTTCTTGCCATTTGAAGCCGAGTAAAATGACCTATTTTGAATACCTAATCATCGACTCATAATTCATCGGTTCATCGTATTAACATACACGGATGAATAGATCAATTTTCCCTCTTTAATTTGATATAAGATTTATGAAAATCCGTTAAGAAATGGCAGTGCCAAAGCAATTTTATCACACATACCCACGCGTTCTTCTAAGGTAACGACCGAGTTCAAACAAAGAAACGCAGAGTTGACCCACTTTTTCAAATAGAGATTTAACACGAAAAGAACGTGTATAAGGTAAAAGTATTTTATCATAATAAAATATAACTATTTAGCTTTAAGTTTTTACACACTTTTTGGCAATTTAATGTGTTATTTAGGCTGAAAATGCCGTTTGTAAATTACTCGTTTTTACATAGAATCAGATAGAGGCAGTATTTTTAAAACGAAACTGTGACCTCCCTACTTATGGTTCCAATAGGATAATATGCATAGGAAAAGTAGAATAAAGGTCCTTCCGAAAGGTAAAAGAAAGAGGCTTGCTTGGGATTCGAAACTGGGTTGAGTAGGTTTCAAAGCCACCGCGCACCCCATTGAGCTAACCAGACTTGTGACACCACATGATACATTACAAAGAGTCAACATATCGTTCTTCGATAATTACGTGTTCAACCTGATTTACCTGTTTTCAAATGTGCAATTATTTAAACGAGGTAGGTCATTCCGGGGTCAATATAAATTTATAATATGTTGCAAGTTGTAATTTTTTTAAGTATAGCTCACGATAAATGACCTGACAGAGCACCCCTAGCTATTAGCTAGGGCTGCTCTGTCAGGTCATTTATCGAGATCTATAAGCAGACTTTCCGCACTACCAACTGATGTCCGTATAAACGACGCTTTCTTGAACACCATGATACAAATGGTTCGTGTAGAATACATACCAACCAACATTATAACTATACCCGCACACCGCGTATGTCTGGGGCAGGCTAGCGATAGAGACAATAGTAAACAGGTAATATCATTATTGTCCAGCAAGATTAACCCGGGACATCTGCATATGTAATGACCCGACATCGGCGATGTTTTGTTAAGACGCTCAAGTAACGGACTTTGCGCACGAAAATTAAGTTGTCCCTGGTTAATTTGGGTGGACAATACAGGGCTTTAGTTGTACTTTTTTATGTATAGCTCACGATAAATGACCTGACAGAGCACCCCTAGCTATTAGCTAGGGCTGTTCTGTCAGGTCATTTATCGAGATCGGGTAGAATACATACCAACCAACATTATAACTATACCCGCACATCGAGTATGTCTAGGGCAAGCCAGCGATAGAGACAATAGTAAACAGGTATTGATTTTTTTAGTTTGACCGCGGAATGACCTGCTTTATTTGCATACTCACTTGGACGAGTTTATCCGATAAAAGGTATGTCGGGATTTTTCAGATAACTTGCACGAGATTCTCTACTCTCAAGGTGTGCCTTCAAAGTCGACTGCACGATAGCTCAACTGGTAGAGTCGTCAGTTTAGAAGTTCGAAAGCACGGGGTTCGAATCCCCACAGAACTCAGATTTACAACTCTGTTCATCTCCTATCCCCTCGTTGGTGACATGAAGACGCCATTGGCGATCGAGCTCCTTATGTTAGGTCATAATTTTACTGACCCCAGTGGCTTCTGGACAATTTTTGTCTACATATGTGGAAGATTGATTTCTGTTGTAGTTCTGCTGCTACTTCGCAAATTAACTTGGTTCATTCAAAACTATACATAATAAAAAAGTTTTGCAACAAAATGTAAATATCTGTAGTAACCAAAATAGTTTTATTTTAACGTAAAATCAAACGTTTACACAATAGATTATAGCTAGAGAACACAAACAGATGAATTTTATACCGCAATCGCGTGCGTCTCGCACTCCAGGTTCGCATTTCCGGTTTTCATGTCTGCCATGGTATTCATGTGTATGGAGCATAGTTCTAGAAAACATTTAGGTGTGAACGTAATTGTCTTTGTCCAGCATAAAAAAGGCCACTAAAAAGAATTTTCTGCAACGCTGTGGGACTACGCCGTGGACTTACGTTAGAAGGACGTTATATCGCTAATGTGTTTCTAGGTGGCAGAACCGGCGAATAAGATGCCTTTTTGAATTTTGCGCATCTCAAAGCATAACTAACAATTAGAGGATGCTATTTGAGCCAATTTGTGTGGTTTGAGATAGTCCCGATCAAGGACGTCGTAGAAAAGGGCCACGAGAAGATGACCGTCATAATTTCGTTACGTCACGGCAAAGATGTTCCTTATCAACACCAAAACTTACGATTGGCTTCCACAGGAATTTCAATATAGAGTATCCACACTTACGAGGGGCGTTCATTAAAGATTTCCCCTAACCTACTTCCAATAAGTATAGAGAAATGAAACTTGGCACAAATATTAATCTTTCTCTACATGGCCTCTAGCAAGAGAGACATACTTCTGTCATCGTTTAATGCAGCTTCAGAGACCTGGTCTGTAGAACACCATAGATTGTGCCCGAAACCTTACATTGTTTTTATGGGGGCATCATCAATGACAAACTGTGGGCGCCCAGGATTCGGGCTGTTTCCACAGACTTACGTCCACACTTGAACTGAGTATACCAGTGTTTGACAAAGTCATATGATGGGACATCATCCCCACAAACTTCTTTCACGTCATCAAATACCTCCTTTAGAGTGCGACCTTTCAAATACAGGAATCTGATGACTGCTTGCTCCATCACGCTACCTTTCTTAACTCCATCACACGAAAATGAGAAACGAATTACATTTCAGAGCTGCAATTTTTCATGAGACCTATAGAGGTATACGGTAATGTATTTGTACAATTTCAACTTCCTACCTCAGCTGAAAGTAGGTTAGGGGAAATCTTTAATGAACGCCCCTCGTACCATCCGTGATCGTCTCCACAGATGAACGGTTATTAGACGTTGACCATACGTTGTAATTTCCGTGACGCTACACCATGAACGCACCAGACTTGACTGGTATAGAGTCCTAAATGCGTAAGGCCAAATTAAACGTATACAACACTGATGGACTCCAATTATCATCAATTTCTTTCTGATTTGTCACCCATAGAGCACATACGGTGTATTTAAGGAAGACGTGTGCGTGATCGTACTGACGCGAATGACGTTCAATCTCTTGATAAAGTAGTGAATGTTGATACTGTGTACAAACAATTTAAGTGAATTAGAAAACTTTTCACGGTTGTTCTTGCTTGAAAATGGCCGCACAGTCGATACCGAATTCTATTGTAACTTTTTATTTTGACCCCTCACCTACGTCAAGACAATGTTTCTAACACAATATTTAACGTTACCACAAAGCGACCTTTGAATGTTCTGCGTAAATGCATATGCTAAAATATATATAACGGTTGTGAAATAAATATCACAGAAAATACATTTTTTCAATTAACAAAGTCAGTGTTGCTAAACTTTTTTTACATGGTATATTTCTTTTGCTCTTGGTCCAAAGGCCTGTGGCTTGTTTGTGACATAAGTCGTCCGCGGGGGTTCTTTACACGTCTATCTACCACTGACAATATTTCAAGTAATTATTTATTAATTATGCTTACTTTATTTGGAAAAAGCATAAACAACGTGATCCTTATGGTTCGAATAGGGTAATGTGCATAAGAAAGGTAAAATAGAAATCCTTCGGATAAGTAAAAGAAGTGATACTGCTTGGTATTCGAACCTAGATCCATTAGGTTTCAAATCCAACGCGCACCCTATTGAGCTAACCAGACTGGTGAAAATATATGTTACATTACAAATACTTAACATAACATTCTTCGATAATTATGTGTTTAACCTGATTTACCTGGTTTGAAATGAGCAATTATTTTAATGAGGTAGGTCATTCCGGGGTCAGTATAATTTTATAATAGTATGTTGCAAGTTGTAATTTTTTCAAGTATAGCTCACGATAAATGACCTGACAGAGCACCCCTAGCTATTAGCTAGGGCTGCTCTGCAAGGCCATTTATCGAGATCGTGTAGAATACATACCAACCAACATTATAACTATACCCGTACATCGCGTATGTCTAGGACAGGCCAGCGATAGAGACAATAGTAAACAGGTAATATGTTGCAAGTTGTACTTTTTTATGTATAGCTCATGATAAATGACCTGACAGATCACCCTAGCTATTAGCTAGGGTTGCTCTGCAAGTCCATTTATCGAGATCGTGTAGAATACATACCAACCAACATTATAACTATACCCGCACATCGCGTGTGTCTGGGGCAGGCCAGTGATATTTTGTATTTTTTTATGTATAGCTCATGATAAATGACCTGGCAGAGCATCCCTAGCTATTAGCTAGGGCTGCTCTGCTAGGCCATTTGTCGAGATCGTGCAGAGTACATACCAACCAATATTATAGCTATACCCGCACATCGCGTATGTTTGGGACAGGCCAGCGAGAGAGACAATATTAAACAGGTTGTTTGTTTACATTTTTTTAATTCATCATTGGCTGCAGCTTGTTTAAAGCTGCAGCTATGGGGATAGGCTTCTTCTTAATCATATATTATTCTAACGATACCTGCAGATCGTGTATACCTCACGATAATCGACCTGACACAGCAGCTCTTGCCAATAGGCTGGGTTGCTCTGTCAGGTCATTTCTCTTGAAGTATACGTCTGGGACAAACAAGCGATAGAGACAATAGTAAACAGGTATACTTACCATAAATGACCTAGCAGAGCATTTCTAGGTATTGGCGAGAGATGCTTTGCCGGGTCATTTATTGTGAGCTACATGCTAAGTATATTTACATGGTATATTTGATGACCTAAATGATATTAAGAGCAGGACTGCTTTAATCGATATTATTTATCTGGTAGTAACTTTTATTTTGAATTCAATAAAATGTAATTTCGGCCTAAACCAGTATGTGCAAAAGAACTGATAATAATAAAAATGGTGATTAGATAAGACTTTGATGTTATACAAAACTATAAATGTACCATTTTCCATGTTTTCAGATAATATCACTATTCCAAAAGGTCATAAATGATGCAACGAAAATAAGCTTCGATTCAGAATTTAGTTTTGATTTGGTATGTATTTCTTTCCTACATGTTCAACCCATATTTGTCATTTGTCATGTCCCACTAAAATGATTATATAGTTTATCAGGATACCGATCACGTTAGAAAAGTTGTGAGTGTAAAATCAGATCCTGTTCTCAATAATTGAAGAAAAAATTAACAACACAGCATCCACTGGTGGTGAACTAAAACAATTTTCGCTACAACAAGGTATAGATATTTTGCATTTAAATGTGAATTTATAGATTGTTTTCTAATGACAAAGAACTTGTTCTAAAATCAGAACGGGTTTACCGTTTTGTATTGACAAACTGCCGGTGTTGTTATAAAATCTCGTAACTACGGCTTCGATAAAGCCGTAGTTACGATATTTTTAACGACACCGACGGAATACATTGATCGCGAAAAAACGTCCCTCGCTTTGGCCGAGTTCACCACCAGTGGCATTTGATACTAGTTGTTTGTAAAAGAAAAAAAAAACTCAAATGATATGATCGAAATATGAAAATTAAGTTCTTATCGAGCAATATCCTTTCTGGGTCAATGTACATGTACATTAAATGATTTACATGTAATTTTTGGCAAAAGTAAAGCTACATTTTCGTTTTTTGGGTACATTGACGGAAAAGCAACACACATGCTATACCGTACACGTACTTTTACATTCCTCTTGATTTGATATTATGTAGTATACATTTACAGTCGACACTCGTTGTGTCGAAGTCAGACGGGCCGTCAAAATACCTCGATATATCCGGAGTTCGACTCATCCGATTTTTTTTACAAACAATTTAGTCAAAATTATATTTGACTACTTTTGCCTCTCATCAATCTGGTTCATAATTGAAATAAAGTAGGAAAAGGAAAGAAATTGCTCGACACGAGCAATTTCTATCCTTATCCTACAATATTTCAATAGCTATACATATCAAGAAATTGTTTCGGTGGACTCTATTGATGAGGACGGGACCACCTTTTCATTTCGATTGAAGCGAAAATTCGACTCATCCGATGTCGACATAACGAGTATCGACTCTAATTATATCATGATGTGGCTACATGTGGCGTCTTTTTCAGGTCTATAAAGGGGATAATACGACAAATAAAGAATCGGTGACGATGATGTACTCTTGATATACTTAACTAGATTACTGGAATTCCAAGAACAGAATTGTTTGGCGTACTCTTGGTATACGTGAATGGATTACTGGTATTTCAAGAACATAATTTGTTTGGCGAAGTTTCGTACATCGGAAGCCGTAGTAATGTCGTCTATTGCAGAGAGACGTTTACGACTTTTGTAACCACTCTCTTTCACGGAAGCTCTTTCATTTCGCCTCTGTTATAGGAGCGTAAGAATATGAAAATAGTCCCATTTAAATTAGGAAGACTATGAAAATAATCCCATTTTAATTAGATCAATTCTTAAATTTGAGAGCGCTTCTGATGCAAAAAGAATAATATTTTCTTTCTCTAATGTATAATACAAGAAATGAAACAATTACAAAGTAACCAAAGAAGTTGTCCTTCGGAAGACCACGATTAGTGGACTCTAGCCGAAGTAGCCCCTTGCAGAGATAGATATGAAGTGCAACGAACGATCACTCTGCGTTGAGAATGCTTTTGTAACATGCAAGAAAGGGATTACTGTGTTCTGTTCGACGTTACAAACCTGAGTTGTATCCTCTGTCTGCTCGTGGAGAGAACAAGATATCGTCGTTCTCGTCAAGAATGCCGTAACTACAGCTTTTATAAGCAGTAGTTACGCCATTTTCGAACGCGACCGACAATATGTCACAATTTACAGAACAAATGAAAGCAGCAACGAATCGAAAACTGAACGATTGTTTCAGTTCTTAGCCATTACCAAGCGACAAATATCAAGACATGTCCAAATTCAAATATGTTGCATATGACAAATTTAAGGGCATAAAATTTTAAAGTTTTTTTTTGTCTCTTTGTGAAGAAAAGATAAAAGGCAATTTCTTCATTTTCCAAAATATTTTCCAAAGCCATTATTTTGAGGGGAGTCAAAAAGAGTCATTGTGTGGTAATGGGTTAAATCGATGACCGATGCTGAAAAATAACACGGATTTCGTTCCCATTGAAAAATTTTCCAACATATCGACGCTTTTCGACGAAAACCTCGTAACTGCAGCTTGTTTTAAGCTTCAGTTACGAGGTTTTCGGTGAATAGCAGCGATACCTGAATTTGCACCCTACATGTTGAAAGCAGCATCGAGTCGAAAATCGACCGATTGTTACAGTTCTGGAATTGATGACCGATGCTGAAAAATAACACAGACTTGTTCCCATAGGAGACTACATTTGAAAAATGACAAACATATCGTCGCTGTTCAACGAAAACCTCGTAACTGCTGCTTGTTTTAAGCTGCAATTACGCGGTTTTCGTTGAATATCAGTGATATCTGAATTTGCACCCTACAGGCGTTTCATCTGTCGAGGCAGACTTAACGTTGTGTAATAATCTAAGCAGGGGAATGCATTGTTAGAAATACGTATAGAATAACTGTCACTGGAACTTTTTTCCTAAACCCATTCCAACATAGTGCCCCTTCCGACGCCCCATTCGACAAATGCATAGGAATACATTGTGAAAAATGAAGGAATAGCTTGTGACAAGCTATTTCTTTATTTCCCAGAATGGTTCTACCAAGTAAGGCCGAAAAATATAGAATTTCATTTACCTGGTATTATCGTCTGCAGCATCTTTGAATTGGATAAGTCTAAAGTTTTGCCGCCTGGCAATGGATTAAAGGGAGATAATCGCGTCAAAACAGTAACTAATTGTATCAAATTATCCCTCTTTTCAACAAGACGAATTAACTTTTTACCACACATTGAATTTTTTTGACTCCCAAAAAAGAAAAAGGCTATATGGAAAACATTGCAAGAAATGAAAAAAATTGCTTGTGACAAGCAATTTCTTTACTTCCTACCATGTTTTCTACAAAAAAGACCCCAAAAAAAGATTAAATTGCCTTAACTTGAAATCGACGTCTGCAACATCTTTGAATTTGGAAGAGCTCAAACTATTGTCGTTTGGTAATGGATTAATCAACACTTGACATTCAAAATAGCTTACTCCTAAATGATATTGACTTGTTAGTTAAAGAGTAAAAAGGCTTAATTTTGTGTGTGCAAAGTTAATCTGGAAAGTTTTGACAATTATTTTTGTCTTATAAAATACTTTCATAAACTCAGATTCTAATTTGATATGACACGGCATTTCTTAAATCTGGCTTGCCTTGAGAGGAAAAAATCAGGAAACCTCATAAAGACATTTCCAGAAATGTTTTCTATACCATAACTAGATACATAATTAATCTACCTTTCAGACATTATACTTTTGTCTGTAAAAGCTTTCATATTTAACCCTTTCCCAAACAAGACCTGCTTGTGATGCCCCTTAGAGAATATGCTTTGGAAAACATTGAGGCAAAGGGGGAAAATGCTGATAATCAGCATTTTCCCCTTTGCCTCAATATTTTCCATGCTAAATTGTGCGCAAATTGTGTCTTTAATCACAGTTATTTTGTCCTCTACAGCAGCTTTCAAATTGGACTACCCTAAAATTTGGTTGTTTGTGAAAGGATTAATTATCCAAAATGTTGTTATGATGAGTGCTAATTGCGTTCTTATCTCTTTATCATGGATATCTAAAACAGATTTTTCATGAATAATTTAAAGAAAACTGCTTCAAGATTAGACCGATAAGCAATCGTAATAATGCCATGTCGATCAAAATGCATTTGAAATAAAGAATTTCGTAAGGCCATTTAAAGCTGCTCTTCCATACACTTTACCCATTACCACACAGTGACTCTTTTTGACTCCCCACAAGAAAATGACTATGGAAAACATTGTGGGAAATGAAGAAATTGCTTTTGACAAGCAATTTCTTCATGTCCCACAACATTTTCCATACAAAAAGACAGAAAACCCGTACTATTTCATCCACTTGAAACAGTCGTCTGCAACATCTTTGAATTTGGACCAATCTATTATTTTTGTCGTTTGGTAATGGGTAAAAGAATATCTGAAATTGTTTATGGGAAATTTATCTATACTGTATTTGGGAATTACATGGATCAAGATCAGCATTAAACGTCATTTTAATCAACGTTTATGTTGTTCTCGAATACGCGTCGCATTTCATAACCAGTAACAAGCGTGAAAGGATGACATGGGCCCTGACCAACCCACAATTGGGGCGCAAATAGTCATTTAGACTGTTTTCAAAATTTGAACCCAAAGAGTGCTTACCCAATTCTGTATAACTTATATGACTTAGGATTCTGAAAAAGCGTCCTTTATAGCATATGCCAAGGCAACCATAGTTTCGGATTGGCCTGTGCTTATTTGAGTCTAATCGGGATCCGTGCTGCTCTCTTATGGTCGCTAAACATCCAAAGAAGGGTTGGTTTAATAAAGAGTGTTATGAAGCCAGAAAACTATTTAATATATCGCGCAATAAATTCTTAAAAAACAAAAATCAAGAAAACAAGGAAATTTATCTGTCAGCAAAACGTGAATATACAAAAAGAAAACGTAAATGTAAACGGATATTTAAAATCAATGAAGGAAAAAGAGTCTCAAATTTAGCAAAATCCAACCCAACAATGTTTCTATTGATGACATGTATCAGCATTTTAATACTTTATATGGATCAACGACTGGTGAACATAACGGTGAATCTGATCCTACACATATAGTCCATGATCAGGATCTAGATTGTGAATTTACCGTAGAAGAAATCAAAACAGCTGTTTTTTCTCAAAATAACTCAAAAAGTCCTGGTACTGACAAACTAATATCTGAAGTATTCAAGAGCTCCTTTGATATTATTGCAACTTTTCTCCATACATTTTACAACAAAATATATAAAGATGGGACCTTCCCTGAAGAATGGTGTGAAGGCATCATAGTTCCTATATTTAAAGGTGGTAGTGACGAAGCAAAAAATTATCGCGGAATTACACTAAATAACATATTATCTAAGATTTATTCTAAATTACTTGTTAACAGACTTGTAAAATGGGCAAATAAGCACGAAAAATTGATAGATAACCAATATGGCTTTCAAAAGAACAAATCTACAGTTGACTGTGTATTCATATTGCATGTAATTATCTCTAAAACATTGTGGGAAAAGAAAAAACTATATGCAGCATTTCTAGACTGGGAAAAAATGTTTGATAAAATTGATAGAACATTATTATGGAAAAAACTTCTTGATCATAGTGTTAGTAATAAACTCATTGTAGCATTAAAATCAATGTATAGTGTTGTAAAATCTTCAGTTCGTTACAATTCACTCAAATCAAACCATATTGTCTCAAATATTGGAGTAAAACAAGGGGACCCGTGTAGCAGTATTTTGTAATATTGATGGTCTATTCTCATTAGATGATCTTACACTTTTCATGTTATTATTTGCCGATGATGCTGTAGTCTTTTCACATGATCCAAAATCACTGCAATCTATATTGAACGATATCGAACGCTACAGTAATGCCTGTAAACTTAGATTAAACGTAAATAAGACAAAAGTAATGATTTTTGAAAACAATCGCAGAACACCAACAAACTTTGATTTTTTCTTATACAATGAAAAAATCGAAATTGTAAATTCTTTCAAATATCTAGGTGTTTATTTCTTCAAAAATGGTAATTGGACACGTACACAAAAGATTATAGCGCAAAATGCAAAAATATCCCTACATAACCTATTTAGTGTCTGCAACCAGTTAGATTTGTCAACATCAAAAAAACTCGATCTTTTTTATTCTTTAGTAATGCCTGTCTTAAACTATTCTGCTCAGGTATGGGGTGTACATCCTTGTAAAGATATTGAATTTGTTTTCTCTAAATTTTGCAGAAGAATACTAAACACCAAACCTTCAACAAACTTAAATGCTTTATATGGCGAACTTGGCCGTACGCCAATGTCTATACACAGAAAAATTATAATAATCAAATATTGGATAAAAATTCTTCGCTCGAAACAAGATTCTCTTTTATCTAAAACATATCATTTGTTGAAAAAAGATGTAGATAATAGAATTACATATAGGGGTAATAATTGGGCAGACTTTGTTAGACAGACTTTAGAAGAAATAGGAATGCTTAATATTTGGGAAAATCAATTCGATATAGAAATAAACTTTGAACCGATACAACAGTGCATATTAGATATATTTAAACAAAATTGGTACTCAGCTATAAATAATTCCCCACGTCTGGAAACTTATAGTTTATTTAAACATGATTTTGAATATGAAACTTATCTTGATTTTATCAAGGAAACAAAATATAGAACATCCCTAACTAGATTTAGGCTTTCTTCTCACGAACTGGCTATCGAAAGTGGTCGATTACTTAACATACCCCATAATGAGAGAATATATAATCAAAGTACTGAAAGTACTGTTGGAAAGCAAATTTGCTGATTATGTCTAAAGGCCTTTCTAGTTGTTAGCAATATGAATTACACGGAGTTGGATAAAAGTAATTAATTGAATTTGATTCTTTAGAAAGTTACAAAATACAAATTATGAAAGGATAATGTCTGTTCCATATCAGCAAAATATACAGAACAAAAGAGAAAACTTTACGCTGCAAGATTTCTTGTTTCTGAAAAAGTATCGAACTAAAAGCCTAATTGTATTTTTACAATATTTCCATGGCATTCGGCAATCGTTTTGTCGAAGTTTCATTGCCTTGTCTCCTTTAATGTCAGAGTTACGGCCCTTAATGCATTTACAGCTAATTTCATCTAATGCCACATACGCGCGATAAACGATTCATTAGGGGAGAACGGGGCATCATGAACCACTTTTTGATAAATTTCAGATAGGGCTTTCTTAGTTTTACGCAGAGTGCTCTGGTCAATGTCACATCAAAGATCAACATCTCTCGCATGTTTCTAAACCTTTGGCAGATATTTTCGACATCCATAATCCACAGAAATTCATTTTAAACAGAGCTGGTGAAATGGTTCATTTAACCCCTTTGACGGGGTAGGTTGAACCAGTACATGGGGTAAGTTGAGCCAATTGGCATGTTTGTGATAATTATTCACAGATAAAAGAGATATAAACACCAGATTTCATTCATAATAATGAAAATGGATGTTACCTGCAATAATATCATAATATTTCATTCAAAGAATAAACATTTATTTGAGTTTTCAAGAGAATTCGATTAGACATACAACAGACAATTTAATAGGCCCAGAATTATTTTGAGCGTTTTATCTGCACTTATTTTCATAGTGGTTCAACTTACCCCGGTATACACCATGGTCATATACTTGTCATTTGTGAAGAACCCATCTTACGAAAGCAATAACGGAATTCAATTTTACATTCTGAAGATATCATATATTTGTAAAATGTAAAGAATACTGCTGAGATTTGCTGTACATTGTAGTACGAAGACGGAATGCATAAATTGTGAAAACCAATTTTAAGGTCGAAATTTCGTTTTTGAGGCATAAAATCCATCTAACAAGACAGAATCTCTCGCAATTTTCACCGATGAATACTATAAACATTCCCGCTTCGAATATTTACACCGAAGACGTGAAATTGAAAAGCATGCCAGAGAAATTTGGGGTGGTTCGTTTAACCCCGTGGCTCAATTAACCCCGGTCTCCCCTATTTTTACGGAATTGGTCATATCCGGGTTGCCAAAAAACCACAAAACATATCTCTTATCACTTGTAGCAAGCTCTAAAATAAAGGTCTAATCTGTCAATTTTGTGAATTACCCCCCTTTGACATAAACAAATAGGGAATTTAAAATGTCGAATTCTCCCAGCCGAAAACGACTATAAGGCATTCTAGCACTCTATATGTTCTCCTATACCCAATGTCATGTTCTGAAGTAGGTTTTCTTGTATAATAGACTAGTGCGACAGGTCACGGTTCATAAATCTATTTGATGTACAGGCCCGTAGGAACAGGAGGGGGGGGGGCTAAGCCCCTCCAATGTTGGCCAAAAATGCCGAATTTTCTTGACTGTAAATCACATAAAATAACCATCTTACCGGCTATCAACGAATTCATTCAATTTCGTAGTTTTTGTTCCACTTAAAACTTCTCTTTATCACTGTATATTGAATGCACGTGTGCTTAATCGCTGTATATTGAATGCACGTGCGTCGTCATCGATTTCTCCGCATTTTGTGGGAGCCTCGTTTTGAAAATGTCGATTTGTTACTATTTTTAGTAACAATTCACATGTATACAATGTTAATTTCCCATAAACCCATTGTTTGCCTCCGGAAGTTAATCTGAGTCTTCTCTGATGAAAATTCGCTCTTCGATATTTGGATGTCGCTATTTACATCGGAGCGCTGTCCAATTCAAAAACAAAAGAAAATTCCGACACAAGTTATGTCGCTGTGTCGGAATTTTCTTTTGTGTTTGACTGGGACAGCGTTCCGTTGTAAATAGCGACATCCAAGTATCATCGAGCGAATTTTCATCAGAGAAGTCTCGGATTACCGGAAGTGTTCTGCGGGTACGGACTAAAACATAAATGAAAGGAGTCTATACCCTAATTAGAAAGCATTTGATCTCTGAAAACTACATGTCTTACTTGCTAAAACATGTGTTCCGTCACTGCTTTATCCCTTTCCCAAATAAGACCGGGTTTGACAGCCCGAAAAGAAAATGTTCGGGGGAATATTGGGATGAAAGAAGAAACTGCTGATAATCAGAATTTTCTACTTTAACCTCGATATTGTCTTTGGTATTATCTACAAATAGTTCTAATTTTATCTAGGTATGTACCAATTTTGTCGTCTGCTACGGCTTTTTTTTATTTTGACCAATCTGAAATGTTTCTATTTGGGAAATGGTTAACATACCAACAATGTAAATTGATTTGATTCTATGTAGGCCTATTCATCTAGATCTAAATCCACGGTGGGTAACTCACATGACTTTAGGGAAGCGTTAACACCGAAAAAATCGTCCGCTTCAAGGTATGTTTTGTTTAATTTCTCAGCTTATACCCTATTGATTTTGATGAGATAAAGTGCACGGAACGCGCCCTTGAGAGGGCTATTCCCGGCTCTAACTCACTCTGCTCCAAATCCAGTGGTTTCTTCAAACATTCGAGCCAAAGTGTTTGTAAGTGCAAAACGAAAGTGGGAAGCATTCACATGCACCGAAGAAAACTTTCGCTTGAATGTTTGAAGAAATCACGGGATCGGAGCAGAGTTACAAACGGGAATAGCACTCTCAAATGCGCGTTCCGTGCACTTTATCTCGTCAAAATCAACAGAGTATAAGCTGAGAAATTAAACCAAACATACCTTGAAGCGGACGATTTTTTCGGTGTTAACGCTTCCCAAAAGTCACATGGGTTATCCACCGTGATATCTATAGATTAAAAAGTTAACACCGTTTTTTAAACCAAGTGGTGAAATGATTGCTAGTCTGATTTCTATGCATTTTGAGCATACCATCACAAATTCTGGTTTCCCAGATTTCTACTTTCGCTTTGAAATGCCTATAGCTACACGCGAATACTAGCAAGGCCTATTAGACAAGATGTCTATGTCAATAACCTCAAAATAACCACTTAGTTGATCAATCAATTATTGTGAACGCGATTAAATGCATGGCTTATCGAATATCATTGTTTAGTTTCGGACATTAAAACGTGTAAGAATTTGGGCATAGAAAGATTCTAAAAATAGACGTGTCCTAGTTCCTATTTTTAGCGCTTGAAGTGGGTCGCATATTTCATAGTTCAGTAAACTTGACTGACCCATTTTCAACGAAATATATTGGACTGGCTATTGAACCGTAATGAAAGCAAATTACTACGTGATCGTTTCTCCTCTTTTAACACATGTTTAATTGGATGTTTTATCATCGGTCACACAATTGAATATCTTGTGTACAACTATAGAATTCAATATTGAATATTCGAAAGGTTGTTCTTGTCATTGATCTTTGCTTTTGATAGAACTATTGATAGTGAGGAGGACCGGGAGATGTTGTGTGGTATGCAGAGAATGTTAAAGTGCAGAGAAGCACGACTGGAAAGAAAAGCAAATTTTGCAAATTTGCTTTCCAAAAATTGTAACGCCAACCAACTAGAAAATGAATACCACTTCTTATTAACATGTTCAAAATTCACCAATCTTCGATCGAAATATATACAGAAGTACTATTATACTTGGCCAAATATTCAAAAGTTCACAAATCTAATAACTTCTTCCTCTAAAACTAATATAATTAATTTATCAAAATATTTATACTATGCAAACTTGATTCGAACCTGATTGTAACATCATGTGCTCTTCTGTTAATCCATGTTCTGTTTCTCTGTTATAATGTATGTTTGTATTTGCTATAAAACATGTAATGTTTTCATGCAATAAAATATATGTATGTATGTATATGCATTGGTAAATGCGATAGACTACTAATTGAAGAATAAGATGGTTCTTGATCAGAGTGAGACTACGTATAACTATACATAGGCTGATCTGGAATATGTTGGTCTCAATACCTAGGAGTAACGTTTTCCATGATTCAAGCTAAAATATATTTTAGTTCACGATTTAGATTAATATGTTCTTTCATTGGGGCCCTTTCCTTGAAAAAAATATGCTCAATGAAAACAAACACAATGTAAACATATCTGTATCTCGATATTCAAAGCATACAAAGGCTGCAAGATGACATTTAGGTTTATCAATCAAAGGATGTGTGCATATACATAATTATGGACTTAGATCTGGAAAAATATCCTTTAAGATTTAATAGCACAGCCTGGTTCCAGATTAGACTGCGTATACACGCAGTCTTATTAGGAATCATGCTGTTCTAAAATAGTTTCTTCGTGACATGTAGAAGCCCCAAATGAGCAACATGGATATCTGTCAGTCTCCACTTCTAAAGGTTCTGACTAATCTTCAAATATGACAACGTGAAATTCTATAAGTAGGCCCTTAGGAACAGTGGGGCTTAGCTCCCACAAAGTTGACCAAGATGTCAAATTTTCCTTATTTTACACTGGAAATAGGGTCAATCCAATTAACTCCCCCGCCCCCCCCTCCTCCATATTCAGATATAGGGGCTTCAGCCCACCCAATATGAAATTGCTTCCTACGGACCTGATAAGGGACCTTTTTCCAGATCCTGGCTCACGTATAAGCACAAAAAACAGCGTTGGTGGGGGTATAGTCTGTAAATATTTACCTGAACCCGATGAATATGCAATGAGTATTTGTAAAAAGGAATAATCAATAGTCGCCAGCACTCCTCACTGTCGAGCAGAGTCGATAGTTTCTATAAGCATTGGGACTTTGTATTCTGCACGTGCTCATCGTATCCATATACGTCGGATAGTGATTATTTCGCACCATAGTTACTCATTTCATATTCAACAGGTTCATGTCAATATTTACGGAGTATAGGAAAGTAAATTTTACTGGTTATATATCAACATTATAGCGGACGAGAATTGACCTGGCAGAGCTTTCCATTCAATTAGCATGGGCTGCTCTGCCAGGTCATTTATCGTGAAGTATACCAGTCTGGAATATTTTTTCTTCTTCGATGTCATGTTTTGAATATCTAAAATCAGGATATGAACATTTTCTCAGACGACAAAGCTCTTGAGTAAAGTATTTTGGGAATGATTTTATCCAGTTAATCACGACGTAAATTCGGACCAAACAATAGTATTCGTGTAGGTGTTGTTATAAAATCCCGTAACTACGACTTATCCAGGCCGAAATTACGATATTTTATAACAACACTGACGGTTTTTCAATACGAAACCGTCAACCAACACAATTTATTGCTATATACTATATATAGTTGTTTAAAGTGGAAATTTATTTTTCCTGTTATCAAACAGCAAATCAGTATGCCATAGTCATGTGTCACTTATGTCAAATGATCATGTCACTGATGTTTTTTCCCGTTTTTTCGGGGGGGGGGGGTCAAACTACAATATTTGAAATAACGGGAGATCAAATTAATCCAAATCAACCTCATCAAGATCTCTTTTAACATGAATTGTGACAACAGCAAGAGAAAAGAACTGCAGATCTTGTTTTACGTATATTATCACTGGTGGTGAACTAAAACAATGTTCGCTACAACAAGGTATAGATATTTTGCAATTACATGTGAGTTTATAGATTTTTTTCTAATGACAATGAACTTGTTCTAAAAACAGACCGGGTTTACCGTTTTGTATTGACAAATTGTCGGTGTTGTTATAAAATCTCGTAACTACGGCTTCGATAAAGTCGTAAATCTAGTTACGATATTTTATAATAACACCAACGGAATACATTTTTCGCGAAAAAACGTCCCTCGCTTTGGCCGAGTTCACCACCAGTGATTAAAGCTTTAGTAGATTCCATTTGTTGATTTCTGGAAAGGTTGATAGACATATAATCGATATAAATGACAAATATATCATCACCTTGTTCAACGGTCATGTCACTAGCATTGTTTTATGTCGTTTTATAATTATGGCTTGGTCCTTAGGGTCAAGGTCATTTTGTCGTGCCATGTATAAAGGGTTAGTGTTGGCAGTACCAACTCCAGTCGAGCAAAGATAGAGAGATGTAAAAACAGACAAACGATCGGGCAAATCGTAACAAGTAACATGTTGATAATCACGTGATACAACAATTACATAAAATCTTCATTAATTTTGTTAATACAGGACCGATTTGAAATCGGTTTGAAGAAGAGAAGGTGGATAGACGTCACGCCTTAGATGGACGTAGAATATTCATGAAAAATGAGCTGAAAAAATTAATTGAAGATCAACAAAAATTTTAGTTGATCTTAGATAAATTGTTCCTCATTTGATTTTTGAAAAACCCATGTCGTGAAGCTTATTCCTTTTATTTTCCCATTTTGTTTGCTTCAAACCAAATTCAAATTGGTCAAGTATCATTGCAAATATTGGTGCTTTTTTGAAATTCTGAGTCACGTGATTAACCACCATGGGTACGTAGACAGACAAATATGCAATGTAAGAATGATACAATTCTAGAAAATATGCAGAAAGGCAGACTGAGAAATAGCAACAGTTGATAAAGATGTCTATGACGTACTAAATGGGTCAAAAGTCTTTGTAGAGCGTGCACGCATAAAATATACGCCTCGACGCATATTTTTTCAACTGCTCGCGTAAATTTTATGAGTCGACGCGTAAATATGCGCGTCGACGCATAAACATTACGCTAGCAGTTGAAAAAATATGCGTCGACGCGTACATTTTACGCGAGCAGGAGTAAAAAATGTGAAACTGAGGCTGGCCAATTGGAGAGGCGGTTAGAAACATTTCCCTTTATACCATAAAATTGGTGGATGAAACGAAGGATCTGATTTGTTAATGGATAAAATACGCGTCGACGCGTATATTTGTGCGAGCAGTTGAAAATTTACGCGTCGACGCATAAAATTTCAACTGCTCGCTTAGATTTTATAAAAATACGCGTCGACACGTATATTTTATGCTTGCACGCTCTAAATAGACTTTTGACCCATTTGGTACGCCATAGATTTCTTTATCATTTAATTTCCTAGTTTGATCACTTTCTCTACTTTGCTCAACAATTTCAGTCTTTACTGCAACTGCTGACCTGAATTAAACAAATAATTTGAATAAAACATCTATGAATCAATTAATTATTAGTTTCACAATAATTCACGGCACTATTAGACATTTCAACAAAGTCAACTGATTGAATGCGTTACTAGTATTCCCAAAGTGCAAAAAATGCCACGCAATCTTAATGACAACCAGATTTAATAGTGCTAATTATCTAGAGTATATCTATCTAGAAAACATATTGATTAGTTATATTAGAATTGTGGTAGCACATTAACTGCCAGTCGATGCGTTCGAAAATGCAATAGTCTGACAGTGTATTTTCAATGACATCTTTTAGACTGCGTGTTCCAAATTGAAGTTGTTGCAAAATATACATGTATATAAAATGGTTCTTAGAAGAGGATATGTATATTGCGTTTTTATTCACCTGAAAGGGTGTGGCTAAGCCAAAAGGTTATTCGACGAGTTTACTTCTCGATACCTTGGTTAACATAAGGGAAAACGTGCGACACGAGCATGAAAACATTTCGAAATTGAAAGACTGTGCGATTGAAAAACGTGTTATTAAAAAACCTCGTAAATACAGCTTGATTCAAGCTGCAGTTACAATAATTTGCAATAACACCGACGATTTACCGCTAATTGAAAACGCTGTTTCTCCTCAATCTTCAATGTAATAACCGTTTACTAGGCTCCGCCCTTTCTTCCGAAAAAAATCAGAATATACACCCTATAGCTCTAGTACATAAACTGACGAAGAACATAAAATGCAGATGTTTGATTTCAAAATGTGTCGTCGGAGATCTATATGCGATTGTATACCGCTTCCGTGGTCTAATGGTTAAGGCGTCCGCCTTGGAAGCGGGAGGTCGAAGGTTCGAATCCCGGTGGAAGCCGGCCTGGCGGGTTAGAACTGATGAGACCGGTTGGTGAGCCGCCAGCTAGTTAAATTAATGGTTACCGTAGACCCATCTCTGCCAGGCGCCCGGCATCATGAGTGGGGAATCGGGAGGTACTGCGTATTGAGAAAGAGAGTGTCTCATAAGCCAAAACTGGCTGGCCCTTTCAAATAGGGGTGACACTATAATAAACAAACCTTTACCTTTGTATAAGTAGTCAGAACAAGATGCTTGTAGGGCAAGGCGAGGAACTATCCCGCAAAGAGTCTTGATAAATTACTTTTGTCAATGAGGGGTCCTTGTGTCATCTAGGTCCATGGCGGACACACAAAATGTTAGGTGAATGTCATAAACTTTACTGTTGTTACACGAATAACATGAATTTACGTTATCAGCTTGCATGGCTTTATTGCGACTTTTTGTTTTCTCGTCATATTATATGAACTGCAAATTTAATAAATTCTGCTCAATATTTCTCTATGGACATCACGTATATTCAGCAAAGATAAATGAATTAAATTTGTTTAAAATTTCATAAAAATGGTACATCAAATTTCAAGTTATTTGCAAAAAGGTAGGAGTTGCGTTAGAAGTGTCTTTAAGCGTACAATTTATATTTTGATGGGAAAAGTTGAACTGGATAGTAGCATTTTGTATAATTTTAAAAGCATTATATTCGATTGCTCAGAGTGATTTGTTGGCAAAAATTGTAGTAGAGCTAAAATTCTAATCATGGGAAATGATTATAAAAATAGAAATCTATCAAGTGTAGATCTACTTTTAATCATTTGTCGCCATTACCTTAATTATTTGTTAAACATGAACATTAATAGTTCCTCTTGTAAAACAGCAAATCGATATGTCAGAGTGATATCTCTGCTTTCAAACAAAAAAAACTCGTAACTGCAGCTTAAATCAAGCTGCAGTTACGAGGCTTTTGTTGAAATGCGACCATACGTCACTTATGTCTAATGGCCATGTCACTGATGCTGTTTATATTTTGAAACAGTATGTTATGTAACGGGACATTGGTGCCAAAATGAATTCATATCAACCTGCATCTAAGTACATGCAGTCTGATCAAGATCCATGTTATAGCTTTCAATGACCTGTAGAAAATGCCTGAGAGAAGCATCTATCAAGGTCTACAGACAAGTGGGATTGAAGGTATTCTAACTTTTTTATTTCAAATACACACCCTATTTTGTGGGTACTCGTCGAGACGATTCCAATGAGAACCCTCAACACAGGGTTTGATGAACAATGAAAAAGTATTGCATTTTGAAAAGCCTCCATTCCCTCTTATACACTTAAAGACACTTCTAACGCAACACTTACCTTTTTGGTAATAACTTCAAATTTAGTGAACCATTTTTCATCAAACTTTCAACAAATTTAATTCCTTCACAATTGCATAATACTCGTATTTGTAATTTTCATAAAGAAACATTGAGTAGAAATGATAAAATTTGCAGTTCATATGATATGACTAGAAAACAAAAAGTCGCAAAAACGCTGTGCGAGCTGATAACGTAAAGCCATGTTTTTCATGTAACAGCAGTAAAGTTTATGACATTCTGCTTACATTCTGCGTGTCCGTCATTGACCTAAATGACACGAAGACACCCCCTTCTCATTGATAACGCATAATTGATGATGAATTTTTGCGGGATAATTCCTAACTCGTCCCTTTAAAAGTTCCTGTTCAAGTTATTGAAAATTTCTTAAAGCAAAAAGGCGAAAAACTAATGTCTGGTAACAAATTCGATGATTTTGTGCAATGCTGACACGTACAAAACATTATTTCCTACACAAAATAGGTGTAACTGAATTCTAGTATTGCTTCGCACATGAAAGCATGTTATCAAATCTTATGAAGCAGCGGCTCGAGATATGAGCATGATTTGGTGATACTGCTTTGGTGATATTGAATTCTGCAATTGCCTGGGGTTTTGTGACTTTTCATATTTGAGTCTTAGTGAAAAAGCTAAATATTTTTTTTTATGTTCGGATCAATCGATTTTAATGAAATTTACAGAAAACGTGTAAAGGTGGTTGATTTGTATTTGCCGAAAATTTCATAAAATATACTGCATTATATATTAATATTTATTTAATTCTGATGAAAAATGTAAGTGTTGCGTTATAGGTGTCTTTAAGTGTATGTAGCTCTGGTCATATTATGCGTGGGTATAAGCTGGCCTGAATTCATACTGGTCTCAAATCTCACACTAGCCCTTGTTTTTATTCTAGGTCATGTGTTTCACCTTTAGGTGTTTCCCAAATAAGACATCTCTTGTAGAAATGTCTTGGAAAAAACATTCAGGCTGACCCTAAATCTTTGATAAAAACTATTTATTTTGTCATCGACAACTGCATTATATTCTATTTGGACCGGTTCGAAAATGTGCCATTTGGAAAAGGGTTAATCGACATCCAATCGATATGATCGCCTGATAGGCCTATGTCACCCAATTCAGTGACCATGTCACCATCATTATTGTATTTTGATTTATAAACTTGTTTTTATTGCGACCTGGTCGTAGATATCATAGTTAATTAGAATTATAAATGTTTTGTTATTTCATGTAAAATGGTAGTTTGCTGAAAATATTTACTTTTTCATAAAGTCACACGGATTCAGACAGAGATTGAGCCGAAATTATAAGCGAGATAGCCGAATTTATGGAGAATCCAAACCCAAATTCAACTCCGTTACAGATGCGGTTGAATTTATTTTTTAACTGCCACTCATGCGCATACAGCGCGGACCAAGATTCAAACGAGATTCATACTTGAATTTCAATATGACGTCATCATGTATGTTCAATTGGATCACCAAGGACAACTCTATCGAATCATACCTTGGATGCATCTCGAAGAACTACTTTCAGGCTATGAATAGAATAGAATAGAACATAAATTCAAAACGTTCGTCTGTGACTAATGTCAACAATGACGCGACAATGATACTGAAAGTCATTGTTTGCAGTTCCAGTGTCCTCTCTTTTTAGAATGATTACAACCTGCAAGTCCCGCAAGTTGCCATGGTTGTGCATTTGGTTGACCTCGAAAACTACTTTATGAAGCGTAGCCACTTCCGGCTAAGAAATCCAATTTTTTTCAAGATTTCTTCATACACACACATCCAAGGTATGATTCGATAGAGTTGTCCTTGGTGATCCAATTGCATGTATGTTGTGACGTCATTTAAGAAAGTCGCATGTCCTACTGTTTTTGACCTACTTTCGACATCGCTTCATGAATTTGGTATCAAATTGCGAAAAAAATGAGTCGTTGCTTCAATAGTTTGTCGTAATCATTTAATCAGGTCATATAAAGCTTAAAAAGTGTACATTTCGTTTGTTTTTGACAAATTTTGGGTCCAAATCTTGGAAATAGTAGCTTTAATAAATTTGACCTAAATAACACAGATGACTTCCAGAAATATGCCTAGAAAATCAATTCCGAAACGCTGTCACAATTAGTTAGCTAATTTATTTGACGTTTAACCCTTTCCCAAACAAGACCTGGTTTTGACGTCCCTAATAGAAAAAGCTTGGGAAAACATTGAAACAAAAGAAGAAACTACTGATAACCAGCAGTTTCTCCTTTTGTCTCAATATTTTCTATGCCATATTTTACACAAATTCTATCCTTAATACCTCTCATTTTGTCATTTTTGGCGGTTTTTGAAGTGAGTCATCCTAACATATTGTCGTTTGGGAAAGGGGTAAACGTTGTTACTAATTGAATGCACTATTCCCAAGGTACAAAAATCTGTCATGAAATCTTAATGAAAACCATATTTTAGTGTTGCAATTACCTAAAGTATATATCTATCTAGCATGAATGATTATAAAATGCATATACGAGCTCACATTAGGACAAAAAGGCTGTGATTGCGGTATTTGACATTTAGCAATTGTTCCAAATTGAAAGCTTTCCTTATTGCGCCTTTCCTTTCTTTATGTTATTCATACTTTTCTCAGCAATTTATTTGTTAAAATCAGTGATTTTCTTTGGAAAATATTCATTTCGCTGATTTTTCGACGTTGAAAACCAACCTCCAAATAGAGATTACGTCAGAGACACGTAATTCCTGTCACAACGAAATCAACGTGATGATGGTATTATCACGTGACACATGTGTTGGATTGTTTGGCATACTCGTATGACGTACTAAATGGGTAAAAAGTCGAGATAGAGCGTGCACGCATAAAATATACGCGTCGACGCATATATTTTCAACTGCTCGCGTAAATTTTATGCGTCGACGCGTAAATATAAACATAGACGCATAAAATGTACGCGAGCAGCGCGTCGACGCATGCTTTAAATAGACTTTTGACCCATTTTGTACGCCATATACTCGTGTGTTGTCGGGCTAACGGAAATCAGCCGAGTTCTGAAAAATGAGTGCGGCGTATTCACAATATTTATTTCTGATTCTTATCTTTTTTTACTTTTCATTTATCACCCAACACTCTCAAAACAGTATCAAAACCATGTTTACATTTTAAATAAAAATCTAAATTTGAAAAGATCAATTAGCTAAAATCTTTGTAGTCTAAGTCGTGCAGAGATCTAATCCTGATTCAGGGTAGAGAATTTACTGTGAAGAGATTGCCTTTATCCTTGTTCTATATATGTTTAATGGCTCATATAATGCACATTAATCAAACATCAAATATTAAAGCTATTATGGCACAAACTGCAGTGTTTGTGTAACAAAGTTGTTACATACAGTTGCATATCTAGTCGTGCGTGTCTGAAAGTCAGGTAATAATCTATAATATGAAAAATATTTCACTGCTTTTCAACAAAAACCTCGTAACTGCAGCTTCTTTTAAGCTGCAGTTACGAGATTTTTGTTGAAAAGTGACGATACTTGAATTCAAAAAATGATAATACAAAAGCAATAAACATTCTACGCCCGACATGACAAGCTCGGAACAAGATTAATATTAACGACGCGATCATGTTAACAATAACAAATTCTGATTTGATTTTCTGACAATTTTGTGGCAGGCAAGGACTCCTATCTCTTATTTCATGCTTGTTAAATGTGTCGGATACTAAATCATTGCAGCAGAATATTATTGGTCCGATCACTTATGAAATTCATTTGTATAGTGGGCTCACGCTATCGTGAGCGATTTACGTAAAGTCCGCTATCTTCCTAAAAGTAAAACAAGATAATGCTCAGATAAACTTATCGCTTTCTAAAATACGTAATGGCGTAATGGTATGTTGCGTTCTGTGGCAAAACCACACTATTTACGATGATACTGTGAGTCCGAAAATGCTCACAATATCGAGTGTTAGTTATAAGCCTACTATTTTCTAGTTTAAATATTAACGTGACTCTACGACAAATTCCGTAAGCTATAATTTTTACGCATCGAGCGTTTATCAACATCCATTTCGTCATCTTCAACAGCCTCCAGATTGGACTAGTTTAAAATGGTCCCGTTGTTGAAAAGGTTCATAAAGAACAAATCGATATGATTGACTGATAAGTCACCTTGTTCAGTGGTCATGTCACTATCGTTATTGTATTTTAATTTATAAACTTGTTTTACTGTGACCTGGTCGTAAATATCAATGTTAATTAGAATTATTATTGTTTTGTTATTTCATGTTAAAAGTGGGTCTGCTGGAAATATTTGCATTGATATAAAGTCACACGGCTTCAGAGACAGACAGACGTATACATGTGAACTGACGATATGCCTTTATAGAAAGACAGAGAGAGACCAAAAGACAGACACAGACAGACAAAAACAGAAAGGCAGACTCGCAATTGTAACTGTATTTGATATAAAACTTTATTTGCTGTTTTACCTATTCAATTTGAATTTGTCAATTTATTCTTATCTTTAATATTCCCATTGTTTGAAAGCAAATTTTGACCTAAATAACACAGATGACTTCCAGAAAAATGTCTAAAAAAAAAAACAATTCCGTAACAGTGTCACAATTATTTAGCTAATTTATTCGACATTTTAACAACGTTACTAATTGAATGCGCTATTCCCAAGATACAAAAAATCTGTCATAAAATCTTAATGAAAACAACATTTTATGGCTGCAATTACCTAGAGTATATTTATCTACGATACATAAAGTGCAAGTAATCTAGCGAAAAAAATGCAGTTGGCGCGGTATTCGATATTTTACAATGGTTCCAAATTCAATGCTTTGCAGCCAGTAAAATCTTTGTTCCTAATTGGACAGACGTCACGCATTAGCTGAACGTGTTCGATTTTTGAAAAATTAACTGATAAAAAAGTTATTGAAGATAAACCAAAATTAACTTTTTTATCAATTGATTTTTGAACAATCCAACACGTCCAGCTTATTCCTGGCATTTTCCCACCTTCTCTGCTTCAACCCGAATTCAAATTGATCAAGTATTAAAAAAGATATTGAAGATTATCGGAAATTCTGAGTCACGTGATTATACACCATGTCTTTCCCTTCTATGTTTTTTTCATTTAGTGTTCTCAACAATGCCGTGGCACGTCCTGGGTTTTTTCATGGACCAGAACAGCATGGGGACAGTCAGAGTTGGATTATTGTGTGATGCATTGCATTATCAAGGGCCAAAACGAAAAGAATGTTAGCGCTGGTCAATACCAAATTTCGTTCCTTGACAGACAGAAGTGGCTATCAGCAGTTATATTTTAACTGCTGATAGGCACTTCTGGCTGTCAAGGGACGATTTTTCACTATCAAGGTCCAATTTCCCATTTAATATAAACATTACTGTGAATATAAATGTCGGGTCAGTCAATTATAAACAGATTTGATCAAGAAGGACTACATGAACTTTATTTGAAGTTTCCTTGGGCAGAAATACGTAATCTAGCTATGCAGGTAGACCATTCCTTAAGATATTTGTTTAATATATGTTTTACCTCCGACAACCTAGAATTGGTTCCTTAAAATCAGGGATTGTTTTGGGAACATTTATTTCGATGATTAAACGACGTTGAAAACGTCCTTGTTCTATGTTTAATGGCTCATATCAAACGCATTAATCAAACATCAAATATTAAAGTTATTATTGCACAAACTACAGTATTTATGTAACAAAGTTGTTATACACAGTTGCATATCTAGTTGTGCGTGTCTGAAATTCAGAATGTAATCCATGATATGAAAAAATATATAAATACATGTAAAACAAAACAAGACAAAAACAACAAAACTTCTACACCCGACATGACAATCTCAGAACAAAATTGATACGAATGACGCGATCATATTAACAATAACAAATTCTGGTTTCATTTTCTGACAACCTTGTGGCAGGCAAGCTTGTACATCTCTTATTTCACGTTTGAAATGTGTCAGATAATTATTCATAGCAGCAGAACGTAATTGGTCCAATCATTTCATGAAATTCATGTATGGCTTTGTATTTTCTAATTTACATCCAATAATTATAAAAAATATAATCATTTCAGATGTAAATAACAACAATTATAGTCGAAGTTTTCATAATTCGGATTTAATAGGGAAATAAAAACCAGACATGTTACAGTATCCGTGTTAATAATGATTTTTTGTGTGTTTGTTATATACCGATGTACTCTGTGTTGGATTTCTCCTAAAAAAAGACAATGCTGGTTGTGTGAGTTAATTCATTATCTAACGGTGTTATTATATTAGTGTAAAGGAGAACCACATGCACATTTGAGTGGGATATTTGTTGAATATGTTACTATGCCAGCGTAATCACGTCATACATGAACAGAAGTAATCGTTCAGTGGTGCTTAATAACAAGAAAATAGGTAAGAGCGAAATACTGATGAAATGTCTTACGTAGGCTCATATTTTAACCCTACTAGCACTCACATGTCAATTTATCTGTTCTCTGAAACCGCCAGGAGATATATTCTCTTAATTACAGTACAATTTGTTAATTGCACAACGAACAATAGACTCCTTTCATTTATGTTCTAGTCCGTACCCGCAGTTGATATTTGGATGTCGCTATTTACATCAGAGAATACTCTGATTAACTTCCGGTGGCAAACAATGGATTTATGGGAAATCAACATTGTATATATGAGAATTGTTACTAAAAATAGTAACAAATCGACATTATCAAAACGAGGCTCCCTAAAATACGGAGAAAACAATGACGACGCATGTGCATTCAATAAACAGCGATAAAGCGCACGTGCATTCAATATACAGCGATAAAGCGAAGTTTTAAGTGGAACAAAAACTATGTATGTAGTCATCCTGACAAAATTACCCAGTCTGGTACCCTACCTGTAGGGTTAAGTGATCATCTTCCTGTTTTTTGTAGTAGAAAAATTCAGAGAGGAGTTTTTAATAAACATAAAAACATTGTCATTAGGTCTTTGAAAAACTATAATGCTGATACTTTTATTCACAATCTAAAACTATGTGACTGGTCTAGTATGTTTACTGCCAAAACAGTGGAAGACTCTTGGATATCTTTTAAAGATAATTTTTTATCAGTTTTGAATGCTATAGCCCCTATAAAGCAAATCAGACTTAAGCAAAGGAGTGAACCCTGGCTAGACTCAAATATTTTAGAACAAATTAGCATTAGGGATGCATTTCTTTACAAATTTAAAAAATCCAAGGACAAAGATATGTACACTAAGTATTGTCAATACAGAAATTTAGTTCAAAGACTAGTGAAAAATGCAAAATCAGAATATTTTTCACATCAACTAGAAGAAAATAAGCATAATTCTAAGAAATTGTGGTCACAGCTGAAAGATCTTGGATACAGTAACAAGTCAAAATCTTCACCAAATGTTGTTTTGAACATTGACAATGAAAATTGTTTTGAAGCACATAAAATTGCTAGTCACTTTAATACATTTTTCACAACTGTAGCTTCTGTTCTAGTAAACAAATTACCAAACCCTTATAATTTTTTTAGTGCTGATTCTGATTCTTTTATTAATTTTTACAAAGACAGGAATCCAACTGGTATTAAGTTTAAACTTAAGACTGTAAGTGAAAATTTCATTTTCAAAGAACTCTGTAGATTAAATTGTTCTAAAAGTACAGGACTGGATGATATTCCTGCAAGATTTTTGAAAGATGCTGCTCCATTTTTAAAGATTCACATTACTTTTCTAATAAATAGCTCTATTACGTCTAACAGAGTTCCTAGTGAGCTGAAATGTGCTAAAGTCAAACCACTTTTCAAAAAGAATAATAGATCAGATGTATCTAACTACAGACCAGTCAGTATCTTGTCCATTGTGTCAAAAATATTAGAGAGAGCGGTATATACACAATTAGAATCTTTTTGTATTAAAAATGGTCTTTTATATGAACTCCAAAGTGGTTTTAGATGTAATTATTCTACTGACTCTTGTCTTATACACCTTACAGACCACATAAAAAATCAATCCTCCAAAGGCCTGTATACTGGTATGATTATGTTAGATCTACAGAAGGCATTTGACACTGTTGACCATAACATTTTGTGTAATAAACTAAAGGTAATGGGAGTTGAGTCAGTGGAATGGTTCCAATCTTACCTATCTGAACGTAGTCAAGTAGTAAATGTTAATAACACAATGTCTGAGTCAATGAATATCACCTGTGGTGTACCCCAGGGAAGTATTTTAGGGCATCTGCTTTTTCTATGTTATGTCAATGATATGAGTATTAGTATTAGTAAAAAATGTAAACTTATTTTATATGCAGATGATAGTGCTATACTGTTTTCTCACAAAGATCCACAGGTTATTAGTAAAGTTTTGGGCACTGAATTGGAAAACTGCAGTAAATGGTTGGTGGATAATAGACTTTCCCTTCATCTTGGCAAAACAGAATGTATACTTTTTAGCTCAAAGAGAAAGTTATCTAAAGTAAAGAACTTTAAAGTTGAATGTAATAACCATATTATTAATTCACAATCATCTGTCAAGTATCTTGGTTCTGTGTTAGATGATGATCTTTCAGGTACATCTATTGTTAATAGTATAGTAAAAAAGGTGAATGCTAGACTTAAATTTTTGTATAGACACAAAAATTGTTTAAACATGAATATGAAAAAACTTTTGTGTAATGCTCTTATTCAGTGTCAATTTGACTATGCTAGTTCTTCATGGTATAGTGGTATCACCAAACAATTGAAAAATAGATTGCAGGTTGCTCAAAATAAAGTTGTAAGGTTTATTCATGATCATGATTTTAGATACTCACTGAATGTAAAAGATTTTAGTAGTATTGGGTGGTTGAATGTTGAAAATAGGGTCAAACAGCTAAGGCTGAATCATGTTCATAAAATATATCATAAAACATGTCCATCTTATATGTTAGAAAATTTTAGCTTGGTCTCTAAGACACACTCTTACAACAGTAGAAATAGTAAATGTAACTTTTATATCCAATCAGTTAACAGTTTTACAGCCAACACCTTTTATCACCAATCTATTAAGGACTGGAATAGTCTCCCAATAATGGTGAAAAATTCTACAAATAAAACTGATTTTAAAAAGAAAGTTAAGTCTTATCTCACTCAAAACATGAAAATTTGTGAAGAGTCAGAATATATCTTTTATTAATATTTATTGTCTTAATCCGTAACCTATGCTTGAAAGTTTGATTTTCGTGCAATAAGAATGTAACATATGTATATCTTCAATAATATATTTTAGACCTATGTCATAGTTACACTATATTGGTCTGTGTGGAAATTTTAATTCATAAAATTTTCATAGATTTTTCTTTAAAACTTAAAATATGGCTCAAAGTGAGCCATGTTTTAAGTTTTAAAGAAAAATTTATACACTACTATAGGACCCCATTGGAAACAAGTTGTAAAACTTTCATGGGTTATCCTGTGTGTATATATATACATTATTGTCTAGAAATCTAAAGTAACAAACATACCAATATTTTGAGACTACGATTTTTAATCTTAATCAAACATGAATTTGTGATAATTGTAAATCTGTCTGTGCTACCTATAGATCTCTGCATATTTTACATCTGTGATACTTTGTTTTATGATCTCTTATATTTGTTTTAATGTATGACATGTATGTATATATTCACGAATAAATCAAATCAAATCAAAAACATGAAATTGAATGAATTCGTTAATAGCCGGTAAGATGGTTATTTATTGGATTTAGGGGGCCTACAGTCAACCGTTCCCAGTTTAAAATTTCACCTTTTGCCTCTACGGACGACTTCCGGAGGCTGTTGTGTGTGGGTGGTCTTAGTGGAAACTTGTCATATGATTGGTCAATGTATATGTCTTGGCCAATCAAGAATTCAAAAAAGATAAATGTGCATAATTTTTGGTGAATATCGTCAAAAGATTTTTTTGCTATAACAAATGTGTTAATTTTGTTTTGGAAAACTTTCTCATGGTGCGACTATCTTTAAATCATACCAAATCACTTACAGGAAGAGGTGCGAAGCAGCAATACGTCGTTTGTCTTCGAAATTCTCGTAACTGCAGCTTGCTTTAAGCTGCAGTTACGAGGTTTCCAAAGAAAAGCAGTGAATGGTTCTTTGCTTTGTTTGACAGCATATAACTTCAAACCCATGATAGCGCGATAATGATTTTGCTTCGTCTCTATATAAGACTTGATTATATTAGACATGTGTATGCTGCTTGTCTGGTTTTAGTACATTTTTATCTGGCAGTTTTCATTCTGCTATGAGGCTAAGGAAAATAGACCAGGGAAAATACAGTTTTGATTCTAGGAAAATATGGCATTAGATATACACGATGTATAATCACGTGACTCAGAATTTCCGATAATCTTCAATATCTTTTTTAATACTTGTCCAATTTGAATTTGGTTTGAAGCAGAGAAGGTGGAAAAATGCCAGGAAAAAGCTAGACGTGTTGGATTTTTGAAAAATCAACTAAACTGATAAAAAAGTTATTGAAGATAAACCAAAATTGGTTTATCTTCAATAACTTTTTTATCAGTTGATTTTTCAAAAATCAACCAGGTCCATCTAATGCGTGACGTCTGACTACATTCTCTGCTTCAAACCGAATTCAAATCGGTCCAGTATTTACAAAATTATTGAAGATTTTCTGAAAGTATTGTATCACGTGATTATCAACCGTGATATAGCTGATCAAAAATGTTGTCTTAAGAATCGCCATATAAATGTATAAGGCTATATTTAAAAAAATATAGATGGAGGGTTAAGAAAATTATTGCGATAATTTACTTAAATAAATCTCGATAGATATTTTGTTTATCGTTGCAAAAATGTGCCACCATACATTCGTTGATATGTAGTTTTGCATCTCCCGTAGAGAACAAAATGCCTGTAGAATTGGAGTAATGGATAATAGATGTTTCGGAAGTCGTTAGTAAAGCGAAAAGTAATTTAACGTTTTTTACAAGAAACTTGCATTTTGTGATAATTATTATGTAGTGTGAATCATATAACATTCTATTGCTTGTATCCGTTGATAAATTTCCAAACAAAACCTGGAATCGACGTCGCCAATATACCCAGTTTCGGAAAATATTTGGAGAAAAGAAGAAACGGCCGATTATCAGCATTTTCTCTTTTTGCTTCAACATTTTCTGCGCTATATTTCGCACATACCCTTTATGTAGGAACATCAGGTTTGCCATTTGAAACAACTTTCAAATTAGACTATCCTGATATTTTTTCCATTTGGAAAAGTGTTAAACAACAACTAACCATTTCCCGAACAAAACTTGGTTCGATTTCCTGATATCAATAGTTCGGGAAAATGTTCAGAGAAACGACGAAATTGCTGATACTCGCCCATGTCTCCTTTCAATATTTCCTACGTTATACATTTTATTATGATATCAGCTTTGTCCTACATCTCCTTTCACATTAGAATGGTCTAATTGTTGTGCCGTTTAGGAAAGGGTTAACCCATTACCAGACGTCAGAATTTAGGACGTTTACAGTTAGAAAGTAGTTGCAGACGACAATTCCAAATTGGTGTAATTTTCAAAATCTGTCCATTTCTTGTTAGAAAACATTGTAAAAAATGAAGAGATTCAACTATGTAGGTTGATCTCTTGCTCTGGATTCGTCATTATTTGCTCTGAGTAATGGAAATTTAACTCAATGAAGAAATTGTTCGTCGCAAGCAATTTCTTCATTTTCCGCGATGTTTTCATATGTATTTATCATGAGGGGTGTCAAAATGCATCACTGTGATGGAATGGGTAAGAAAAGTTAATCCGGAACGAGACCTTGACGTTCGCTATGCAGACTCGATAACCTTTTTGCCAATCGTTCAATAAAAATCGATCAGGCGAAGGAAATAATGTATTCTACTTATCAATAACACAGCGTCTGAAGCTCGTAAGTCACGTAAGCCCTTCTAAAGTAATACCTGGCTTTGACTGCTTTGAGAAAGTGTGTCCGGAGAAACGCTGAAAGAAAAGAAGAGACATTTTTCAGCACTTTTTGCTGTCTTCATATTTTCTGAACAATAATGTACACGTATCATTTTTCTATCAATACAGCTTTCATTTTACCTTCTGCAGAAGCTTTAGAATTAGGACAGTATTACACTTTGATGTTCAGAAAATTGTAAACATTGTTTACTGACATGCGATCTTTTTGTCATGATGCGGTTTGATCACCATTGCCTACTCTTGAAGTCGAGTGGCTGAAACATAAAAATCGCTTTCAACAATAGCCTTGTAACCACAGCTTGGTTGATGTTGCAGTTACGAGAGTTTTGTTGAAAATCATCGAATTAAGGTATGCATTAGGCCTACAGGAAATTGAGTTAGAATTAGAACAAGGTCCTAGGTTATAAATCAAGACTGATCCAGACCAGCCTCTGCATATCTTTAGTCTGGTCATGATCCTGAACATTCTCCTACGATTTCTTCATTACTTTTCACATAGTAACTGTTAGAAAACAGCATGGATCCTGGTCAGAATCTGCATACCAGTGTTCTCTTCAGCCAAACAAGCTGTATCGGCCCCACTACAGTTTCGTGTAAATCAGTGTAATCCCCCCCACACAGTTTTAAAAGTACCACACAGCTTAATTTCTCCAAAATGATCACAAATTAGAGGCATTTTGAGTTGTTTAATGTCAAAAACTGATAAATAATGCAATTTCGTAAGTATAATCAAAGTACTGAAAGTACTGTTGGGAAGCAAATTTGCTGATTATGTCTAAAGGCCTTTCTAGTTGTTAGCAATATGAATTACACGGAGTTGGATAAAAGTAATTAATTGAATTTGATTCTTTAGAAAGTTGCAAAATACAAATTATGAAAGGATAATGTCTGTTCCATATCAGCAAAATATACTGAACAAAAGAGAAAACTTTACGCTGCAAGATTTCTTGTTTCTGAAAAAGTATCGAACTAAAAGCCTGATTTTATTTTTACAATATTTCCATGGCATTCGGCAATCGTTTTGTCGAAGTTCCATTGCCCTGTCTCCTTTAATGTCAGAGTTACAGTCCTTAATGCATTTACAGCTAATTTCATCTAATGCCACATACGCGCGATAAACGATTCATTATTTTTACGGAATTGGTCATATCCGCATTATCCGTGTTGCCAAAAAAAACCACAAAACATCTCTCTTATCACTTGTAGCAAGCTCTAAAATAAAAGTCTAATCTGTCAATTTTGTGAATTACCCCCCTTTGACATAAACAAATAGGGAATTTAAAATGTTTGATATTCATAAATTGCACACCTGAAAAACGGACCCCTGTCACACTTAAAGGGTCCGTTTTTCATCCCCATAATTAAGATCAACAAAACGTTTAGTGTTTGGCATAACCAAGTCAATGAACGATGCGAAGCACATTCATTTAATTTCTTTACTTGTTGAATTTTAAAGAAATATGACAAGCAATGTATGTGTAAAGTTTTCACTTTTGTTCAGTATACTATGGTAGGTTCTATAAGGTTTCTATGGAAAATCCAATTGCCGAAAACATAGTGCTGTTTTAATTCATTTCGGGCACTAATTTTCAATAAAATGTTATAAGAAAATGATGTAGAAAGCAAGAAATTGGAAGGCATGTGGTCTTGGGTCCTCTCCAAACAGGTACTGGGAGAGCAGAGCCTCCTATCCGGGGGCCGAATTCTCCCAGCCGAAAACGACTTTAAGGCATTCTAGCACTCTATATGTTCTCCTATACCCAATGTCATGTTCTGAAGTAGGTTTTCTTGTATAATAGACTAGTGCAACAGGTCATGGTTCATAAATCTATTTGATGTATGACGTGAACTTTTGCAAAATTCGGTACAATGGACAAATTTCCACTAAGACCCCCCCCCCCACACACACACAACAGCCTCAGGAAGTCGTCCTTACAGGCAAAAGGCGAAATTTTTAACTGTGAACGGTTGACTGTAAATCAAATAAAATAACCATCTTACCGACTTTCAACGAATTTATTCAATTTCATAGTTTTTGTTCCACTTAAAACTTCTCTTTATCACTTTATATTGAATGCACGTGCGCTTAATCGCTGTATATTGAGACGTCGCGCACGGTATTGGGGAACTAAATGTAACGTCAAACTAGCGAACGTCATTATTCTAATAATTGCGGAACGTTGCAGTTTTTTCGTAGACGGTTGTGTTGTGCTTTTAATGCTTACTCTCTTTACAGACTAATGTGATTTAAAAAGACAAGACCATGTTTTAAGAAAATATCCACTATTTCTGTCTTTTGCACGTCTTAAGCTTTTACTCCACTTTGATTCGTTTTATTTTCGTCTTAAAATGCGCCAAATAGATACTTTTAAGGCTACACCAATTAAAAAAAAGTTGACCTTTATAAAATTTCTGTCCACACGAACAAATTTGAACATCTTTTTTACGTTTCATTATTTTGCGTTGAAATTTTGATATGACAAACAAGAAAAAAATAATATTTCCATATTGAAATTAAATCGTTGTATGAATAAGGGAACCGGTATTTTTGAAACTCTAAAGGGTAAAAAAGTAGAGTTTTCAACGACCTGAAACAATTTCTGTCCACACGCATTTTATATCATTAATGCTTCGTTTATTATGCTAACTAATTTTCTTGTATATATTATAGAAATAGAGAAAAATAATATTTCTTATATCAAGTTTTGTTGCATTTCAGTCATTATTTCACAAAATATCAAACAAAATTGTCATTTTTCTGCGACGTAATTCTAATTGTTACACTGCGATTTTTGGAGAACAAACTGTGCTTATTTGCGTAATCGACATCGAAATTTGATTTCCGTTCGGCAAAACATTCTACAGCATTTCCACTGTCATATTATATACTTTTCAATGTGTTTGACGTTACTTAATCGCAAAGTTGTTTATAAATATCCGTCGCCGTTGAAAATTTATGTTACATGTTACACGCGTTTTTTCGCCGAATTTACGAACAAAAAATCTTTCTAGCAAATTTATACAAACTAACAACTCGAAAAGAGTATGTCATTGAAAAAGATAAGGGTTTTACGGTTATTTTGACATATAACAAAGTTTTGGGAAGAAAACCGGTTCTTGCAAAATTCAGTTATGAATCGCAGAGGGTAGCGTTTTTAGAAAAGTTCCCCAATACCGTGCGCGACGTCTGAATGCACGTGCGTCGTCATTGATTTCTCGTCTGCTATGGCTTTTTTTTTATTTTGACCAATCTGAAATATTTCTATTTGGGAAATGGTTAACATACCAACAATGTAAATTGATTTGATTCTATGTAGGCCTATTCATCTAGATCTATATCTATAGATTAAAAAGTTAACACCGTTTTTTAAACCGAATAGTGAAAGGATTGCTAGTCTGATTTCTATGCATTTTGAGCATATCATCACATATTCTGGTTTCCTAGATTTCTACTTTCGCTTTGAAATGCCTAGCTACACGCGAATACTAGCAAGGCCTATTAGACAAGATGTCTATGTCATTAACCTTAAAATACCCACTTAGTTGATCAATCATTTATTGTGAACGCGATTAAATGCATGGCTTATCGAATATCATTGTTTAGTTTCGGATGTTAAAACATGTAAGAATTTGGGCATAGAAAGATTCTAAAAATAGACGTGTCCTAGTTCCTATTTTTAGCGCTTGAAGTGGGTCGCATATTTCATAGTTCAGTAAACTTGACTGACCCATTTTCAACGAAAGATATTGGACTGGCTATTGAACCGTAATGAAAGCAAATTACTACGTGATCGTTTCTCCTCTTTTAACACATGTTTAATTGGATGTTTCATCATCGGTCACACAATTGAATATCTTATGTACAACTATAGAATTCAATATTGAATATCCGAAAGGTTGTTCTTGTCATTGATCTTTGCTTTTGATAGAACTATTTATAGTGAGGAGGACCGGGGGACGTTGTGTGGTATGCAGAGAATGGTAAAGTGCAGATAAACACGACTGCAAAGAAAAGCAAATTTTTTGCAAAATTTGCTTCCCAAAAACATTATGGGAAAAGAAGAAATTGCTCAAAATGAGCGATTTCTTCTTTCTTGTTATGTTTTTATTCACAATCATTTATAAAGACACTGTGCGTTTCAAGGTTTACAATACTTATATAAAATGCAACTACAGCTTCAAATTTCTGTGGAAACCCCTGCATACTATAATGAAAAGACTGAAGCGCAGAATTTGAATTAACTATTTTCTCATGACTTGACTCTCTTATTGGAATCTGTTTTCTAGTAGAACCTAGCTATTATATTAGCTATAGACTGTTTGAGCAAGCCACGTAAATGTTCAGTGTTATCTGTGAATATGTTTTACCAAGGATTATCAACTAAAGGTAGATTGATCTTTTTTAACCCATTACCAAACAACAAAATTTCGACTTGTCTAAATTCAACGATGTTGCAGACGACAACTAAAATGACTGAAAAAGAACATTTTTGAAAATTTTGTATGGAAAATATTGTGGAAAATGAAGAAATTTCACAAGCAATTTCTTCATTTTCCACATTTTTTTCCATAACCAGTTTCTTGTGGGGAGTGAAAAAGAGTCAATGTGTGGTAATGGGTTATCAGGAATAGCTTGGGAAAGACATTTAGATAAAACAAATGTAAAAGAAGAAGAAATAATTATGTTATACGTGTTTTTCTTTTCCCACAATATACTTATGCTATATATTGTAAACAGCCAATTTCAATACATAAACACCTATTTTGCTGTTTGCACAAATCGCCTAAGTCAAAACTTATGTCAACCGGATAAAAAATATATATGGTCATTTTAGCATGACACGACGCCTATGTTGGAATCTGTTTTCTAACTTAGAACATAGCGATATTTTATAAATTGGCACTGTTGAATTGAATAAATCTGGTAAATGATTTCTTGCGTGTGGACTTTGTTTTACCAAGGATTACCAATGTAGATCCATTTTTATAATACACGTAAATCTTGAGAAGACACTGCGGCAAAAGAAATAAATGATTTTAATCAACATTATTATCTTCTTTTGTCACAATATTGAATAAGTAGATCTATGTCGATTTTGGCGATTTTCAAAGTAGAATCTTGTGTGTCCTGGTCCCAGCTAAGACAAATCTTGCAGGTTTTAAGATATCTTTCTGATCAGTATTAATGACACATTGTTTTTTAACAATATGTCCGAATTTCAAGTAAAACCTTTCAGTTTGAGAAAAGTTATTTCACTTTTTTCCTTCCCCTTTGAAATCACCCAAAAACGATATACGAGGTTTTGTATTTACAACGACGAATATCTAGTCTGTCATGATAATGCAACATCTATGCAATTGGAATAGTCCACATTTTACCACCAGACAAAGAAGTATGCCCTTAAGACACGACACAATTTTTTTTTTTTTTTTTTTTTTTTTTTTTTTTTTTTTTTTTAACTTTTATTTTTCAGATAATTACATCGTTTATAACAAAGTTTTACATGATACATTTAGTAGTATATAAACTAAATAAAAGGGAGTAGCCTTACATACATTTTTTTTTCATTTGATTTACAGTTGACTATATACTCTATCTTTATGTTTAATCATCAAAGTGTAATTGGTCGCTAAAACCATATACTAGCGTTTTGGGAGATAACGAAAGATAAAAGTCGAAACTCAAACGTTTTGTTTTCATTTTCTCCATGCTTTCTTTTGATTGGGTGTTTTTAGAGAAGTTTCTTGTATTCGAAAACTGCAATATATCGTCAACTGTAAAATCGTAGATTATATTAATATTAAGTACATGAATAATCATTAAACAGATCATGAATTTGTAATAATTTGAAAAATAAAGTTTTACATGGAACAGAAAGAGAAAATCTTAATTCCACCGACAAAGGTGGTAAAAGATACCCTTTAAAGAAAGTGAAAATAAACACAAATATCCAAAGTATGCTATAGTTTTGTATATTTTATTTGGCTTATTATTGATCTTGTACCAATCTTTCAACAATTGCCCAATTTTCTTTTTTATTTTGATTTTTCTTTGTTTGCGTGATGATTTCAAGGGTTAGTTTGAGATGTCTTATGAAGCCGTTTCGAGTGGGTACTATTTTTTTAAAATTTGTTATTGTAAATATAACGTTTAAATTCTAAACATAAAATATCTAATTGAGGTTTGTCATCAAAACCAAGCAACACATCTGTACTCCTTAGTTGATCAAAATGGTTCATTTCATCTAGTTTTTTATCTATAAATTGAATGATTGGTTTGATTCTGTTACATTCGAAAAATAAATGTAAAAGGTTTTCTTCATTTGTGTGACAAAAAGTGCATGTTTTATCGTCGGTGATATTCATTTTTTGTAAAAGCGAATTTGTTGGAAATATCCTATGAACGATTCGGGTCTGTAGCCATTGAATAAATGAATCATCAGTTAATTTGAAAACATTTGAGTAAACCTTTTTCCAGTCTTTCTTTAGATTGTTGAATTCTAATAACCACTTATTTTGGCTTGTTGGAATATTTTCATTATATATCAATGTTGTGTAAGTGTGCTTATTTACATTTGGTTTAGTAATAATTGGAAATATATAGCTATTCATAGAAGGATTATGACATTGATTCAAAGATGAAAAATCAATAGGTATATGTAGCTTTTGTAAAAATGATTTAATCGCATTTCGGATGCTATAATACTCAAGAAAGTTTAATTTACCATGAACTAAATTCCTGAAGTAATCAAATGATTTAAAATCTCCATTTTCCGTAAATACATCTTTAATCAGGAATATTCCTCTTTGAAATAGGATTTTGTTGAAAATATATTTCGAATCGGTCTTGATTCCTTCATTGTAAAAAATAGGCGAATGTAATATGTGATTTCCATTTTGGAATCTAAATTTTTCAATATATGATATGTACGATCGTAGAACATCAATCCAGAATGCATTTTTTATTTTATTTACCAAAGTATCACAGTAGAACTTTCCGCATTTCATTACTTTATTAATATCAATACAGATATTTGCTAGATCATAATAAGATGATTCTGGATTTAAGACTAAGTTTTTTAACCATTTTAATTTCATACATTTAATAAAGCTTACGATATCTGGTATTTTCAGACCTCCATCCTCATAATCTTTGATAATGATTGAAGCTTTGATTTTTGGTCTACCATCCCAAATGAATTCTGTGAATAAGTCGTTTAATTTCTTTAAAAAATCCGATGATGGGATTGGCAAGCTTATAAAAAGGTGATTTGATAAGGGTATTAAAAGTGTTTTAATGACTACGATTCGGCCTATTGGGGTAAGTTTTCGCCTTTTCCAAAATGATACACATTTATTTATGCTAATCCATTTAGTATCAAAATTTAAAGCAACCATTTTATTAAGATCAACGTCAAAGAGTATTCCTAATAATTTAAATTGTGTGTCTCCCCAGGATAGTTTCCACCTTGTTTTGATAGATCGTGTACTGTACTTCAAAGATCCAATCCATATAAGTTTAGTTTTGTCAAAATTAACGTTTAACCCAGATACTTTGGAAAATTCGTCAAGGATTTTTAAAACGGCATGTAAAGATTTGTCAGATACATCTAATAAAAGAGTTGTGTCATCTGCGAATTGAGAAATAAGATATTGTTTACCTTTTATTTTAATGCCAGATATGTCCTTGCAGTTTTTAACTTTTAAATTTAATATTTGCGCACAGAGGATAAAAATATATGATGATATAGGGTCACCTTGTCTGCAGCCTCTTTTTACTCGGAAGTAGTCAGATATAAAACCATTTAGTTGTACAGAAACCTCTGTATCGTACAGAAAAAGTCTAATCCATTTTTTTACCATTTCCCCAAAATCAAAAAAAGACAAGGTTTCCTCGATAAATTTGAAAGATAATGAGTCAAAAGCTTTCTCAAAATCTATTAGCATTAACAATCCCGGTATCTTATTTTCGTCACAATGCTGCATTATATCGTATATTAACCTAGTGTTTTCTCCAATATGTCTGCCTTTAATAAAACCTGTCTGATCTTTTGATATTAATTTATCCAGTGTTAATTTCAATCTGTTCGCAATGGAACCTGATGCAAGTTTGTATAAAACATTTAAGAGGGTAATAGGCCTCCAGTTTTTTAAATATTGTTTAGCCCTATTTTCCTTGGGAATGCATGTTATATTTCCGAGCTTTATATTTTTTGAAAAGGACCCTGATATGAAGGCGAAATTAATAGAACGAACAACAAAATGGCCAATCTTTATCCAAAATACTTTAAAGAAATTTGAGGTAAATCCATCACACCCGGGACTTTTGTCGTTTTTCATGTTTCTCAATGTATCAGTAACCTCTTTGTAAGTCAATAAACCCTCTAATTGATGTGACTCGTTATCACTTAATTTATTGTAATCTATGTTTTGAAATTCGGACTTTAAATCGAAATCATCAATACAAGGGCGTTCGTCATAGAGTTTTTCGTAAAAATTCTTTGTTTCTTTTAATATCTGTTCCTGTGAGTAAATTTTTGAACCATCATCTTTTTCAATGAAGGGTATATTTTTATTCACACAGTGCTGTTTTTCAAGATTACAGAAAAAAGATGTAACTTTTTCCCCTTCATCAATCCATTTCGATCTAGATCTAATAAAAGCCCCTTTAAGTTTACTTTGTCGAATTTCATGTAGTTCTGTTTGTAAATTTGAGAGTAACTCCTTATTTGATTCATTTAACGTATTTTCAATTTCGCCAATTTTTGTCATTAGATAATTTTCTCGTTCATTTGTTTCTTTTTTCTTGTATGATGCATAAGAAATGGTTTTGCCTCTAATTTCCATCAATAGTGTTTCCAAAAATAATTGGTCATTTATGGTAAATTGTATTTCGCTTTTGTCCATATTCAAAATATTATTGTGGTCATAAACTGGAAGACTATATTGTAGTATTGTTTTGTCTATTTTTTCATTAATACTATTAATATAGTTGAGATCAGTTAAAAGAGAATTGTTGAATTTCCAGTAGCCTTTACCGTATTTTGTTTCTGAAAGTTTGAAATTTAAAACAATAAAAGAGTGGTCTGATCTATAACTAATATCTATATCACAATTTTGTACATACTCTATTAAATTATTTGTAACTAGAAAAAAATCTAACCTGCCTTGTTGAACAGGTGTAAGTCTTTTCCATGTGTATTTTCTACTGTCTCCGTGGATCTCTCTAAAAGGATCCTTGAGATTTCTATGTGATATTATAGATAGTAACAGTTTTCTTGAATTAATATTGTGGTTTGTATTTTTATAATTTTTGTAATCTAATTCCGGGTCTATAACTAAATTGAAGTCGCCACATATAACAAAGTCATCATTGTTACTCATTACGTCAATCGAGTCAAAAATGGTATTAAAAAATTGTGGGTCATCTACATTTGGAGCATATATGTTTACGAGTAGAATATTCAAATCGGAAACCGATACATCTAAAATTATGAATCGGCCATCGTTGTCCTTAATTGTATTATTTACCTTTACACCAGACTCTTTTCTGATTAAAATCCCTTACCCCCCGTGCATTTGCCCTCCCATGACTAAAATAGCATTCCCCGTTCCACTCTGAATATACAACTTTTTCCAAGCTATGTGTTAAATGCGTTTCCTGGAGACAAATTATATCTGCTTTCTTTTGATTAAACAGTGAAAACAAATCAAGGCGTTTTTTAATACTGTTAAGTCCGCGGCAATTGTATGACAATATTTCTAAATTATTCATTATTATATACAGATCGGTGATTCATGTTTCTAGACGAGTCAATTATAAAATAGATTGGTACAAGGTCATTTAAAAATGGAGAAAAATATGTTTCATCTGAATAAATTGGACTATAGCATACTTTAGGAGAACTAACAATAATAAACATAATTAAACAAACAAACGAGTGGTGTTTTGCCAAAATTTTCGCGTAAATACATAAGTTGCTCTGAATAAAATTGAAACAAAAAATGTGTGCTACTAAATCGCAATTGTTTGGTTTAGGAGATTTGAATGAAATATACTGGGCCTCTACCACGTTATGACACAAATTTTGTATTAGAATCTGTTTTCAAATATACAATATTATATTGGTTTAACCCTTTCCAAAACGACAAAATTTGCAAAAAATACCACAAATGACAAAATGGGTGTTAATAAAGATTAGAATTGTGTGTGATATAGCCAAGAAAATATTGAGGCAAAAGGAGAAACTGCTAGTTATCGGCAGTTTCTTCTTTTGTCCCAATGTTTTCCCAAGCCTTTTCTCTTAGGGACGTCAAAACCAGGTCTTGCTTGAATGGGCAAGGCAATGATTTTCTTCATTGTTGATATGTTTTATGAAAAAATGTGCAACAGCGCAAGGTAGAATGATTTTCTACTTACCGATATTTTTTTTTAGATTTGTTCTTTGTTATGCATTACCATTTGCATAATATGGTACGTTTGAGACGCTTGGGGTTGATGTATAAAGGTTCAATGATACGTTTCAGCTACATATTTATCTAAATTATTCTAAACGGATCCAGATGAAATGTTTGACAGATAACGAAAAAGTATCATGAGTTTCTCTTTAAATATGTGGCCTTCTAAAAGTAGTCTAACACGGTGGGTAACCCACGTGACGTTTGGAAAGCGTCCACACGGTAAAATCGCCCGCTTCAAGGTATGTTTTATTTGATTTCTCAGCTTATAGCCTATTGATTTTGATGAGATAAAGTGCACGGACCGCGCCTTTGAGAAGGCTATTCCCGGCTCTAACTCACTCTGCTACAAATCAAGTGGTTACTTCAAACATTCCAGCCAAAGTGTATTTAAGTGCAAAATGAAAGTGGGAAGCGTTCACGTGCAAGGAAAAAAAATTTACTTGAATGATTGAAGAAACCACGCAATTTGGAGCAGAGTGAGTTAGAGCCGGGAATAGCCCTCTCAAAGGCGCGTTCCGTGCACTTTATCTCGTCAAAATCCGTAGCGTATAAGCTGAGAAATTAAACAAAACATACCTTGAAGCGAACGATTTTTTCGGTGCGAACGCTACTCAAAAGTCACATGGGTTACCCACCGTGGTCAACCCCTTATTAGATTCACGCGACGTCAGAATTATTCGGGCGAAGTCGTTAACATTCGGCGGTGGAACTTTCCACCGCTGAATGTTTACGACGTCGTCCGTATAGGTTCGGATACGTAACGAATGTTAACGACGTCGCACGGAAAAATCCGTTGTCGCACGAATCTCATTAGGGGTGGAGTACCTTAAAACGTATCTTTGGTAGACATATAAAGAGTATCGTCGGTGTAAATGCAAAACCTCGTATGTCGATTCTTGCGATTTACAAAGTACAAACTTTGGTGCCCAGTTTAGACTATTCTCGCAGGTTTTGATATACTCTTACTGATCAGTATCTAATTTAATGAAACATTTTTTTGTTAACAATATGTCAAAATTTCAAGTAGAACATTTCAGTTTGGGAAAAGTTATTACACTTTTTTCCCTCCCCTCCCCTTTGAAATTTTACTAAAACGAGATACGGGGTTTTGCATTTACAACGACGATATAAGAATCAAACTGTTTTTCAATGCAATTCCCAATTGTCCCAATATTTTCTGTGCTTGAACACGCAGAAATGACATAGATTACATTGTAAACCTGTGTGAGAAATGAATTAAAATAGTACATGTATTTAAGCCTCAGACTCAGTACTATTATGTAATCGAAGTCTTCCCTAAATCATCTTTTATGCTCTGGTAGTAAATTACTATGTACCAAAATATATGTGACCCGTCACGTAAAAGGTGGCCTTTTGGGAAGTGTAAAACGTTTCAACCAAAGCCAGTCTGCGTGGACCGTGCAGACGGACTACTGTAAAATAACTCCTCATTTTAAGATAAGACCTGGGTAATGGGCTATGTGACCAGTTATGGAACGAATATGTATGGTGTGACAATAGACAGTTTCAAGGGAAGTAATTTTCATTGCTCTCAAATTGTGAAATTTTGACTTTTGTTGGTTTTTTTTTTTTTTTTTTTTTTTTTTTTTTTTTTTTCTTCTTCTTCTTCTTTCTTTTTTTTTTTTTTTTTTTTTTTTTTTATTTGCCTACTATTCATAGAATTTAGAAACATTTTCACAAACATTGTTTAGAATATTCCTCTGGAATCTGAGCACGCTCAATTATTTCCGTTGTAACGAAAACAGGCGATATTGCATCTAAAGATACTTAAAAATGCTAGGACTTAGGTACGTCACGGAATAAGTCGAAATATTAACAATTATACCGGAAGTGCATTACGCAGGTCTTACTTTAATGTATTTTATGGATCTAGATTCTTTTCTATATTACTACTCGTATGTACAAATGTAGGCCTATGTGTAATGCGACAATCAAAGTGCTATAGAAAAATCTTGCTAAGTGTAATAATTTATGTTTCTCGAAATTTGATTTTACTAACTTCCAAGAATATACCCTTTCGCGTGACTAGACGGGTCACTTACTCGTATATATTTGAATAAGGGTTTTGAGTATTTTGAGCAAGGATATGGTAAAAAGTCTTCTTAACCCATTACCACACAATGGCTCTTTTTTATTCTCTAGAAGAATATGGGTTTGGAAAACATTGTGGAAAATGGAGAAATTGCCTGTGACAAGTCGTATATGCAACAGAATCCTTTTTGTCATATTCTGATTCATCTACTTCTTCAATTGGCATGTTACGCTATTCACTTTTTGTGCATATACATTTGATACGCCCTATTTAGGGCCTAAATAAGTAGTTAATATACTAACAAAGTTCGGATGTATGTAGGACGTGAGATTTTGATATTTAGTTGATCATTTACTTAGCAATGGCGACTTTTGACCTCCATAGTGAAACAAGCTTGGGAAAATATTGAGGAAAAAATGAAATATTGATAGCCATTGGTTTTTTTTTTTTATTATTTTATAATAGTTTATGTGCTATGTCATTCACAAATTCAAAATTTATCAACTTTTTGTCGTCTGCGGTTGCATTCGAAGTGGACTACCCTAATATCTTGTAATTTTTAGGGAATGCTGTGAAAATATAATCGATTTTGAAAGATCTGCTTTTATCTTTTTGTGTGTTTTGCATAAGATTTTTTATGAAGAGAATATCGTATATCATCGCTTTTCAACGAAAACCTCATAACTGCAGCTTAAAGGAATCTGCAGTTACGAGATTTTTGTTGAAAAGCAGCGATACTCATATATGTACAAAATCCTTTTAGTTCCTCTGAACAGTTGCCTACATGTATGGTTCTATGTTTTGATGTTATTTGTGTATACTTTTCAACAAAAACATCGTAACTGCAGCTTAAATAAGCTTCAGTTACGAGGGTTTTGTTGAAAAGCGACGATATATAGACATGAAATTTTATGCTCGAATAAATCAGAACTTGTGCATTGCCTCTCCTAAATGAAAAATGAGGAATACTTTCAATATGGCAAAAATACAATTTCACATCCTTTTCTTTCAGAATTGTTTTGAAAATGATTTAAACAACAACAACAACAACAACAACAAGTAGAATCCAACAAACCGAAAGGAAGGGAATTTACGTGTAATACAAAGTACACGATGGTCCGAGTCCACCTAAACGTGTCCGGAAAACAATTCGAGTTTGATTCCTCCATACTCGACAACACTAAGCGTGGCCGCCTGTTTGATATTGTCAACGATGCTATCATCGAGGGAAAAGAACCACGATTCGCCATAGATCGGTCATCGGAAAGTTTTGCATCGATTCTGACGTTTTATGAGACCGGAAGACTTCATTTACCAACAACAGTGTGTCCGAATTTGTTTCTGGAGGATCTGGAATTTTGGGGTGTCAGCTTGGATAATTTGACGGACTGTTGTACATATAGGTAATTGAGTAAAATTCATACTAAACGGCAAAATCTTATACTTGGCATTTAAACATATTGCAGACCACATTATTAAGTTGACGATTTTTCTTATAATTGTGTGTCTTACAAAGTAGAAAACATTGTGGAAAAAGAAGAAATTGCTTGTCACAAGCAATTTCTTCATTTTCCACATTTTTTTCACGCGTTTGTTTTATCTTTTTAGAGGCGTCAAAAAAGTCATTATGTGGGATTAAGTCCCAAAAAGGCTAAATGTGTCCGAATTTGTTTCTGAAAGACCTAGAATTTTGGGGTGTCAGCTTGGATAATTTGACGGACTGTTGCACTTACAGGTAATTAAGCCTTTCCCAAATGGCAAAATAATGGAAATCTCCAAATTACAAAGGCACTGCAGACGACAATTTTAAATTAATGCTTCTTCTGTTAATTTTGTGTCTTTCTAAGTATAAAACATTGTGGATAATGACGAAATTGCTTGTTCAAAGCAATTTGTCCATTTTCCACAAAGTTTTGTTTGTAAGCTACATGCGTAACCTGAACATACATCAAAACCAGGCCCGGCTTTTGAGTACATGCTCAAATTCAATGAAATACTCTCCAAAGTTGAATGGTATTCGATTGAAGTTCGCGTGAATTTCGTGTGATTTGAGTACGGTGCTCAGATTTGAGTCTGAGAACGTAGGCCTATTTAAGGTTGTTTTTTTTTTTTTTTTTTCGAGAAACCAGTGCCAGGTCTTGTTTGATTGATTTCGAGCTGGGGACAAGTCCGAAAAGTGTCACAAAACTATATATTAAAATTGAACCTTCAGAAAATGACAAGCCGTCATAAATATTTCAATTTTACCGTCCCTCGGGTAAAACATAAATGACAAGCTATGCAGTATATCTCCAAACAAATTCTGAAAAATTAATGAATAATGGATTCTTGGTACAAACCAATTTGTCTCTTGCCTGAGACAAGGTCTTTATCTTTTAGCTTTGAATTTGAATGTCTAGTCTTATATATTCTGTAATTTCGCAAATATAATTCGTCGAAAATGAGAAATGCTAAGCTCCAGCATTTCCTTCTTTTGTCTAAATGCTTTCTGAATGCTTTCTGAAGCCTTTTTATAAGGGTGTCAAAGCAAATCTTCTCTGGGAAAGGGTTTAGTGCCCAAGAGTTGGCACATTTCTTTCCTTCAGAAAGAAAATCAAGGGATAATAGGCGAGGCTGGAAAAATTCAACTTCAACTTATCAATTAAAAAAAACGATTTCTACCACTTGATAACGTCGCCTTAAGGTTGTCTACCCGTAATGAGTTCGCGTGACGTCTCTATTATTCGGACGACGTCGAAAACTTTCAGCGGTTTAAACTTTCCACCGCTGTACGTTTACGACCGCGTCCGAATAGGTTCGGACACGTAACGACGCCTCTCGAAAAAAAAGCCGATGTTTTATGAATCCCAAAATGGCCATGTTACGTGCATTCTGCCTTAATACGAATATGTGTATTTTGACGATATTTTAAGAGACATGTTGTGTAATAATTTTACCACGTTTCAGGTTGTTCTCGTTCCTGGACGAGATCGAAACACGTCGACATTTCAAGAACGATTGTATAGAACTGAATAAGAAGTCCTTACCAAACACAAAAGAGTCGTCATGTTTCAACAAAGTCAGAAGAAAAATATGGGCCATTGTCGATTGTCAGGAAAGTAGCATCCCTGCAAAGGTTTGTAAAATTAATTGTCCAAAATAATTAATTTGCCGTATTAAGGTACAATATTCTTTGCATTAACCAATCAATTCAATATCATTTCGCATTCCATATCCGTATTACGTAAGAGACAATAAGGCATAAAATACCCATCAATTGGGTATATAGACGATAAATTCCAGAAGAACAAATGGGTGTTTACGACAAGAAGGATGCATTATTCAACTATCTTGTATTTATGGACCGTTTTGAAGTGAAATGTCATTGACCAGCCAATTATTACCAAAACTTTCATACCAATCAAGTGGTTTCTAGTTCGAAAACCAGCAGCGGACGATGGTTTAGGATTTTAAATTGACCTAAACATTTTGCACGAATACTTTAACACATCCTTGGATACCCAAGGGGTTTTACTTGCTTCATAAGGAGACCAATAAGGGTATCCGATGATGACTTTAACAGACTTTAGAAGGCTAAAGCAATCAGACATTGCCTTATTTTTGTTGGGAGAACTTTTCTACCAATAGCTGATTATATACATTATGTTCCGTAGTATTGGATTTCTATAGCTGGTCCTTTGAAACTTCAATAATTAACAAGTCTTTTGTTGGTCGGCTTCTTTGAACAGACGTTTTTATTACAATTGATAATTTATATTCATACCCGACTTTCACACAAAAGTGTGTCCTACAGCGCTTTAAGGTAGCCTACCCATAATGAGTTTCGCGTGACTTCGGAATTATTCGGGCGAAGTCGGAAACATTCAGGGGTGGGAGCCCCCCCCAAAAATGCCAACTGTTTCATATTTTACACTGAAAGTTTAGGGAAAATCCAATTTAGCCCCCCCCCCCCCCCCCATTTTCAAACGCAGGGGCTTCAGCTACCCTAATATGAAATTCTTTCCGACAGGCCTGCTTTGCATGCCAAATCACATGTTAGGCTACTTGAACTATAACGTATTCGATGCCGTTGTGGTTTTTCTGTTTTAACATTGATACAATCATCTATAGCAAATTGATATTGTAAACATGCCGATATATGGCAATATCTATTTTATATGTCTGAAACCACAACTGTTCCAATTGAACACTGATGCTACCCGCAAACTTCATTTTGATGCAGAGAGTATGTGTGTACAATTTAGCACAGCCAGGATGAGACAAATGAAATACAGTCGACACTCGTTATCTCGACATCGGATAAGTCGAAATTCCGCTTAAGTCGAAGTGAAAGTCATGCCCCATCCTCAACATATGGATATCAAAATGAATTTCGAAACAAAGACAGCCTTTGAAATTTAGTAGAAAAAGGATAGAAATTGCTCGTTTCGAGCAATTTCTTTCCTTTTCCTACTATATTTCAATCATGGAATCATATGATGACAATCAAAAATTGTAAAATATCGTTTTCATCGACAGTAATCAAAATCAGATTAGTCGAACCCCGGATATGTCGAGGTATTTTGATGGCCCCTCTGACTTTGACACAACGAGTGTCGACTGTAAATTTTCTTCTGCATTTTCTCCGTTTGATACCATGTCCTGTCATATCTTTTTTCCAAATCGGGACCTGTTTCGGACAGGACTTGATATACAGTAAACGAGTCCTTTTTGGAAAGCAACCCATTGTTTAGAGACCGTTTCGTATGATAAATTTTCAAGGATCATATAGTACATGTACTACTTAATATAAAGTATACATGATGAGTTAATTATTGTCTATGTCATTCATTGTAATAGATCTAAATAAAAAGACCCAGAAAAACATGCATGGCTATTGCAGACAGGGATTAGCTTACACAGTTGTGCGGGCTAGTCTCTGTCTTCAATACCCGTCATATGAAAATAAACTTTGAATGGCAAAATAAGAGAAAATTTCATTAAACTATGCATATTTCATGTTAATATTGTATATGTATGATTCTATATTATGATATGTAACATGTTGTATGATGTTGGATAAAAAAAAAGAAAAAAAAATCAAGGATCGATTCTTCGTGTAGGCTGAAATCTCGAAAAGGGCTCGTACAGCCCGGGATCAAGCCCCAGCCACGAGCATCAATTTGATGCCTTGGGGAAGCATTGATATAGAGGCAGATAATGGCAAATCTCGGTCCAGTCTCTTGGCTGCGTATACCTTTTGGGTTATATCAATCGATGTCAAACTGCACCTACGTATGGTCTGATTATAAGCCATACTAAACAAGATATCAAATAGGTTAAATGGCTGTTTTAAAAAGGTTTTGAATGGATATCGATTCCATTGGCTAGGAAGCGCATCAAAGCATGGTTGCATGAAAATGGTCATAAATAAATAAGAACGTAGACAAAAGCATTCTTCAAGGAAATTCGATATATTCTGATCATTTGACGGAAATCGATTAAAGCAAAAAACAATACTCCAAGCTATTCAGAGACACGTTTTATATTACGGACTTCCTTCTCAATCCCTGAGTGTGATTAAGAAAATAAAGCTTTTAGATTTTTATTCGTAGAATAGGAAGGGGATATTCAAGTCACCCGGTGTGTCGGCGTCTGGGTTGGCGTCGACTTAATGCTTTGGTTAACCCTTTCCCAAACGCCAAAAAATAGGGTCTTCTGATTCAAAAGCTGCAGTAAATGACTAAATGGTTGTAAATAAAAGTAGGATTTGTGTACAAAATAGCCAAGAAAATATTGAGACAAAAGGAGAAACTGCTGGTTATCAGCAGTTTCTTCTTTTGTTTCAATGTTTTCCCAAGTCATTTGTATTTGAGACGTCAAAACCAGGTCTTGTTTGGGAAAGTGTTAATTAAGCTATTACGTGCAAATCTCGTTTTGTCAAATCTCTGTTTCTACTATTGCTATTGCTCTGAAACTTTGCACATGCCTCTGTGGCCACAATATCAGCCTCAAGGCAAAGATTAAACTGGCATTGAATTTATGAAATTTTTACCCTTTTGGACTCAGAAATTTTTGTTAAGCTTTTGCTTGCAACTTGCATATATCCGTGATAACTTTTTCCTGTAACATCTTTTGCTTTCAAACCTTGCACATACTTCTGTGACCATAATATCAGCCTCTAGGCAAGATTCTCTGAAATTTGACCTCATGAATTTTTCACCCTTTTCACTATCCAGCACTTGATAGTCTTGCTGTCCTGAGACAGCTTTTGTCACTGTGCAAATGTCAAATTCAAATTCTGGATCCACTCTTATTAACTGGTTGGAATTAATTGAATTACTCTTATTCATTACAGCTCTACTGCATATTCATAATTACGATGGTCGTGTTAATTTTAATCAGCCACTTTTCCATATGCTATGCTTGATATATTTGTCTATAGCTATTTGATCACGTGTTGCTTTTGTTTGTTCGTATTATTGTTGTCTGACAAGAAACTGTAAAGTTTACGTCAATAAAGTATTGTCTATTGTCTATTGTTGTCCATTCTTTCGTTGAACCTTTACAACACAGAGCCCAGCGTGCAGAGATCACTTACCAAATGTGAAATCCTCGAATGCATACAACGCGAGGAATTTGTTGTTTAAAGCGTTGAAAATATTGAGAAAAAAGAAGAAAATGCTGGTCATCAGCATTTTCTTCTTTTGTCTCATCATTTTCCCAAGTTTTATTTCCATTGTGGACTTTAAAACCATCTCTTATGCAGCATGTAGGTTATAGTGCAATTTTACAAATGTATCACTTCTATTCATTTCAGTTTTTCTACATTTTGATAATAACAATGGTGGTGTTGTCTATTCTATCACTGGCGCTGAGTACAGAGCCTAGTATGCAGCGATCATAGACAAAATGTGAAATACTAGTCTAGGAGTATCTACAACACACGAAATTTGTAGTTTAAAGCGTGGAAAATATTGACACAAAAGAAGAAAATGCTGATGACCAGCATTTTCTTCTTTTGTCTCATCGTTTTCCTAAACTTTATTTCCATTACAGACTTTACAAGTTTATGTCTTTTTTTAGCACAGTGTGTATTTTAGCATAGGTTATATACATGTGCAATATTAGAATTGTATTATTTTTATTCATTTCAGCTCTACTACATACTGATAATTACAATGGTTATGCTGTCTATTCTATCACTGGCACTGAGTACAGAACCGAGCATGCAACGATCACTTACAAAGTGTGAAATACTGGAATACCTAAAACACGCTGAACATTCAGACTACGACAACGTTAAGGATCATTACAACGGAACAGATTGTGACGATTCCGAAACAGAATACGACGAAGACATATTTGACGAAGGTTTTGAAGTTGACGATGGCCAAGGTGGTACAAAAACCGTGACTGTCGAAGACCTTTCCGTTGCTTCTGACATCTTCTCAACTTTCGAAATCATTTTCGTAGTCTTCTTTACTGTAGACATTTTGCTGCGGTTGTTTTCTTGTCCGAACCTTGCCCAATACTTCTTCAGCTTGCTTAATGTGATAGATATTTTGGCACTAACGACATCGTACGTGTTATTGATAGTGGTCAACTTTGAACGAGAGCACCAATACAAGGAAAGCTGGTTGCACATTCTGAAGTATTTCCAAATTCTTCGAGCGTTGAGACTTCTAAGAGTCGTCAAGACTTTTAGAGCAAGCCAGGTGCTAGCTTACTCAATTAAAGAAAACATGAAGGACTTACTAATCCTCGGACTATTCCTATTTCTTGGTCTCAGCACGTTTTCTTGTTTAATTTACTTCGCTGAAAGCCGGTCCACGATTTCATCGATACCCGAGGGTTGGTACTGGTCGATAATAACGCTAACAACCGTAGGTTATGGGGACATCACACCGAAAACTCCAGCTGGACGAGTGATCACTAGTGTTTGTGCTGTTCTTGGCGTTATATTGATGGCCGTTACAGTGCCTATATTTGTCAATAACTTTCTTTCTCTATATCAATACGCTCTTGTGGATGAATTCATTGCGAACAGAAGGACAACTATAGAGAAAGAGAATGGACTAGTTGAACGAGAAAATTCTATTGAAAAGGACGCTGAAAGGGGCATTGTGAGTCAACGACATGAAAATATGGTCCTGTTTAAAGATAAAACTGCGGATATTCCTCGAAAAGAAGATGAAATAATAACTGTATCAAATTCGCAGGAGGCCTGGAAATGACTATTACTGGAGATACCATTAACAGTCATTGTGTCGGCATCGATCATGACGAAAAGAATCGTGTCGAAGTTAGAATTGTGTGATGGGCATTTCGGTCATAACCAAAGGGGAAAATAGCATCATACATGATTAAACGTTAAACGAATCCCACCATCGAATATAGTAGAAAAGGGATAGAAATTGCTCATAATTTTTGAGCAATTTCTATCCTTTATCTACTATATTATAAGTCTACGCGGCCTCGTTTATTTAAACAAAATAATTACCTATTGATTTTATCAAACAACTGCATAGGTTACGGTGACATCACACCAAAAACCCCAACTGGACGAGTGATCGCTAGTATATGTGCTGTGGTGGGCGTTATATTGATGGCTGTTACAGTGCCTATATTTGTTAACAATTTTCTGTCTCTATATCAATACGCTCTTGTGGATGAATTTATTGCGAACAGAAGAAAAAATATTGAGAAAAAAATGGTCTTGGTGCACGAGAAAGGGGCATTGAAAATGATACTGAAAATGGTACTGTGGGTCAACGACAAGAAAATATGGTCTTATTTAAAGATAAAACTGCGGACGTCCCTCGAAAAGCAGATGAAATAATAACTGTATCAAATTCACAAGAGGCCTGGAAATGACGATTTCTGGAGATACCATTAACAGCCGTTGTGTCGGCATCGATTTTAAAAACGAAAAGAATTGTGTCGAAGTTTTAATCTTGTAATGTTTTTGTGGGTTGTTTTTTTTTTTTTTTTCAGTCATAACCAAAAGAGAAAATAGCACCGTGAATGAGTCAACGTTAAACGAATTCCATCATCGAATATAGTAGAAAAAGGATAGAAATTGCTCATTCGAGCAATTTCTATCCTTTATCTACTATATTCCAACTCCATGTGGCTTCATTTATTTAAACAAAATAATTACCTATCAAATTTACCAAAGAAACTAGTACATAACACACCTAAAACCCCAGCTGGACGAGTGATCGCTAGTGTATGTGCTGTACTGGGCGTTATATTGATGGCTGTTACAGTGCCTATATTTGTTAACAACTTTCTGTCTCTATATCAATACGCTCTTGTGGATGAGTTTATTGCGAACAGAAGAAAAAATATTGAGAAAGAGAATGGTCTTGGTGCACGAGAAAATGACATTGAAAAGGACACTGAAAGGGGCACTGTGAGTCAAAGACATGAAAATATGGTCTTGTTTAAAGATAAAACTGCAGACATCCCTCGAAAAGCAGACGAAATAATAACTGTATCAAATTCACAGGAGGCCTGGGAATGACGATTACTGGAGATTCAATGTACCATAAACGCTCGTTGTGTCAGCATCGATTATGACAAAAAGAATTGTGTGGAAATTTTAATTTTGTGATGTGCTTTTCAATCATAACCAAAGGGGAAAATAGCACCATGCATGATTCAACGTTAAACGAATTCCACCACCAAATAGAGTAGAAAAAGGATAGAAATTGCTCATGTGAGCAATTTCTATCATTTATCTACTATATTCCAAGCATATGCGGCTTCATTTATCTAAACAAAATAATTACCTGTCAATTTTATCAAGCAACTATACATTAGTTACGGTGACATCACACCAAAAACTCCAGCTGGACGAGTGATCGCTAGTGTCTGTGCTGTTCTGGGAGTTATATTGATGGCTGTTACAGTGCCTATATTCGTTAACAATTTTCTGTCTCTATATCAATACGCTCTTGTGGATGAATTTATTGCAAACAGAAGAAAAAATATAGAGAAAGAGAATGACCTTGGTAAACGAGAAAATGACATTGAAAAGGACGCCGGAAAGTGCACTGCGAGTCAACGACATGAAAATATGGTCTTGTTTAAAGATAAAACTGTTGATATCCCTCGAAAAGCAGAGGAAATAATAATTGTATCAAATTCACAGGAGGCCTGGAAATGATCATGATAAGGAGGTTGTCAGGAATTCAGGTATCTAAAATGTAGCTCATTGAGCTAAATGAGAAAACAATCAACATTTTAAAGCTATGTTTCTCGTAGAGACAAATAAGCGTTCTGACAAGCGAAAATTTTGGAGAAAATAATATGTACTTCGATGGACTATTTAAAATGGCAATCTATTCGTTAGTAAGTTGATTAGCTCAAAGTAGCAATCAATTAGCCTAATTGTAGAATTGGATTAAAATGCGCATGCCATTTGAAGAAGAAAAAAGGCTATATATCAATTTCATTTTTTATTCACTTATTGATTTTTAACATTTGATATTTATTTTCATATTTGACGTGCATCTGTATAAGGTCTAAATGAACGGATTGTTTACATTTTGCCTTCGTTAACATTTTTTCCATATTTTCATATTGTTTGATGCAATTTTTCACGGAAAGAATAAATTGTTGCGACTTTGTTCAACGTTTAAGATATTCCACCCTTCATAAGACACCAAATACTTCCGTGACGAAGGAGATTGGCCGACTTTAGTCAATTTCCATTGTAATGAATAAAGCCGAAGATAGAAGCGAAATTGACCAAACGCAAATCGACAGATCGCTCCGCCCAACATAAAATTTAAGGCAAACAATGGGGATGTGATCGTTGATAGGGAACGATTTTATCCAGTTAATCGTGACGTAAATTCGGACAAACAAAATAGTATTCCGTAGGTGTTGTTATAAAATCTCGTAACTACGGCTTGATTTAAGCCGTAGTTACGACTCAACTCAACTCAACATCTTTTAATCGGCATGTCGGCACTTGTTGTGCCTTTGGCCAAAAGAAAACATTTACAAAATAATACATACACATGCATGAAAATAGCATCATACAAACAATTTCAATGACAAATAAACAACAACAACAAACAAACAAACATACAAACATAATTTGTAATAATTTATCATTATTCTTCATGCGTGTGCATTATAAGAGCATATGCTCCTATGATGCAACCGCATCTTGTTCTTTTAGTATATTGTTTCTAATATATGTTGCCTCCGATAAGTAATTGGCGACTTTAACCTGTATTTTCTTGCTTTTTGACGTCATCAAAGTATTGAACATGTTTATTGAAGGAAAAGAACACTTTATATATTTATTTCGACATTCGCGTAGTTTTGGACAGACTAGAATAAAATGATATTCGGATTCAACATAGTTATTATTGCACATTTTACAAGTTCTTTCTGATCTCTGTATGTTATTATATCTGCCAGTCTCTATTGCTAGTCTATGGTCCGATATTCTAAATTTTGTAAAAAGGGTTCTGAGTTTATCGTTTTTAATATTTATTAAATACGATTCTAACTCAAAATTTTTAAAATGTTGATAATAGTTCAGTCTAGACGATGCGGAAATGTTTGAAAACCATTCTTGTATAAATTGATCTGTAATACGTTGCTGAATTAAAGGGAAGTAATTTGTGTTAGAGATAGAGTCATTCCAAATATAGTTTAATCCTAGATTGCATAACCTTAATTTAATTTTTGAAATCCAGCTTGTTTGAACATTAATTAATCTTTGTTCTATATCAGCATAAGTACGTTTAAGTATGTTCACTTGAGATTTGCGGATTTTTAACCAATATTTTAAAGATCTTTGAAGGGCAATTATGGAAAGCGGGAATCTACCCAACTCACCTAACACTGCATCGTTAGATGATTTTTTGCCTACTCCAAGTATAATTTTACAAAACTTAATATGCAAAGAGTCTGCTTGTTTATAGTCATATATTCCCCAAACCTCGGATCCGTAAAGACATATGGGGGCTACTAATCTATCAAAGAGTGAAAGTTTGGTTTTGATATCCATCGGTATCCGCTTGAAAATTGATAATAAACCATACATTGATTTTAAAGCTTGATCATGGAGCGTTTTTACTGCAAGAGATAAATTTCCTGTTCTAAAAAAATTCACGCCTAAGTAACAAAAGCTATCTACTATTTCTAGTTGTTCACCATTTATTACCCATGCAAATTGGTTTGCGCTCTTCCGTTTTTCAAAAATACAAATTTTACTTTTACCAACATTAATCTTTAGACCCCATTTATATGAATAATCTGCAATATCATTCAACATGCATTGCAGACTTTCTTTATTTGTGGAAAAAACGGCAATGTCGTCCGCAAATAGAAGCATATAAAAACTAAGGAGATTTAGATCGTTAAGGGTCAAATTATCAAAATCAATATTGTCGCTTATGTCATTAATAAACAATAAAAATAAGATTGGTGAGAGTGGCTCCCCTTGTTTGAGACCCAACCCTATGTTGTAGAATTCAGAAAATCCCTGTTCCGAAGTTACCTTAACACATGGTGAAACATTGTGGTAAAGACTTTTCAGAATATTTACAAACTTCGAACTAACACCTAAAGTAATTAGTTTAAGCCATAGTGCTTCTCTATCTATAGTATCAAAACACTTTTCATAGTCAATAAATGCACAGAATAATTTATTTTTATTGTGTAAAACCTTTTGAATAATGCTATGAAGAATGAAAATACAATCTACTGTACTACATTTGTCCCTAAATCCGAACTGTGATTCATTGAAAATTTTCTCCTGTTCACACCATGTATTTAAACGATTGCGTAAGCACAGTGAGAATATTTTTGCTATTGTACTGATGAGAGTTATTCCCCTATAGTTGCTGGGGTCACTTTTGCTACCCTTTTTATGAATCGGTACAATTACTCCCTTTGTCCACGATTCTGGGTATTCACCTGATTCTAAAATAAAATTAAACAAACGAACCAGATATGGCGTCATAAATGTGTTAGCATCAATGAAAAAGTCCGAGGGTATATTATCAATACCCGGGCTCTTATTACGTTTCAAACTTGAAATGGTTTTTCTTATTTCTTCTTGTGTAAATTGTTTATCAAGGATATGTAAGTAATTAATATTGTTATCAGGTGGGTGTGCGTTATTGGGATTAAATGTAGATGATTGGCTGTCTGCCAGTTTTGAAAAGTAATCAAGAAATTCGTCCCTACCCACAACCGAATCGTTATTTTTCCCCTTATGTTTATTAATTATTTTCCAAAAATTCCTCGGGTTTGTTCGACTGAGTTTAAATATTTCGTCTTTTTGGGCTCTATGATAAATGCGTTTCGCCTTCTTTCTAATTCTACAATATTCATTTCTTTGTTTTAACAAATTTTGAAGATTTTCTTGTGAATTAACTTTTTTATATTTCTGTTTGCTTTTCATAAATGCAGTTTTTGCTGTCAAACATTCGTGGTTAAACCATTCAGGTTTATTCACTTTTTTATCAAAAGAATTATTTATGTGTACTTTTTTCCCAAAGTTCTGAAAGCATGTTTTGTACATAATTTCAGAGAATTCTCCCATACAATTGTCTAAAGTAATATCATTATTTTCCAATTGCGTAATTAAAGAATCTATGGAATCCTCTTGATTATTCAAAGATGTTAAAAAATCATCCTTATTATCATCATTCCAGACAATTTTATCAAACGAACAATATTCATTCCTTTGGTTTTTCAAATCAAAGGAATTTATTTCAAAATTAAAGTTAATAGCACAATGATCAGAAAATTCATTTAAATCTAAAACATTAAAACACGAGAAAAGATCGAAATTCGAATAATTGGTGATAACATAATCGACGATACTCTTACCGACAATTCCTTTGTTCATATTAAAACATGTAAATTCACCATTTTCAAGTCTACCGTTCACAATTCTAAGATCATGCTGTTTACACAGTGATAATAATTTCTTGCCAAAATTATTAATTGTTAAATCAAAAGTGCTTCTATATAATTCATCACCCTGATTCTCATCGTCTGCTGTATCAGTGAATCGATGTAGACCCAGATTAGGTACATAATCTGGCTCTGCACCGACACGGCTATTAAAATCACCAAGTAGAAAAATTTCACCTCGGTTACTATACTGTAATATATCGTCAGTTATGCTATCAAAAAAGTCATACTGATATAACTCTGAATTAATATTATTGTAAACACTAGAGTTTTCCGGGGGTATATAGGCTGTACAGAAATACAAATCCTTCTCTAAGTTAAATAACTGTCCATTTAATTTGAACCAAATTATCCCCCTTTGATCCGTTTTAACAAGAGATATTTTACCCTCCAACCAGTTTTTATAATAAACCATTAAACCTCCACTGTCTCTCTTTGCTTTTTTGTTAAATTTTGGACGAGGACAGTCAAAACACTGAAAACCGTTGATGTCAAGGTTACTAGATTTTGAATTCCATGTTTCTGTAAAAATCAACAAGTCATATTATAAAATTATATTGACCCCGGAATGACCTACCTCATTTAAATAATTGCACATTTCAAAACAGGTAAATCAGGTTAAACACGTAATTATCGAAGAACGTTATGTTAAATATTTGTAATGAAACACGTACTTCACCAGTCTGGTTAGCTCAATAGGGTGCGCGTTGGATTTGAAACCTATTGGAACCAGGTTCAAATACGAAGCATGATCACTTTTTTACTTATCCGAAGGATTTCTATTTTACCTTTCTTATGCACATTACCCTATTCGAACCATAATGATCACAATTTTTCATGCTTTTTCCAAATAAAGTAAGCATAATTAATAAATAATGACTTGAAATATTGTCAGTGGAAGATAGACGTGTAAAGAACTCCCGCGGACGACTATTGTCACAAACAAACCACAGGCCTTTGGACCAAGAGCAAAAGAAATAGTTTTTAATGAACCAAGTTAATTGGTGAAGTAGCAGCAGAACTACAACAGAAATCAATCTTCCACATAATTATGTAGACCAAAAATTGTCCAGAAGCCACTGGGGTCAGTAAAATTATGACCTAACATAAAATAAGAAAGGAGCTCGATCGCCAATGACGTCTTCATGTCACCAACGATGGGATAAGAGACGAACAGAGTTGTAAATCTAAGAAAAAAAGACGAAAAAATAAAACATAGGCGTAATGGTTCTGTTGGGATTCGAACCCCGTACTTTCAAACTTCTAACCTGACGACTCTACCAGTTGAGCTATCAAGCAGTTGACTTTGAAGGAACACCTTGAGAGTAGAGAATCTCGTGCAAGTTATCTGAAAAATCCCGACACACCTTTTATCGGATAAACTCGTCCAAGTGAGTATGCAAATGAAGCAGGTCATTCCGGGGTCAATTTAAAAAGTCAATACTTAGTTATTAAGCTAATAAAGTCCGTGTCCAGTAGCTTATTCACTATACCGTTAACATTCCATTGTAGGAATGATAAATACCGACCGCCACTGTCCTAGTCACGCCGTGTACGTCTGTCTAGACTTTCCACCGTTAACAATTCCCCTTCAATATACAGTTTATCGTAGGACATGACAGCCCTTTTCCCAGCATCACGTGCCTTTTTAAACTCAGGGTACAGTTTTTTACGCCGTTCCTGTATCTCTTTTGGGAATTGGTCACTAACCCGAAAATCCGTATCCATCAGCATGTCATATGATGCCCGTTTCACCATCATTTTGTCCTGATAGTAGTTAAACTTGACAACTATAGGCCTCGTTTTACCAGGCTTAAAGGGGCCTAGTCGATGTGCGCGGTCAATTTTAATGTCGTTTGCGTCCTCTATATTTAGTTTCTCTGCGCAGAAACCTTTAATTTTCGCATCACAATCCTCGTCTCTTCTCGTTTCAAACGATTTACATTCTTCTAAACCATGAAACAGTAGATTGTCTCGCATAGACCGTGCCTGTACGTCTAGCATGTTCTCATTGAGCCGATCATTCTCCTTTTTACATGCCGCTAGTTCGAGATTTTATAACAACATCGACGGTTTATCAAAACATAGCGGTAAACCTAGTCTATTGTTAGCACAAAATTCTTTGCCATTGGCATGTCGATTGTTTTGATTGTCAGTCGATTAAAGCTGTAGATACGAGATTTTGTAACAGGATCGACGATATTTTCCACATTTTGGTTCTGTCTCATACATACCATTTGAATTTTAGCAAGCCCAGGAAATTTTCGCTTGGAAAAGGGTTATAATACAATCATTTTGTCATTCATCATCGTTTTAACAATGAAATACTCTATCGCTTTGTTCTTTTAATGAAATATTTATAATTCAGCGGAGAATAATTCATAGCCCAACATTTGTTTTATGAGCACAGTTTGTTAAATTTATTCTGTTCCTATCGTTTCAATTAAATAAATATTCCTTTAACTGGTGTGACTGTACATTAACCAGGCCCGTAGGAACCAGGGATGCTTGGGGGTCGAGTTGGTAAAAAATGCTGAATTTTTCTTATTTTACACTGAATATTCAGGTAAAATCCAATTTAGCCCACCACTACAATATTCAGACACTGGGGCTTGAGCCACCAACATTTAATTGGTCCCTACGAACCTGTTAACCCTTTCTGAAACAAGTCCTTGCATTGATGTCTCTAAGCTAGAATGCCTTAACCCTTTACTAGAAAACGAAATTTTAGATTACTCCCATACGAAAGCAACTGTAGACAACATAGTTAATGATAAAGTAATTAGTAAATCACTTCAGGGAAAATATTGAGACACAAGAAGAAAATGCTGATCGTCAGCACTTTCTTCTTTTATTTCAATTTTTCTCACAGCATTTCCCTTAGGAGACGTCAAGCCCAGGTTTTGTTTGTGAAAAGATTGAAATTTACAATCAGAAAAGAAGGAAAAGAAGGAAATTTTCTTTAATTTCTTTCTTTTTTTTTTCAAAACGGTTTGCAGCAACATTATACATACGTATGTTTTTAAAACCCATTGCCAAACAATTTTTTTCTAGGTTTTGACTTCTCTGTTATCGTTGGAAATCACGTAAATAGAAAAAGGGAAATTATTGATTAACAATAATACATTGCTCCTTTTCTGCAAATATTTTCCATACTGACGTAACGTCAAATGTTGGAGCTAATTTGATTTTTTAGCGTTGTCACGAGGTTAAAGTACTGAATTTCTCCTTTGTTTATAGTTTAAGTATCTTATATTATATATCATTTTAAAGATGACAAAATTGCCTATGAGACTTGCAATTTAATTTCCTTTTTGGCGTACATATTTTCCGGTATTACTATTTCAAACATAAAACTTCGAACAAAAAAGCGGTGTAGAGATGTAACACGGAATTGTTAAAATTGAAATTAAGAATGCTATATGAAAAAAGTGAATGATTAAAATAAAACATTTTTTGTACAATTGTTTTCACTTGGTGTCAGATTGTAATATACCGAAATACGAATGATCTAATGCAATAATAAATGCAATATTTTTTATATTAAGTAAATGAAAAAATGTGTAGAGATTTGTAAAAAATGGCGTAAAAAAATAAATATTTATTTTTTAAAGGTCAATATCTTTTTATTTCTCAACGTTTTTTAAAGAAGGAAACACCCAAAAAATAGATTTTTAGTTTTATTCATCAACTCATCGAGTATATTTTGTTCAATGTTTTCACAAAGAAATATTTTAAAAAATGCTTTGTCCACAGAAATGTCCCCTGACGGCCAAATAACGTCCGTGGAAAATGAATTGAATTTTCTCTTCACTAATGCAAACAAAATAAACTGTTGAACATATTTTCATAGAGATAGAAAAAATAGTTTTTTTTCTTAAGTTTTCAAAAATGTTGATCTTTTTTAAAATCGGTTGAAAAATGCCGTAGTAATCTATTTTTTCCTTTGTCCACACAAATGTCCCATGTCGCGCTAAATAACGTTCACGCGTGCGAAACGTCAGCATAAAGCCGTCGTGTAACGGTATGCAGTGTTTTTCCTATAGATTAGTTTGTTTTTTTTTTTTTTGTTCTAAAAAAACGAGTCTTATCCACATTTGACAAATAGAAAAAATACAAATATGAATTAATATTTATATGAAAATCTGTAGGGATAATTTTCTAACTACGCGACTGCAAAAGTTTGTCTTCTTAGCCTTTCTCGCATCTCTAAAATGCATTATTTAAGTCTGAAAATTGCCGAAAATATAAAGATAGTACACGGACTATGTTAATGCAAGGAAATATAATTAAAGGATTGTTAGCAAAAAGCTAAATTGTGTAATTCATTTTAACAAATGCTAAAGCTGTGACATGTCATTATAAAACAGAAATAATTCGAGAAGATTTGTGAAGTCTCGCAAGTTTTAAATGGATGTAGGTACAATAGTCCCAGCCGAAAATAACAGTGACGTAGGCTGATGTTTACTGCTGCAAAACCAATCAATTCGTCTGGTTTGCACCGTTACAAATACGAACAGAGTTGATTGGTTGTCAAGTAGTAAATATTAGCCCACGTCACTGTCATTTTCGGCCGGTACTATTGTAGACTAATTACGGTATATTAAACATTATTTTCTTGATACATGTATATGTTTAATAAAGTTTTGCAAGTCGCTCTTTAAGTGTAGGCACACTTTTATTGAAATATAATAGATACAAAATTACTACGGAAACTTTATGCCTGACTTTCTTTAAGCGAAACGCTTTTAAGAAGCGCCGACGTGTTTTAAGTCATTTAGGCGTTACGTTTGTTAGCTCCAACTTTTGACGTTACGTCACTATGAAGCACGTTTCGAATACGTGGTATCTTTCATTTTCACTGGTGGTGAAATCGGCCAAAGCGAGTTACGTTTTTTTTTTTTTCGCGAACAATGTATTCCGTCGGTGTTGTTATAAAATCTCGTAACTACGGCTTCGATATAGCCGTGGTTACAAGATTTTATAACAACACCGACGGTTTGTCAATATAACGGTAAACCCTGTCTTTTTTAGAACAAATTCATTGTCATTAGAAAAAAATTTAAACTCATATCACATTTAAACGCAAAATATCTATACCTTGTTGTAGCGAAAAACGTCCCTCGCTTTGGCCGAGTTCACCACCAGTGATTTTATCGTCTACAATAGCTTCCATCTTGGAACAGTCTAGATTTTCGTCGTTTGATAAAGGGTTACTTGTAATCATGCTGTTTTGATGAAAATTCATTTTGCATTTTATGATATGTATATAATCACGGTGAGCTCTTTCCTCGGATATAAGACTTTTTTGTAGAATCTTTGTACTTTGTCCAAAAATTGATCCCAACTGACCAGAAAAACGACAAAAAATTCAGGCCCTTTTTCTGGTCGGTTGGGATCGGTTTTTGAGAAAAGTACAGGGAAGTTCCAGATAAATAATACATCTGAGAAAAGGGCTCGGTAAGACGGAGTACATGCAAGAAACCGCATGAAAATTGACGCAGAAATAAAAAAGTTATTGCACAAATTCTTACCCGAAGCGTGGTTAATTTGGCCGTAGTTGTCACCATTTCGCTTTCTGGTCGGTTGGGACAATATTTCGGAAAAAGTATCATGAGTTTTCTAATATATCATACATCCGATGAAAGAGCTCGATAAGGCGGGGTACATGCAGCAAACCGCTTGAAAATTGATACAGAAATAACAGAGTTATTGCAAAATGTCTTACCTGAAGCGAGGCTAGTTGGCATCAAATTTTGTGCAAGAAATAGACTGAGTTTCCCGTTATGTTTTGATAAACCGTCGGTGTTGTTATAACATCTCGTAACTACGGTTTGATTCAAGCCGTAGTTACGAGATTTTATAACAACACCAACGAAATACTATTTATTTGTCCGAAATTATGTCACGGTTTACTTGATAAAATCGTTTCCTATTGTCGGTAGTCGTTATCCATTCCATCATGCACAATCCCCACCGTGATAATTGTCGAACCTATTTGCTTTGTAAATAACAACGAAAAAAGCACTTTCCCAGCATCAATAAAATGAAGTAATTAATTTAACCCCTGGCGTTTTAAATAAGTGCTGAGATTAGGTTTATTAAATGTTGAAAATCGATCGAACTAACCATAAATTATTGACATGTTACGGTATTCGTTATTTCTCTGCAAAATAAGACCTGGTTGTGACAATATAAATAAAAAGGGCTTGTTCAAACATTCAGATAAAGGAATTTTCGGCGTTTTTCCCTTTTGGCCTCAATTTTATATGCATAATAATGCACAAATAACGTATTTTTATAATAAATATCAGCATTTTATCGTCTGCAACAGCTTTTAAATTGACACAACCTTGTTTTTCTGTTTGTGAAAAGTTTGATACATTACAACACAGTGATATCTTTTGACGCCCTACAAGATAAAGGCTGAAGAAAACCTAGTGGAAAATGAAGAAATTGCTTGTGACAAGCAATTTCTTCATTTACCACAATGTTTTCTACACAAAAACGCCAACAATTTGTGAATCCTATGCATTTGATATTGTCGTCTGCAACACCTTTGAATTTGGAACAGACCAAATTTTTGTCGTCTGGTAAAGGGTTAATGTAAATGAGCTTGAATATGGAAAAACGTCACTTAAAGCTGTTGAGCCAAACATGGTTCCAGATCATCCTGCGTATACACACAGTCTGATCAATAACCACGTTGTTCTTTAATGGATTCTTCGTGGTCTGTAGCAACCATATTTTTTTATGAGAGTAACATACAGTACGATCTTGGAAGATTGCTTATCAACGTCCAATTTCCCATAAATGTTACTTATCTAGAGCACTGGTGGTGAACTAAAACAATTTTCGCTACAACAAGGTATAGATATTTTGCGTTTAAATGTGAGTTTATAGATTTTCTTTCTAATGACAGTGAACTTGTTCTAAAAACAGACCAGGTTTACGTTTTGTATTGACAAACTGTCGGTGTTGTTATAAAATCTCGTAACTACGGCTTCGATAAAGCTGTAGTTACGATATTTTATAACAACACCGACGCAATATATTGATCGCGAAAAAAAGTCCCTCGCTTTGGCCGAGTTCACCACCAGTGAAAAGGAAATTCATTTGAAATTTCCATAGACAGAAATAATCTAGCTATGTATTTTGACTATTACATATGATATTTCTTGAATATATCTTTTACCCCAGACAACCTAGCATGGGTCCCTTTAATTAATAGAGACAGTATGTATAGCCTAGCATAAAAAATTGAATAATTTATGTTGGCCATAATCATTTTCGCCTCGGTGCCCCTTTTACTTATTTGAGAAAGGGTTAAGTTAATTAAATCAATAGTTTATTAAAGCTTGGCAACAGAGGCATGCTGCAGAAGTGCACAATAGACGCAATAACTGCACAGCTAATCGATTCTTAAAGGTCAGGTCCTGCATTGACGTTTAATCCATTACCAGATGGCAAACGTTTAGACTGGTCCAAATTCATGTTGCTGACGATACTTTCAAGTTAATGAAAATTTGTATATCTTGGTATATCTAGGTAGAAAGCATTTATGGAAATCAAGACATTGCATGTCACTAATAATATCTTAATTTTTCACAATGTTTTCTAAAGCATTTTTCTTGTGCGGCGTCTGTAGAAAAGCGTTGTGTGTGAATAGGTTAACTAGTGTAAATCCAAAATGACAATTTAAGACTGCACCAATTTGAATGTTACTGCACACATCATACTATAATTTGAGCAACGTTTGTCCGTTTGTTCCCCTACTCCTCCCAGGTCCTTGGGCCGATCTTCACCAAACTTGGAGGGAAGGTGGAGGGCGGCCCCGGGTATTAGCTTGAGGGGTTCATTTTTGAAAGGTCAAGATCATCGAGGTCAAAGGTCAAATTTATGTTTTTACGGGTCACGGGTATCGTTTTTACGGGTTACGGGACGGGATTGCTTACGGGTTACGGGACGGGATTAGGTGGAGGGCAGCCCCGGATAGGTCAAGGTCATCGAGGGGTCAAGATCATCGAGGTCAAAGGTCAAATTTCGAGACGGGTAAAATTGCTAGTACGATTAAATGTTTATAAGGCCAAATTTTGTACTTTTTATTTTAGGTTAGTGAATATTGAGAGAAGAAGAGAAAAAGAGATTTTGAAATATTCTCTTCCTTCAATCAATGTTTACGTGGTATCTATCACTTGGGGACGTCAGAAGCTATTCGAATCCACAAACATCCAATCTTCCTTTCCTAAACGACACTTTTATAGACCGGTCAAAATTCATAGATGGTGCATAAGCCATAATCAATCAATCGACCGTACACCAGCTCACATGTATTTGCATGTATAGAAATGTAATGTAAAGTTCTTATACCTCACGATAAATGACCTGGCAGAGCATCTATAGCTATTAGCTAGAGATGCTCTGCCAGATCATTTATCGCGGCTATACATGTATAGCCTATCGGTTATAAATGTAGATCTGTATACAAACACTAAAAAACAAGTTCATAGTTTTAACATTTACCAAACCATTTATCGTGAGGTATACGAGAGAATTAATGTCCTAACTCGTATATTCTCAAAAGAGAAAGTGTTTATGTTGGGCCATTTGTCAACAACAACAAGAAGTAAAGTGTTTGTATACAAGTCTACAGTTATAGCCGATGAGTTATAAATCAATATAAATGCATCGGTATTTTGATTACGCTCAACATAACATGATCTTTTTACGAGAAGTTTTCATGATTGAATTACTTCTACTTGTTCTTTTTACATTATAAAATAAAACATGGAAGTTACATTAGGCATGCCGCATTGCCATATCGACCGAGTTAAACCCTTTTGAAAACGATCAAATTCTTAACAAACCCTATTATGGAAGTCGCTGAAGTATGGATACCATGAAGGGATATTTTGGCTAACTTTTTAGGACATTATGCTTCAGTCGGAACAAATAGCTATGTTCTTATGACTCAGCAATTAGTCCTAAAAAGTACGTTTTAAACTTCAAAATACGTTGTTGAATACGGGGCCTGATTTAGGCGTCCCTGGGAGTAAAGGCATGGGAAAACAGTGAAATAAAAGAAAAACTTGTGATAGCCTTTCCCCTTTTGTGTCAGTATTTTCTGTGCAATATTGTAGGGCCTACATTACTATACTAAATAATATTAATTTATATAAGTATCGAAATATTCTATCTGCATCAGCTTTCAAATTTAACCACCATATTTTTGTCTTTTTGGAAAGGGTTAAATGAAAGTACATAAGAAGGCCTATTTTTCAAACGATATTCGTACTAAACGCAAGCAGGTTGAGCATATGGAAGAATACGAGACAGTAACAGTGACCCCATGTGGGCAAGTTTTAAAAATATGTGACCAACGTGTGACATTAAAATGTTCAGAATAGCAGCTATTTTTACGCAGTGCCCAATCTATGTTAACTTATTTTTAGCTAAAATTGTGTGCACAATCTTTTATAATGACAACAAAAAAGCGTTTCACTCCCGACAGCATATATACTGCACAATATGAGAAATTGTAATCCACGAATCACTAGATAGTAGAGTGCAGAATGCCCACAAGGTTGGTGCCTTCCTAAAAAATGTGAGTGGTAGATTTCTAGCTGAATGGGAACACATTTTAAAAGGGAAAAGTGTTTCGCTCCTGACATCGAATTCAGAGGGTTATTGCATAAAACAGCCTCCACATCCTATACCATTAAAGATAAGATGAAAAGTTAGATTGAAGATAATGATGCATAATGTTGCTTTATGTATTAGAAGCGCTTATTGTAGTATGCTATCACTGTGTTTTATTTACCATAGCTTAGAAACCTTGCACAAGTGAAAAATGTCACACAAAAAGCGTTTCACCCCTGACATTTTTGACATGTTTTAATGATGTATCTTTTTAAGTAGTGAAGCGATTTTCTTTAAACTTCGTACACAGTATATAGACACAATAACACATCTTTTTAGCATTGATTGTGTTGAATATGTTTCTCTGTAACAACAGAAGCATGTAAAAAGTGAATGGTCACATGTTTTTACTTGCCCTTGTGTGTTTCTTTACTGGCCAGAGTGTATTATATCTTTAATAAGATTGGTGCGATGTCGGAATTTTCGTGGGACGTCGTTAACAATCGTTAGCTATCCTAACCTATTCGGACGACGTCGTAAAAATTCGGCGGTGGACCGTTCCACCGCCGAATGTTTACAATTTCACCCTAATAATTCCGAAGTCGCGTGAATATCATTCGGGATAGACTACCTCACAAAACGCAAATTAAGGGAAGCGACTCATGTTCATGAAATCCGTATATCAGTACCAGTTAGCTACCATAATGTACTAGATCGACAGTGGAAGGTGTTTTGCCCGAAAAAATATCAGCCAGACTTTTTTTCATTTTCAAAGACAAGACCAAAGAACCAAATAGAAAGGACATGAGGAAAGTTTAAGGTAAAAGGGGGAAAATACTGAAACTCGGCTTTTCTTCCTTTGCCTCAAAACTGCAAATCATGTTTACGTTTTATTCTGCTTTTGGTACTTATACAGTAATTTAATTTGCGAAATTTCAGATCCACACTGTGTAGAATACTTGATCCATAGACGTGGATGGCAAACAGATACTGAGTTTACATCGAATTACTGGACAAGAACCAAAGGCAATCAATAAACAGAATATCACCAGTCTGCAACTTAAATTACTTTTCACACTCTGTTACTTAAATGCACAGCAAAAGATAATTAATGTTCAATTTCAGTAAAATATAAACCATCCAACAGACAACATCTTTTACAAATTTTGAAATCACATAAACAAGAGATGTTTGTAAAACATATATGCCCCCTCAAGGGCCTACATTTGATGTAGGTCAAAGTCCAAGGTCAAGTTAACAAGGTCCAAGGTCATGGTCTAATATGAAAGGTCTTGGTAGGAGGTGTCTATGTGTGAAATATCAAAGCTGTATATGTAAAAGTAAAATGAAACATAGGCAAGGTTAAAGTTTTTAAAAGTAGGCCAAATGCCAAGGTCAAGGTCATGGTCAAATGTGAAAGGTCTTGGTTGGAGGTGTCCATGTGTGAATTATCAAGGCTTTAGGTGTAAAAGGACATGAAATATATGCCTAGTTTCAGTCTTTTTAAAAGTAGGTCAAACTCCAAGGTCAAGGTTGCAATATTCAAGGTCATTGTCAAATGTGAAAGGTCTTGGTAGGAGGTGCCTGTGTGAAATATCAAGGCTGTAGGTGTAATAGGACATAAGATAAAGGCTAGGCTAAAGATTTCTAAAAGTATGTAAAAATCAAAGGTCTTGGTAGGAGGTGTCCATGTGTGAAATATTGAGACTGTATAGGTAACAGGACATGAGATATAGGCCTAGTTTAAGTTTTTTAAAAGTAGGTCAAACTCCAAGGTCAAAGTCCAAGGTCATGGTCAAAAGTGAAATATCTTGGTTGGAAGTGACCATGCGTGAAATATCAAGGCTGCATATGTAAAATGACATGAAATATAGGCCAGGTTAATGTATTATTAAAGTAGGTCAAACACCAAGGTCAAGGTCACATGGTCCAAGGTCATGGTCAAATGTGAAAGGTCTTGGTCGTAGGTGTCCATGTGTCAAATATCAAGGCTGTATGTGTAAAAGGAATTGATATATCGGCTAAGTTAAAGTTTTTTTTAAAGTAGGTCAAAGTCAAAGGTCAAGGTCACAAGGTCCAAGGTCATGTCAAATGTGAAAGGTCTTGGTAAGATGTGTCCATGTGTGAAATACCAAGGCTGTATGTGTAATAGCACATAAGATATAGGCCCAGTTTATTTTTTTTAAAAGTAGGTCAAACTCCAAGGTCAAGGCCACATGGTCCAAGGTCATAGTCGTATGTGATAGGTCTTGGTCAGTGGTTTCCATGTGTCAAATATCAAGGCTTTATGTGTAAAAGGACATGATATATTGGCCAGGTTAAAGTTTTTTAAAAGTAGGTCAAACCCCAAGGTCAAGGTCACAAAGTCCAAGGTCATGGTCAATTGTGAAAGGTCTTGGTAAGATGTGTCCATGTGTGAAATATCAAGGCTGTTTTTGTAAAAGGTTATGAGATATATGCCGGATTTTTTTTAAAGTAGGTCAAACTCCAAGGTCAAGGTCACAAGGTTCAAGGTCATGGTTAAATGTGAACCACGTTGAAAGGAGGTATCTATGTGTGAGATATCAAGGCTGTATGTGTAAAAGGACATGAGATATAGGCAAGGTTAAGAATTAAGTGTAAAAATCAACAAAGGGAAATAACTCCAAGAATTTGATTGGCAGAGTTACGGTTCTTAAGCATTGCACCTCTCTATAATGAGATCTATTCACCTGTAAAGTTTCATGATTCTACCTTACATACTTTTTTGAGTTGTGCTCCGGACAAGAATCAAGTTATAAAATCAACAAAGGGCAATAACTCAGAAAATTTGATCGGCAGAGTTACGGTTCTTGTGCACTGCACCTCTCCATAATGAGATCTATCCACCTGTAAAGTTTCATGATTCTACCTTACATACTTTTTGAGTTATGCTCCGGACAATAATCAAATTTGAAAATCAACAAAGGGCAATAACTCCAAAAATATGATCGGCAGATTTACGGTTCTTGTGCACTGCACCTCTCCATAATGAGATCTATTCACCTGTAAAGTTTCATGATTCTACCTTACATACTTTTTGAGTTATGCTCCGGACAATAATCAAATTTGAAAATCAACAAAGGTCAATAACTCCAAAAATATGATCGGCAGAGTTACGGTTCTTGTGCACTGCACCTCTCCATAATGAGATCTATCCACCTGTAAAGTTTCATGATTCTACCTTACATACTTTCTGAGTTATGCTCCGGACAAGAATCAAGTTATAAAATCAACAAAGGGCAATAACTCAAAAAAATTGATCGGCAGAGTTACGGTTCTTGTGCACTGCACCTCTCCATAATGAGATCTATTCACCTGTGAAGTTTCATGATTCTACCTTAAATACTTTTCGAGTTATGCTCCGGACAAGGTTTGGTCTACGGACAGACCGACCGACCTACGGACCGACCGACCGACCGACCGACAGACCGACCGACCGACCTTCCGACCGACCGACCGACCGACACTTGCAAAACAATATACCCCCATTTTCTTCGAAAGGGGGCATAATTATTATAATATTCTGTTTAAATAAAAGGTAAAATAGTTCCCTGTAACCACATGTACACTTTCTTTTGTGTGTCGGTATACACGTGTATGTATCTTAAGCCTCTCTTACAACCCGTCGTACGTGCTCCTGCGTGCGGTCTGCGTCCAAAACGTACCTTTAGTCGTGCGATGCACGCATGTGCAACGTACGATTTTGGTGGACGCAACCACGACGCAGACTGCATGGAATTGACCGGACAATATTTTGAGGCGCTCTTACAACCCGTCTTGCGTCTTTATAAATCGTGCGTCTTCGTTGATTTTTAAAACGTACGCTTTATAAAGTCACCCGGTCAATTCTTCACTGCGTGCAGTCTCCATCGTGGTTGCGTCCACCAAAATCGTGCGTTGCACGTGCGTGTATCGCAACGGCTATGCCAACGTTTTAGACGCAGACCGCACGCTGGAGCACGTGCGACCGGTAGTAAGAGAGGCTTTAGGAACGTAAGTATCCATCGAGTACTTTTTAAAATGGAGGAAACTATCACTGAACAAAAGTTATGTTTTGCGTTACAATTTTATTTTGATTTTCACAATAATATTATAATCAGTGATTGTCTTAAATCGTAGATGGCTTGGTCGATTTCCCCTACTGTGTGTCAGTCTAAGGTCTAAGTAGTTCCGCATGGATGTGTGGATTCAGAACTTCATTCTGAAATGTATGCATTTAATAAAATTATGATTAAGAAATGAAAAATGTCGAAAATGCACATTATTCAATCGTAACCGACAATGTATAAATTAACACTTAATTATTTTTCTATATATATTTTTTTTTCTTCACAAGAAACGTGAATTCAATTAAAGTCATGTAGGTTTTGCAATACAGTGGAATGAAATTCTAAATAAGTAGGCCTCCCTACTGTTCACAACTCACAATCTATGCCCGGTTCCTGACTGGGTCCTGTCTGGGTCCCGAGGATAACGGTTTTGCAAAGAAATGAGCCGGGATCTGGAAAAATGTCCCTTATAGCATTTTCAAAACTGAGTTTCAAGGTCGGCCTGTTGTCAAATGGAGTCCAATATGCATCAATGTTGCTCTTTATAAGTTACAACAGGTCACGAAGAAGCTATTGGGGAACAATATGGATCCTGATCAGACTGTGCGTATGCGTCATATGTGAACGCAAGTATGTATATTATACATACTTGCGTTCACATATGACGTAGTTCATGCCCATACAGCCACAGTCTGTAGTTAGGTGGTTTTCGTTGAAAAGCAGCTCATTTTTTATGAAGAGCACATTTCTTAATCCTCTCCCAAACAAGACCTGGTTTTGACGTCCCTAATATAACAGGCTTGGGAAAACATTGAAACAAAAGAAGAAACTGCTGATAACCAGCAGTTTCTCCTTTTGTCTCAATATTTTCTGTGCCATATTTTACACAAACTATATATCTTTATTATCATCGATTTTGTCGTCTGCAGCAGTTTTTAAATCGGATCACCCTGAAAATTTGTCGTTTGGGAAAGGGTTAAGTTATCTTTTTTAAAGTGGCAAATCATTGTTACTGCATGATTAGAATAGGTCAACATACTTGCGTTCACAAATGACGTAGTTCATGAAACATCAAGTTTCTAAAGAATGGCCTAAATTAGTACTAGATCTATGTACATACTTGCGTTCACAAATGACGTAGTTCGCGATCATACAGTCACAGTCGTGCCACTGGTGGAAGCCCGGGAAACTCAGCTTCCACAAGCACCCGCAATGTTCATCATTCATCGAGCTCTTGTCCCCTTCACCGCTGACCCAGTTATCGTAGGTATCACGTAGCTTGATGCCTGTCGTATACCATTCCCACACACCAGTACTCTTGAAGTCTTCAGCCCCGAACCAGAACCCAGTGTTCCCTCCGACATCCTCTAGAAAAATTGAAAATAAATTATGTTTTTTTATAATTATTTAACCACATGAACTGTTGTTATAGGCCTATCGTTGAAGCGGCTGCGTTCGAAAAACGTCGTAACTACAGCTTGAACAAGCTGTAGTTACGACGTTTTTCGAACGAAGCTGATGATATAAATTGTTAGAAACAACGCTGTTATAAATATAAATACTTTTCAAGAGCACAGGGAGAAATAAGAAAATGCCAATAGCCACATGCATCTACAATGTTCATCATTCATCGAGCTCTTGTCCCCTTCACCGCTGACCCAGTTATCGTAACTATCACGCAGCTTGATGCCTGTCGTATACCATTCCCACACACCAGTACTCTTGAAGTCTTCAGCCCCGAACCAGAACCCAGTGTTCCCTCCAACATCCTCTGGAAAGCAGAAAAATAATCAAAGTGCTGAGAGCACTGTAATTTGACGTCACTGATTGATTATACGTAATTGTAAATAAAGGATAAGCGTTTCAGTCTTTCATTTCTTGAAGTGTCCGCTGATTGGCAAAATTAAATTCTTGTGTCGAAAAACACCTTTCTAATAACCAAATATCAAAGTTTCTACAATTTTCAAACTCTTTTCCGATCTTTACCGAAGAAAAAAAGATAAACTCCCGATTTAAAGTTATGACGTCATACCGGCCAAATAATGACGTCATGGCGGGAAAAACGGGAATTAATTGTCCGACTTTTCTGTCATAAAGCGACTTCCCCAATCGATACTCAAAACACGGAATTCATCCTTTAGTTAGTAAACGTTGGAAAAATTGTTAAAACAGTCAAAGAATATGTCGTTAGAGAGTGAAGGAATGTGCAAAAGGACGGTTTAAGTTTGTCTGCATTACTCTGGCGATCGAGAAATGGCTAAAAACTGAGAATACGCTTTATGACAGAAAAGTCGCACACTTTATCTTTGTCAGAAACCTCATGATCTAAATTTGGGGAGGAGTCAAGCCATTGTATGACGTCACTTCGTTGCAATTTTACGGAAATTGCCGATCTTTATTTTGTTGAAAATCAGTATTTCCTAATCCAAGTAACGACGTAAAGAAAAGCAAACCGTCGTCGTAAATGCAAAACCTCGTATCTCGTTTTTTGAAAATTTTAAAGGGGACGTAAAAAAGTGTAATAACTTTTCCCAAACTGCAATGTTTTACTTAAATTTGGACATAATGTTCACAAATAATTTGTCATCAATATTGATCAGTGAAATATCTAAAAACCTGCAAGATTTGTCTTTAACTGGGCATATAAGTTTGTACTTTGAAAATCGCAAGAATCGACATACGAGGTTTTGCATTTACACCGACGAAACGTGACTTTTAAAACAACCGAGTTTGGCGTGTCTTTTATAAAACACTTTTATTTAATGAGTTTCTTCCAATATACGGTGAAATCAACTACCTAGCTTGGTAGCCTTTAATCCTTTCCCAAACAAGACCTGGTTTTGACGTCCCTAGCTGAAAATGCTTGGGAAAACATTGAAACAAAAGAAGAAACTGCTGATAACCAGCAGTTTCTCCTTTTGTCTCAATATTTTTGTGTCATATTTTACACAAATCATATCTTTAAGAACATCCATTTTGTCATTTGTGGCAGTTTTTGAAGTGGATCACCCTGAAATTTTGTTGTTTGGGAAAGGGTTAAAACGTTGTGTTTAGATCGAGATTTTCACTAAACGATGTCGGTTTGTGTGCAGTTTACAAGGCGAATCCTTTCACACCTCTGTTTGTTCATAGAAAAACAAATAGAGACAAATTACTTTGTCTTGAAACGGCCATCAAATCAATTCTTAATTTTCGCCTATTTACCAATTTAGTCTTAGAGGTGTTTTGTAGAAATAAAGCACAATTCGAATGTAAAACGTCCAATTGAAAATGAAGCTGTTTTCCAAGGCTCGATTGAAGAAACGTTGGTAAGTTTCGCCAATTGCATACGTACCGTCCTGATTTTTTTTCTGGCAATTCATAAGAAAACTTAACCAATATAAATATATAAACATTTGGTTAACGCTAACCTGAGTTTTCACAATAGGGATTTGTTGTACTTTTCTTTGATTATTGTAGATGGTTACAATTAAGCTTTACATATACATGTGCATGTATACATGTACATATAGTTCTCATGTCTGACTTGTTTAGTCGGAATAGTTTTAGAAACATCGAAGGAAAGAAGAAAATGTCGAAAAACGGTGTTTTATCCTTTTCTCGCGTTACTTTCCATGCAATAATACATGTATACTCGTAGACTCTTCCCGTCGATTACTTTCGTTTTGTCATCCGTGCACAACGTTAGATTCAGCATCAATTAAGAGATTTGTTGTCTATTATTTTTCTTTCTTTGTTTTTTATTTAAAGAATTTCATGTACGGCAGCATCCGTCTTTATCAACTTTACCCCTTTCCCAAACGACAAGATTTTATGGTGATCCACTTCAAAAACTGCCACAAATGACAAAATGGATGTTATTAAAGTTAGCATTTGTGTAAAAATTTCATAGAAAATATTGATACAAAAGGAGAAACTGCTGGTTATCAGCAGTTTCTTCTTTTTTTCAATGTTTTCCCAAGCCATTTCTATTAGGGACGTCAAAACCAGGTCTTGTTTGGGAAAGGGTTAAAAGAAGACAATTTACCTTCGTTATTTCTAATTCAAAACCTATGTTGTGGGTACTCATTTGAATCGTCTCGGTGAGACGATTCCAATGAGAACCCACAATATAGGGTTTGATAAATGATGGTGTAAATATTGCATTTTGAAAAGCCACCACTCCTTCCTTCTTATCTCTAATTCTGATATATTAAATTAGTATAGCTCCAGATAAATGACCTGGCAGAGCTCCCAATTTCATCAGCATGGGCTGCTGTGCCATGTCATTTATCGTGGGCTTTACCTTTGAATAATCTCTCCACGAAGTCTGCAATGAAGTCATCTTTCTCTTTAGTGTCGATGATGGCCAGTGTGCCCTCGTGGCTAGTACAGAAATCCTGAAGTAACGATAAACATATAAAACATGCGCGGATCTAGACACCTTCCCAGAGAGCCCATGCATTCTGGGACGGGAGTGACTGCATTGACGAATGAGAAGATCTTTAAGTATTCTCTGAGAATCACATTGATAAGCCTCTGTTTACAAATTATAAAGATGCAGACCCCAAACACCCTTCTGAAACCGCGCATGCAAAGATGTATCTTATGGCAAGACTTTTTCTGCTCGCCAATGACACTGAAAGCATTTCGATTCAATTACAAAATGAACGTCACATTGTGTGAGCTTTGTTCTTAGCATGCGACGATAAACCTTGAATTAGTTAGGTTAATATTCAAATGCCATGTTTTAAAAAAGTTCATGGTTTCAAGTATGATATTATGATTTATATATAATTATACAATTGAGAGCAATACTATTTTCTTGGTCTAAGCATAATATTTTACTACGTTCAAATAAACAAGGAATAAAAAGTTACTTGAACATAATCCCATACCTTAGCCTTCATCCACGACATTTGGAGTCTGTCTTCAAACAAGAAACATTTCCCTTTAAATGTGATCCATCCATTTGGACAACTCGGCTTGGAACCTGAGGACAAATAAAAATTTCAAAGCTACAGTCCCTCGATTGGTCAAATTGCCAAAAAAAAAACAAGAGGCCCAGGAGGGCCTGAATCGCTCCACTGGAAGAACATTCTTGCAAAATCTGGTTCAAATTGACCTAATGGTTGATTTTTAAAGAATTTTCTTATGATTTCTCTAAGTCTGATAAGCCCCTTTCTCCCTGCCACTGCCACATTTTTTAACAAATATAAAAATTTGTGAACAAATTTTGAAAAGAATGACTCAAGGCACATTCCTGCAAAGTTTGGTTCAATTGGGCACACTGGTTGATTTTTAAAGAATTTTCTTATGATTTCTTCAAGTCCAATAAGCCCCTTCCTCCCTGCCACGCCCACTTTTTTGACAAATTTAAAAATTTGTGAATAAATTTTGAAAAGAGAGACTCAAAGAATATTCCTGCAAAGTCTGGTTCAAATAGGCCCTATGGTTGATTTTTAAAGATTTTTCTTATGATTTCTTTAAGTCTGATAAGCCCCTTTCTCCCTACCACGGCCACATTTTTGACAAATGTAAAAAATTGTGAACAATTTTTGAAAAGAATAACTTAAGGCACATTCCTGCCAGGTTTGGTTCAAAGTCCCAATGGTTGATTTTCAAAGAATTTGCTTGTGATTTCCTTTAGTCTGATAAGCCTCGCACTGCCACGCCAACATTTTTTGACGAATCAAAAATACGCGAACAAATTTTGAAAAGGGTCCCCATTGTTTGTCTTAGATTATTATTCGGGAAAGTTCCACCGCCGAATGTTTTCGGTCGCTCCCGAATATTTCCGACGTCTGCGAATCTCATTAGGGGTGGACTCCCTTAAGATACATGACGTCGATGTTTGAAAATCACGTGTTTCGTGTAGACTCTTATACTAAAGCTAGGCCTAATCTTCATTTTTTTTTAACATTATGGTCTCAAGAACAGCGATCTTCTAGAGTATCTTAAAAATTACAACCTCTCATTATCTACCAAACAATTCGTGCATCTCCGGGTTCGTAGCCAATATCTACCAATAGATGTCGCCACCAGTCGATTACCATCTATCTCTGGTGGGCATTCTGGGTTAACTACTTTCAAGATGTCAGCGCCCATAAAATGCATACACGTGGTACTTCCTCATGACTTCCTGTCACGCGGCATATTTGCTTCATATGCTTGCATAGATTAAAATGAATAATCTAATTTGAATTAATTACTTTATTAGATGAAATTGAGCCGAAAATCAAACTTTATTTTGTTGCAAATGTATTTGTAGTTGCAATTTTCTGCTTGCTACTTTTTGGCGACAGGATTTTGGAGTTATGCGCACCGCGTAGTGATTTTTATCCAAAAATGGATAAAGTGATGCGTCAAATGAGTCAGTCCAAAAATAAAAAAAATAGACTGGAAATATTGTAGACTGGCTGCTTAGTCAATGGGTTCGTAGCGATGAAATTTGACGAGGGTATCCCTAGTAAATTTCCGTTGCCATGTATGACTGAAAAATTGACGAGGATATCTCTTTGTTAATTTCCGTTGTCACGGATGACGCCCGAAGATGCACGAAGTGTTTGGTATCTGATGATGGTACGTTACCTTAAACTCTTTGTTAATCTGATGTGTACCTTCGCCTTAAACGGATATAGTTGAATTAAGGCAGAATACCCGTAATGTGGCCATTTTGGAATTCATAATACATCGGATTTTTTCGAGCTACGTCGTTACGTGTCCGATCCTATTCGGACGAGGTCGTATACATTCGGCGGTGGAAAGTTCCACCGCCGAATGTTTTCGACGTCGTCCGAATAATCCCGACGTTGCTCGAATTTCATTATGGATGGACTACCTTAAAAATGAAAGGTGTAAATTTTGTCTTACCCTCCATTGTTTTATCCTTGTCTCCAGATCAGCAATCTTCTGGAGTATTTTGAAGTCTTTGTCAATATCACATTTACCCTCGCCTAAAACTGATATAAACACTGTTGAATAATCAAACTAGATCGAATGTTAAAATTCGTGATTTGTTTGGATGTAATGTGGACGCGAAACTGTAAAACCGTAAAATCCCGAAGACAGATTTTTTGACAATTGCTTGCCAGTTTTCATCTATTCAATGTTAGATAGTATTTTGGTAACCGAAAAAGCCTTTTCTTGCAAAATCTGAATCTAGATTAATTAATTAATGGCTTAGCCTTTTTTCAAAACAAGACATAGTCCAGAAGTCAATAATATACCATAAAAGATTGGGGCACATTTAACAGATACATTCTGATAAAAGACGAACCTGATAACCAGAAATTCTTCTCATTTTGTCATATAATACAAAGTCCTATCTTTATTAATAAACTTTTTGTCGCTTGTATGAATTCACTTTTAAAAAAGAGGGAATTTTTGCCGTTTCAGGAGAAATTGAAATAAAAACATTCACTCACTTTTCGCAGAGGCCAGGCCCAGTGCGATAGCTAGCAACAGTATCTTCAACATCTTATAGTAGTGGTCGGTATTTATTCCTTTAGATAAAGAAATGTAAAAGGATAATCTCATATTGTTGTTGTTGTTGTTGTTATTATTATTGTTTTGTTGTTGTTTTATGTGGAAAGATTTGAATCGATAATAAAAATATAAGCACGATTTTTCACGATTTTCAAAAAAGAATTTAATACTAATATACTAACCCAAACTGCCAACGCAACAAGATATTTTGTTGTAACTTTTTAATGAGATATGATAGAACAACGAAACTTCAGATTTCATTATTCTATAAAGTGATTTTATTGTCCACATAAAAAGAAAGTAAGAATTGTTATTCTTCGCTATACACAGAGCCCGTGGTTCAAAACCCTATATCCGCGCTGCACGTGCAACAGTGCGTGTAATAAACCGGAACACGTGTATTTTTGGAAAGTCACAAGATACCCCTATAAGATTAAGTAAAAAAATCTGTTTGGTGATAGGCAGAAATGCCGCAATTTAGCATTGTCCCGAAAGGCGCAGGTGATTGGATTGCTCCTGGCTGACTGTGGTTACCCGGCTATTGGACTTTGCGTGGTCTACGGTAGCATGACTATATAGCGGAAGTTTCAGCAAACCAGTATGTTCAATTAATCTTACTCATTAACCATGTCTGAATGTGTTAGAAGTTCCATTTCGATTAAATAATCCATTTTTGTTGATATTTTCAAGGTCATTTATTTTTTCTTGTTTACGTTTGTTTTGACGTTTCCGGTATTGTTTATGACATGCCAAAAGCCTTCAGAAGTCGTGTAACTACCAAGGTACAGGACAACAGGTTGAGAAACCAAATTCTCAGAGACTGGTTTCGGCTAGCAACAAAAAGGCTGCTGCAACTGCTGGGAACCACGGTCGCCGTATAAGTGCACAGAAAGGTAACAGGTTACGTAAACGTGGGTTCCGACCTCGACGTCCTTATGTGGGTCCCAGTTTACTACCTATGCACACACCAGTCTGTCTCCAGTGGTGCAACGCCCAAAAGTGGTAATCTGACCTCCTGAGCAAATATGGAACCTGCTTGACATGCGTTTACGTCAACGCCCTGTCCAACCACAGACCTTGCGTGAAATGGGACAAACATTAATTCAAGAGTGACAAAATATTCCTATAAACGTTTGTCGACGTTAGTTACGTTCGATGTCACAGATAGGTTGTGCTGTGTTCAATGCTATAGGAGGACATATGAGTTACTGATCTTGGTTTCATTTTTGAAACACACCCCGGCATTACGTTTGTAACGTTATTTGCGTTACGGAATCGATTCAGACCCATTTGTTTTTTCCTGGTGATCTCATAATGATCAGTGGTTAAAATGAAGCCAATATCAACGAATTCACATTTTCAATTATCAAAATATTGTAATTCAAAGTTCGTGTTGCGTTGGCTCTTTGGGTTAGTATATTTGACATATCTTTTCTCGACTAGTTTAAATCATAATAAAAATCGGATAAATCGAACTATGGAGATCGTCAGTTAATAAGACTCCCTCTAAGCCTACGATTCAGACAAAACGAGTTTCAAATGTGCTTAAAATCAATTCATTAACACACATTGACTCTTTTTGACTCTCCACAAGATAATGGCTTTGGAAAACATTGTGGAAAATGAAGAAATTGCTTGTGACAAGCAATTTCTTCGTTTACCACAATGTTTTTATCCAAAAAAGACCCAAAAGTTTTAGAATTTCATTCACTTGAAATTGTCGTCTGCACGATCTTTCAATTAAGACCAGTGTAAAACTTTGTCGTTTGATAACCAGTTAAAAATACTTACAACTCGTAACAGATCCAGAGCCCAAATACAGGCCACAAATTCTACCAGCCCGTTGTCATTCTGGGAGCTGCGGCGTGCGAATATGTAACTTGATATTTCAACAGCTGTAAACGCCTTGTTGATTGATTGAATGAGCTTTGACGCCACTAAGGCGCGCAATCTCGTGACACATCAACAAAAACTATCATAAGACAAACCCTATAGAACACACCGTATTCAAATCGGTCATTTTTTTTTTAAACAAAAGTAGGCCTATCGGAGTAGAAGAGTTCTATATTTGTTGTTGTATCACATAGTGGCGTGAACATGTTGCTGTCCTAGAGCTGCTGAAAGTATCATATATATGTAGGTATAGTCACATAAGATTCCGCGTCCACATCGCGTCCATATCGCGTTAAGACATCGCCTCTTTTCTACAAAAACCTTGTAACTGCAGGTTGTTTTTAGCAGCAGTTACGAGGTTTTCGTAGAAAAGCAGCGATATGCTGCAGGACTGACCCTTTTCGGATGTGCTCCAGTCGTGATGCGGACGCGACATTGTGTATGTAACCAGGTCAAATTATCTATGTGTATTCTGGCATCCAGTGTCACAATAGCGAACAGTTTTCGCGCCCTCGTGTCCTAAAAACAGATTTCCGATGGGAATACCCCCAACAACGTTTGCCGGGTACCAGTCTAATATTTTGTTTATCGGTGATGAATCGGGCATTTTTTTCGTAACAGTGTTAGCTTTTCAAGCGAGATATTAGTCGATCATAGATAATGCAGGCGGGAACTAAAACTATGAAACATTGAGCATATGCAGCATGCAACATTGCTTCCAGATACGGAGACAGACAAGAAATGACAAACGCTTTTTCTTGAGATTCCTCAACAGCTTAACCAGAAAAACATCGAAAAGTCTGAAAGTAAAGTAGCTATGATCATGAAACTTCTCGGGTAGATAGATCTCACCAAGGAGAAGTGTAACGTACAAGGAGCATAACTCTTCCTTGCTTATTTTGTGAGTTATTGCCCTCTGTTGTAGTGAAAGCCTGTAGGGGTATCAAATCACATTCAGCGACAAATTCTGTTGTTTGTTTTTTTTTCTATATTAGCCCTTTCCCAAACAAGACCGGTTTTGATGTCCCCAACAGAAAATTCTTGGGAAAACATTGAGGCAAAAGAAGAAAATGATGATCGACCAAATTGAAAAGGCCTGCACAGCAGACAAAATGGGTGTGAATAACTTCTTTGGATATTGATGATCATTTTTATTTTGCCTCAATATTTTCTCTGAGATTAAACACTAAAAGTATTCACATCCGTTTTGTCATCTGCAGACTATTTTCAATTTGGCCCAACATGACAATCTGTCGTTTTGAAAAGGGTAAGCGAGTACGCACGAGCGGCACGACGAAGCCAAGGCAGGACCGTATGCGTAAACATTACTTGTCAACTACTTAGTTCATAGTTACCGATCTTAATCAAAGCGCTGAAAGCGCTGAAGGCCTTGAAGAATTTGAACACATGCAGATTATTGGTATGAGAAAGTTTAAATATTCTTTAACTTCAGCAATAATCAAAGTGCTGAAAGTGCTGAAGGCCTGGAAAGTGTACGAAAAATAACAAGAGTAATATTTTAATCTTTTATTTTTTTTTTTTGAAGAAGTTTCGAACAAATTTGAACACATGCAGATTTTTGGTATAAAACAAAAGTAAGATGAACAGAAATCATCTGTATGGTATGAAACAAAAGTAAAATGAACAGAAATCATCTGTACTGGATGGCCACTAGAATCATGGGGGCCAAATTATCAAGGATCAGGTAAGAAGGATTTCGATTATTAAATGAAGTTAAATCATTGCCGACAAATCGTGATGTTATTTCTATATATCTTCACAATATATCATTTAGAACCTTATTAAATCATGAATCTGCCTATTAAAACATAACTATCTAATACATGTATACAAATACATAGATATATAAATAACAAAGTTTTAAAACAGATTAAAGAATAACAAATCGTAACTATTACCTACGGTATTGGAAAACCAAATATACTGAGAGGCAAAAAAAGGTGTACACCCTAGTTCTTCAACGTTTTCTGAGAAAACGATTTAAAGATTATTATGATTTTAACCGCCAATGAAATGTGTCGTTTATTTGATGTAAACTTCTTGGCCTACCGTCTATACGTCCTTCCTTCTGTTGCGAAGTTTTTTATCACATGGCACAGCGTCATCGAAAAAGGGGATTTAATCAATTAATTAATGCAAGATTTCCCATTGACACAATCCCTACATTTATGACGGAATTTGGATATTTTTTTTTCACAGAAAGTGCCTAGTCACTTATGACCATACGTGCATTGTAAGTGATTTTCCATATTACGATGCGTCATGGCAAAAGGGAGCTTGACGTAAACAAGTTATCTGGCATAACTCCTTCTAAATTTATGGGTGGTGTTTGATAGAATTTGCACATAATGTTCCTATGCTACACGACTAAGTGTACACTTTACTTATAGTGTCATGTTTCTTTCGTATTATGCTGCGTCATAGAAAAATGGGCCTTAATGGCAAAAAGAGGCATATTGATCGAATTCTACCAGCCACTGAATATTGTGTTATAGTGTTAGAGGAATTTTAACGCTGTGATTTGTTGTGACAAATAATAAAGAAATTGAATACGAATTAACAGCAATATTTGATGCTCCACTAAGTCGCACGTGCAAAATTTGCGAAATCGGCATGTAGCTGCTGCTAGAGTATGTGTATTCAAGCAATTTCGTGTGAAATTTAACTGCATTGTATTATTGGTTTATAAGTAGGAATAAACTGTACAAAATTTTGAGTCAATATGATGGAAATTAAGAGAGATATCGAAAAACAAAAAGTGTATACTTTCTTTTGCCTCTCAGTATATTTCAAGTGTGTATCGGTAATCACTGACGCGTTACGTGTGTTCCGGTAATTACTATGCGTTCCATGGTGTTCCGGTATTTCTATGGACCCATTAGTTCTTTCGCGGTGGAAAAAACGAACATTTACGGAAAATTTTGCAATGAACAAGTTTCTTTAAATATTAGAGGAACGTCGGGTACTTTCGGACAGTTAAGCGATCGTCAGCCATTATTTAGATAGGTGAAGACAAAAACTGTATCTTATGTCACAATCAGAAAATTCTAAGCCTTTTCCCCGGCATCGGTAATGAGAAGTATGTATTAAGCGTATAAAACCGGGTACCATAAGGAAAACAAAATGAGTCATCAACGACAGGTTATTTCGGACACATCGGGTCTGATCGGACAGGCCGGTAATCGAGCTAGATTTATTTCAAATAATTATGTTTTCACTTTTACGTAATTAATTTGGAACAATCTAAAATTTTGTTTGGAAAGGTTTTAGGTAAGATAAAATACAAATGAACGATCTAAGATATTTATTTGCATCGAGTATTTCATAAAAAAAAAATAAAAAAATTACGCTGATAGCTGGAATTGAACGTCGGTTCCCCGAGTTTAGAGACTTCGACATTACCACTCGACCACTGAACTTGCTGTTTTATGAGTGACATAATTATATATAAAATCATTACTTGTCCGGTTAGACCCGACGTATCAATTTTCCTTCGGGTCAGATCGGACAACATTTTATTTCCGAAAATAACTAAAATTTCTATCATCGACAGGTAAAAACCTCTCGAAAACCTTTTAATCTTCTTTTTAAACCAGACTAAAAAAGATTTAATCGCAATAATACATCGCCATAATCTTGCGTCTGCAGGGTATCTATATTTAGATATTGCTTACGATATTGATTCGGGGGAAAACCCACTAAACGTTGAGTATTGGCGGCGAATGGATCCGCGCATAATATATGTTGCAATCGATTTCTTGATTGTAAATATTTTACGATTTTAAATGCCTTTACTACTATCAACGTATGTATTTACTTCTTTTGTAATGTACATGGGTCAAAAATCTGCATAAAGTAGTATGGATCTAATCCAGTTCCGATTTACTTTTCATCGCGCAAGAACACTATCTATCTGCGTTCAACGTTTTCACAAGATAACGATTCAGCACGCCCTGGGAAAAATGACATGCTAAATTTGGCCTTCTTCAAGGCCAAAAAGTACACGACAGTGCAGCAACCTTCTCAACTCTGAATTAGAATGTTTCTCAACAAACGATTACGGCAATCCAGCTCTTAGGATGTCATCTTCGGCAAGTTGAAAGTGGAAAAACTTCGCGAGATTCACAGCCATATATTTGTACGATAAGGGATTCCAAATCTATTTTTAGACCAGTGAGGCATGACGATGACGTATTTGTTTACACGAAAAACCCGAACCATATTGTTCTTTTTCCAATGGATTTTTACTATAAATCTGGTTGGAGAATATTAACATCCATAAATTGTCTTTTATATAGGCCTAATCCATTCCCACATAATGACGCCCTTCATACACTAGTTAGATTTTGTCTACTCCAATGCCTCTGAATTGGGCAAGCTTATTCATTTTCCCCCGTTTGGTAATATGCCCAGCCCCGAAAGCTCAGTCGGTTACGTAGACTGACAATGATCTATATTTTTCACACTTCTAAGATGGTCCTTTTCTGCGTGACGTGTCACACTGTGCTATGGTCTTGGAGCCGACTGTTTTATATGCCATCGCTAAGCTGTTGATTGACATGGTGTTTTGCAGTTTTAGGGGAAATGCCACTCTTGAAAATGCGCAATATTTAGTTGTTGCATAGAAGTGATAAGTGCAAAGAAGTGGATCAAGTTCAAGGTCATTGATGAGAGATAATTCGCCCTATATTTCAGAGAGCAAAAGCAAGAATATGAATTTCATAGTGTAGCATGCAGTCTTTAATGAGCTGCGTGAATCCGTTCCCAGATTAAATATTTCAGATTTCTCTGAATTGAGGCGCGGAAGTTGGAGAATGCAAATTGTAAGAAAAGGAGATTGTGTGCTTGTATGCCCTGCATAGCCACTGTATCCCATCTACACCGGTAGCGTAATGTTTGTAAACGGAAACAATGGCGGAACCCATCGATTCGAACTGGACGCAGTGCTTAGATAAGGTACGTTTTTGTCTTTTCTTCGAGTTTAGAAATATCAAGTAAAACTGAAATCGATTACACACGTACAAACAACTAGGTACTGAAAATCTCGGCGAAAAACATCCACAGATGGTGGAGTTAACAACGATTTTAGTTCTCGAAATGATCGACTTGTCAACATTACGTTAAAAAACGACAATTTTCTCATACTTTCACCTGTTCTTGAAATACTAATAATAACCTTACGAAATCACTGTTCATTTTTTAACACATCTGTGAAAATTGTAAGCTTGGAGCATTCTTATATTGCTTGTAACCGTTCGATTATTGGAACCACCCTACTGTCGGAGTGTACGGTTAGGAAACCGCCTAAAATTTATCGATGACCGGTTGGGAAACGAGGGTAGGTCCGGTTTGGAACTAACATTTTTTTTTAGGAAATGCATTATTCGTTAGTCTTTTGCAAGAATTTGGTTACTCGCGACAAAAACTAAATAGTGAAAACACGATTTTATATATGGGCTTACTTTATATTAACATATAAACTTGGAAATGTGCAGGTTCAAAACTCTGGCTGCATTACTGAAATGTCTTGAATTTACCAGCTTAATCTTCACCAGTTGATGCCTTTTTTGTTTTTATTATATTACATGTACATGTAATATTGTTACATAAATAAGACATAATTGTGCCATACTGACTTTATATACTGCTGCTCTCACTTTCGTGTTTAAGATATATCTCATACATGTATATGTGGTCGAGGGTGTCGACTAGACATATGTTTTCAAAACCAAAATTGGTAGACCTTCAACTTCAATGGCATTAATTCTCGCTTGAATCTATCCTTAGCCCTCCCGGGTGTGCATTAGTCAGCCAGGCTTTAGCACAATGTCATGAAACTTGAACCACCTGTCTAAATGGCCATTTTCTTGCATGAAACTTAATACACTAGGAATGCGTTCTTCAAAATCTGCTTTGTACCTTCCAATATCAGATGTATCATCTGATTCCATGTATAATGTATCTTCATCCAGAGATATGACATCCATTCCGGTGATTGTTTCATAACCCATACCAATATCAAACTCGTGCGGCATTGGAATCTGCTCATCAGTAATAATGTCAAGAGAAGGTGTCATGTCAGGTTGAGAATACTTGCTTTTTTTAGCCAGTGGACTGTTTAGAACAGATATATCTTCATTCTTTTCAGAAATGGCAACACTCAAATTACCGGGTTCACCACACTTTACAGTTATTGTATGTCCATCTTTTTTAACTTTCTCAGGAATTACTGCAAAGTTGTGTGTCCGATATCCCGTCGATCCGGGTTTCATGTTAAGTTCACGAGATCTAACTCTGAGTGGATCTTTCTCGTGATACATACAGCTATGTTTTACAATGTCTTGAAGATTTGAGCTGCCAAATTGACAGACGTAACAACGAAACGGATCCATTGCTAGAGCCTGAAATAGATCAAAGTGGGTTTTATTACTGATGTGTCTAAGTAATGTTATACCAGGGTATGTGAGTCATAAACTTTTTTAAAATGCTTGCCAGACCAGTTATGCTCGATTGATCGAGTTTGCTATGAAATATGCAGAAAGGTTCACAGAAAGATACCTGGAGTACCTTTTCTGCATACAGAAATGTACTCCATATCTAAAAAAGGGCAGAATTGCCATCGAAACTACATACAAGTTCTCCATTTTATTAAATGAAAATAACATGTATTAATGAGTTTTGGGACCACCTGATCGAATTTAAGTGAAATAATGCACAATCTTATGACCACGGGAAAACGTATTATTGTAGGTAAAATCCAGCCAAACGCTATCAGGTGATCCCGAAACTAAATATTCATGTTTTTAAAGAAAAAAAATGGAGGACTTTTCTGTATTTTCGACGGCTTTTCTGGTTTTTTTCCAAATGGAGCACCTTTCTGTATGCAGAAAGGTACCCGGAATGCCTTTCTGCATACAGAAAGATACTCGGAGTACCTTTCTGTAGCCTATGTTTCATAGCGAACTCGACCAACCGACGGTAGATCACTTGTTAAACTGCAGATTCTTACTTATTTCGCCACTTTATAAATGATCCTAGTGTAGACATGGCCAGAAATGTCACCTATCTAAAGTGAAGTTTTCCGTTTACAAACCGGTCCCAGTCAGTCGCTAGACTGTTTCCCAACCGGACCATGTGCTGTTTCCCAACCGTTCACTGTAATTTACACATGGCATTATTGTTTGCCTTTGTTTACATTTATTACTACATCAATTTCAAAGTAACTTTAGAGAGACATTTACAAATATCCATTCTGCAATAAAATGCAGGAATTCATTTAAAAATCGCGTCGAAATATGGAGAAAATAACAATAGTTTCATGGTATGTTCAAAATGCGATGATTTCGAGGGACGAAATCGTGAATATCTCGGTCATCTATGGACGTTTTTCGTTCAGACTTTCCCAATTTTGTCCTTTTTTCAAGTGAAATTGATTCCAATTGTACTTGAATTTTTTTAAGTCGTAGAATTGACATAGTGGTACCTGATGTAAGCGCTTTATCCAATGTCAGTCGATGGGTTCCGCCATTGTTTCCGTTTACAAACATTACGCTACCGGTGTAGATGGGATACAGTGATAGCACTAAGTAGCAGAAAATGTAAAACAAAAATACAAAAGAATATGCCTATTGAAACAAATGGATAAAATGCTTGGTGTAATGATTAACCCAATATCCAACATAGATCTATTGTCTTTTTTTTTTATTCCAAAAGATTTTTATGAATGATTTGGAAATATTATGGAAAATTAAGAAATTGCTTGTTACAAGCAATTTCTTCATTTCCCACAATGTTTTACTCACAGAAAGACCTGAAAATGCAGAATTTCATTGACTTGAAACTGGCGTTTGCAACACCTCTCAATTTGGAACAGTCCCTAATTTCGCCGTCTGGTAATGGGTTAGTGATCTAGATCCAGGCTCACATGTAATACCACGCAAATTTCACGCGAAAAACGAGGGCAAACAAACAAAAAAGATTGCATTTTGCAGATGCACTTTTGCCCTAGACATATTTGTTGTGGGAAATTTTAAATCAACATGTCTCTGGGCTGTCCTTAACCCTATGTAAAACGACAAATCATAGACCAGTCCGAAGCAAAAAAGAAATGTTTTAGTGAATGCTTACCGAAACTCAGACATTTTGATAAGATATGAAATAGGCCTACTGAGTGAAAATGAAAATATGCTGGTCATTTTTCCCCTTTGTCGCCAATGTTTTGATAATACTTTATTCATAGAAGTTCTTTCAAAATTGCGAAAAATGTAGAAATTTGTTATGACAAGCAATTTCTTAATTTTGCACAATATTTTCAACACAGAAAAAACTGTAAATTTTTATTTACTTGGAATTGTCCTCTGCAAAATCTGGAACAGTCTGAAATTTTGCTCTCTGATAAGGGGTGGGGCCTTACCCTTTCCAAACAAAGCCTAGTTTTGAAGACATTAAATTGGGAATTAAAAAGAGAAAAATGTCAGATAGGCCCACAAGCAAATTTCTTCTTAAGGTAGAATACCCATAATGTGGCCATTTTGAGATTTAAATAACATCGGATTTTTTCGAGCGTCGTCTTTACGAATCCGAAATTATTCGGGAAAAATCGCAAACATTCGGCGGTGGAGAGTTCCACCTCCGAATATTTTCGACTTCGCCCGAATCATTCCGAAGTCGCGCGAATCTCAACTACAAGTATTTCTTTAGGATAAATTATCTGATTTGTCGTCTGTCATAGCGTTCGATTTGGACCGCCCTAGAATTTTATCGTTTGGGTTTGACTAGGTTGAAAAATTTTAGTTTTCGGTCCTGCGTCTCATTTAACAGACTAGATCATTATGCTTTTTGTTTTTGTATGACATAGTCAGTGGCGGATCCAGGGGGTTCGGGGAGAGGGATTTCAAACGACCCCCCCCCATGTAGCCTAATCATTACATTTTAATGCAGAAATTCTGTTTTCAACATTAGGCCCTACTTTTTAAAGTCAATTACATTACCAGACGCCAAAAAATAAGGTTGGTCCAATTTCAAAGATGATGCAGACTGCAATTTCAAGTGAATGGAACTTTACATAATATTAGTCTTTTTTGGTAGAAATATTGTGAGAAATGAAGAAATTGCTTGTCACAAGCAATTTTGTTCATTTTCCACAGTCTTTATTTTGTGAGGCGTCAAAAATGACATTTTAACAAAATATTCAGAAAATCGTCAATAATTCTTTTAATTAATAGATCTAGATCTAGATCTACTTTACTAATTTGAAAAAAGGTAGGTGAACATCTTGAATTATCAGGATGGGAAATATCTTTTAAATAATTATCAGCTGTTTACAAATATTGATGACCAACCAAAGTCAAAACTTTTATGCATTTAAAAAAAATAGCATCCTTCAGCAAATCTCACATTCTCTGCTTCTTGTTTTTTTTTTTTTTTTGTTGTTGTTTTTTTTTTTTTTTGTGTGTGTGGGGGGGGGTTGTTTGTTGGTTTTTTTTTTTCAAAATCGGGCATAGATAGATAAATGTACAAAACATAAAATATTGAAAACTTATGTTATGAAAAAACTCTAGTTCCAGTCTATTTATTTTGTTTGACATTCCGCGCCAAGCTGGTTCCCATTCCGATACACTTCAAAAGTTACACGCTGGAGATTTTGATAAACAATTCAGATTGAAATCTGAATATGTATACAACTCTTTCTCCGATAACGGTCTAACGTCGGGCCGGTATCTGGCAGATCATGGATATCGGGCGGATTGCGTTTGGTGTTTCAGAGCCGACATCTGGCCGACTTTTCTGTGAATATCAGACTGATATCGGGCCGATCTGAAATGTTTGCTGGATTACATAGGTCACCCCGCAACAACAGTAGTAAAATAAAACACCGCCCGGGCAAAGTCTTCGGACGTCGCGTGAATCTCAGTAGAGGCGGACAACCTTAGATTACACGATTGTAATCGTTTAAGGGGGAATGCTCCAGTTTTTCGGAACACTCGGTCATTACTGTAGTGAATTAAATGTTTCGTACCAATATGTTTCGCTACCATATTTTCAATAATATAACACATCATTACAATTTACCATTTTCGAAGGAAAAAGTGTATTTATTATGCGAAACTGATTTCCTCAAGATGGAAATTGATTATTTAGAGCAAGACAGTCGTAAGTGTTTATGCAGTTACCACTGTTTTGCGTCATTTTATTCATGTGTATCTGATAAAAAATGCTGTAATTCACTAATAAGTGCGCTGACCTATATTTTCTTTTTGAATTCCTACCAGGACATGTTGCTTAATACAATGAGGGAGTTTCATCAAATTCTATTGTGTAGAACTTGAAATATTACCAAAAATATGCAAATTTTGACATAAAACACTCCAGCTTCGTTGATCTAACCGAACACACGAGCATGCTGTTTTATACATTTACGCGTTTATAACAGCACATATTTTGGGTTTTCTGTTCTTTACAAATGTAAGACGTTACTTTAAATCCGTTTTCTGGACAAAACGATGAATATACAGTCTTTTATTAGCATTTTAGTGACATTGGACAGGTGCGAGAAATTGTTCATTTTTTTCGATGTAGGAGTATGTGATATGAATGCTTTTAAAATTCAAACAAGATCGCTGACCATCCATTTTTATTTTATTTTTCAGTTGGTAATAACATGTAATTTCAACATACAAAATATATAAATAAATTCTATTATTGGGAAAAAAATAGGAAACTGGAGCATTCCCCCTTTTTAAAAGAATAATCAGGTTGGTTATCCCACATAACTTTTGTAGGCTAACCATGATCAATGAAATATGCTACATTTCACGACCATCTTGTCTTATAGAATAATTCAATGACTTGACTAAAATTCTGTTAAGCTGGTAAGTGTTGAATAAAAGCTGTTAGTAGAATGAAAGTGGTCTTAACCCTTTCCCAAACAGGGCCAGGTTTTGACGTCTCTTATAGAACAGGCTTGGGAAATCATTGAAACAAAAGAAGAAACTGCTGATAACCAGCAGTTTCTCCTTTTGTCTCAATATTTTCCATGATGTACTGTACACAAATCCAATGTTTATCAACATTATTTTTGTCATCTTGAGCAGTTTTTGAAGTGGATCACCCTAACATTCTGCCGTTTGGGAAAGGGTTAAGGGTAGGCGGGGGAGGGGGGGGGGGGGAGACTGGTCGTTAAAGAAGGAAGGAAACAGATTTTCATCTTAGTCTCTTCATTTTAGAGTTATTGAGTGGTTGAAATAACAATGCGAATTCGCTCACACTAAATACACTCTAGTATTGTTTGACCACATTAAACTGATACTGATTAATTTTCGTGCGCAAAGTCCGTTAGTTGAGTGTCTTAAAAATTAACAAAAGATTGCCGAGGTGGGGTCATTACATATGCAGATGTACCGGGTTAATCTTGTTGGATAATATTAGGTTGTCTTGATTCAACACGTTGGAGAAACCCATTTCATTTTATCCTCTCCGAAACGACAACGATTTGGACTGTTCTAATTATGAATTTGAAATCTGATGCGTGCACATGCCAGATAAAAAAGTTACGGTTGTTGATATCTAAAGTAAGACCTGGGTAATGCACTTCCTGTATAATCGTTTTATTTATGTAGACCTCTGTTAATGGTAGCCTGTCGTGAAACTTACTGTGGGTGTAGCTTGGCAACTTGTAGGCTAATGGATGGGTCTCCCCTACTCCCAGATTAACCCTAGAAATCTGCATGCATACTAATTAGTCTTATTTATAAGCCATGACATATATTTTTTTAACTTTAGCATACTAATGTAGCCTATGTAACGACCAGTGGCGGATCCAGAATTTATGTGAAAGCGTTTCAAAAAATATAAAAAAAATAGCCTTCTAAAGAGGGTTCGTTTTCCTAGTATTTGGCCTATGTATACACTGAAAGTATGCATGAAAATGAAATAACCAGGCTACAGAGTTGGTAAAAAGTCTAACTATGATGTTACAGAATAAGAAAACTATCTAAAATGGAAAAAAGTCATGCAGAATGAGATCTAAAAGAAACATACTAAAATCCAGTCTAATTATTTTTGTCTGACATTCCGCGCCAAGCTGGTTCCCATTCCGATTCACTTCAAAAGTTACACGCTGGAGATTTAGCTAAATAAATAAATATCAAGATAGTTTACGGAATGGTAACGACGAAACATACATTCAAACGTGAGAATGGATAGAAGACTTCTGTTGAACTGCTTCAGATTTGTTTGTGTGGTTGTTTTCCTCGGATCAACGTTTACTTTCACTTTGACAATCACAACAACTTCAGTTTTGTCGCTTTTGTTGTTGATAGGTAACTATGGTTTTGTTAGATCGTCAATACTTTCCTAACGTATAAGATGTCGGTAAAATGAAATATGTGTACATGTTTTTATCATTTTAAACCTACGAGTACATTGAGTTTGGAGCTTTTGGGAGAGATTAAACAAATAACTTGTGTTTCGCACCATTAGGTTTTCGTTCCACGGATATTGATTCAAAACTTTCGCTCCTACACTCCGTAAATATTGACCTGAGCCTGTTTGATATGCAATTAGTAATTGTATTGCGAAATAGTCGCTCTCCAACATATATATGTTGACACGAGAAGCATGTGCAGAATACAAAGTCATAATGCATGTGGAAACTATGGACTCTGTTGGACAGTAAGGATTGCTGGCGAGTATCCATTATTCTGTGTCACAATTACTCATTTCACATTCACCGGGTTCAGGTCAATATTTACGGAGTATACCAGTAACCTGGTTGCTTTAAAAACACAAATTGAAATGTCAGATCATATTTATAACCTTTAGTACACGATATAATGATACTGTTAATTTTGAAAAGAATGTCTAGATCTCATTTGTAATAAAACAAAAACAACAGGAGAAAATGTTTTCAAAATCTTTATATTGAGTAGGGACTTCAAAATCCGAAATTAATTTGGCAAATATGTAAAGAATGTTCTTAATTTTGGAAGGAGTTAAAGAATGTGCCTGCATGTTTTTTTTCTTTATTTTCAGGTACATTCCTGCTTCCACCCACAAAACCACAAGCTTTCATTCATCATGCTACGGAGGAAAAATTCAAAACTAGAGACGTCATCTCAAATCTTTATCCACCTCTACCTCCGACTGAGCTTGAAGAAAAAGTTTGTCGAGAAGTCATAAAGTTTGTTACCTATGACACGGAAATTACACCATCCTTGGAGAGGTTCATGTTGATAAAAAATAATTCTGATTGCTTGTTTGCCAGGAAATCTAAACTGTGGGGAAGTCCAGCATGGATAGACAATTTATCAATGGGTAATTATAAGTAAATTAAATGTTTTACAAGAGTTGTCCGCGGACAACGTAGCTCGCCTATACGGGAGCTTGTCACAAAAACAGCATTTTTTTTAAAAGTAGGTCAAACTCCAAGGTCAAGGTCACAAGGTCAAGGGTCATGGTCCCAAATGAAAGGTCTTGTCGAGATGTATCTATGTATGAAATATCAAGGCTGTATCTCTAATAGTGCCTGAGATATAGGCAAGGTTAAAGTTTTTCAAAAGTAGGTCAAACTCCAAGGTCAAGGTCACTAGGTCAAAGTTCATGGTCTCAAATGAAAGGTCTTGTCGAGATGTATCTATGTATGAAATATCAAGGCTGTATCTCTAATAGTGCCTGAGATATAGGCCAGGTTAAAGTTTTTCAAAAGTAGGTCAAACTCAAAGGTCAATGTCACTAGGTCAAAGGTCATGGTCTCAAATGAAAGGTCTTGTCGAGATGTATCTATGTATGAAATATCAAGGCTGTATCCCTAATAGTGCCTGAGATATAGACCAGGTTAAAGTTTTTCAAGTGAAGACGGGACGGGACGCGACGCCGACACTAGGGCTATGACATTAGCTCCCCGGATATAAAGTCCCGGCTCGCTAAAAATCAATCTTCAAAGGGTTCAACATTAACCTGTGCCGCACAGAAATTACCTGCCTGTTGTTTGGTCAGTTAGATTCCAAAGATGCAGGACCGACTGGTCAGCCTTATTTAAAATCTCTGTCACAATTACCATAATGCAAACACAGGATATGTGAAACAACAAGAATAGGGACCCTTTAAAACTTTCATTCATATGCAATTCAAAACTGGTCTTTTAGCTTACCAAATATGGCAAATATGTGCAATTTTTATTGTTTCATCTATCTCTTTCATGTTCTGATGTCAACAGAAGAAAATATTTATAGGTAAGAAAAAACACAGCCCTATCCTTAAACAAAACCATAACAGGATTTCTTTTTTGCCTGCCAGTGAACTTGACAAATTCTGTTTAGATTTTACTTAAAGTGTAGGAGTTGGTCATATTAAAGAGTTCCTTTAAGTCTATTTTTTACTAAATCTTTTCCAAAAATAAGATGTGGTTGGGATGTTCCTAGTGAAATATGTAGAATAGGAAACATTGAGAGAAAAGAATAAAATTATGATCAATAGTGATACTACCTTTTCCTTCTATAATATTTGCTGTACCAATACTTCAGCATTTTCTTCTCTCAACAATGAATATTTGATTGAATGTAACTCTTTTCTATTTTGACTGTTCAAAATTATAATTGTTTTAGTAAGGCTTAAATTTTAGTAACAGTAATTTTGATGCCCATGCTTCACTAAATTTAAAGTTGTTCTTTTTTTTTCAGATTGATTCCTATGTTTATAAAGTTCACAGTAGTATTGCCGACCTACAAACTAGATGGGTTTGTTATAGAACTGCCCGGTGATAAATATGCAGCTTCTATACAGGTAGTTATATTGTCAGTAATTGTTAAGGATTTGAACATATGGAGTGAGGGCTTTTCGAAATGCAATATTTCATTTATTGTTCATCAAACTCTGTGTGGTGAGTACTCATTGGAATCGTTTCGCATAGAATTTACTATACAACAAAAACAATTCAGGCTTGCACAAATTCAAAGCTAATAGATTCTAAATGTTACTAAATTCAGACGACATGTAGGGTAAATAATAGCTCAACAAAGTGGGATAAGGAGAATACTATTTCATTCTGTTTTCTCATGATTCTGCTGGATTAAACCGTGTTTTTCAACAATTTCATTTTTTGGAGTGTCATAATAAGGAATTGCTTTGGAGATGTTAATTTCCAAAATATATTGTGATAAAGGATTTGTGTCAAATACGGCACAGAAAATATTGAGGCAAAATGAATAAATGCTGATCATCAGCATTTTCTCCTTCTGCCTCAATTTTTAAGTCGCTGAGCGCTCGCGCTGCGACTTATTGGTGCCGTACGAGTTTTCTGGACAGGTCAAATAAGGTCAAAGACGGACCTCTTAACTTCTTCTGTATTTCTGTTTTGAGACAAAGTAGATATCTGATTTCTTGTCCACACTTTGATTTAATATTGAAATTCGACTTTCTACAATTTCTAAACTGACATGCCAAATAATCATTGTTGAACGAGGAAATTGTACGTTTTATGTAGAACTACTTTTTTGGCGGAGAAAATTTATCGCGCGCAATAATTCCGTTTTCTGAGGTATATTGGTCTAAGGGAAATAACCAGGTTTAAATTAGACAGTTTTCATGAAAGACTTACTTCCCTTAGATAGTCAATATTCATTACTGTATATCTTCGGCTATAAGTCAAGGAAAAAAACTATTCAGAATGTGGGGGAAATAGACATCGACTTTATGACTCGGCGACAATAAACATACGACAACGACGGAATACTCATTTGCTCGATTCTTTTTATAATAATAAATTCCATTTTAACAAGGTGTCTTGCTTGATATGCATCGTTCTGCCATTTCAAGCGTGTAATCTCGCAATCAATATGCCCTAAATTAACACACGACATAATTGTACACAACAAGCAGTCGTCACTTTTCTTCGAAAACCTCGTAACTGTATATTGTTTTAATCTGCAATTACTTGGTGATGACAATAGTTTAAAAATCGTGTGATCAAATTTGCCGAAAATTCGAAAAACTGTGCGGCTGAGAGTGATTTCGGCATCAGTGGAAAGGTAGTGAGAGACTGGCGAAAAAACAAGACAAAGATCTGTGATTGTCCAAAATCGCAGAAATGGAGGGTTATTCGGATCAGTCCCTATGAGCCACAGGAAAATGATCTGAATGATTGGATTTTGGAGTTACGGGCAAGTGGCTATGTTGTAAGTAGGATCGGGATTCGCGTCAAGGCCCTTCAACTCGACAAGGACCAAAATACAAAATCCAGGGCGAGTTCAAAGCTTCTTCTGGGTAGTGTTGCAGGTTCATGAATATTTTAGTCAATACCGGGAAGACCAGAAAAAAAAAACATTTTATTACACACCTGGCCAGCTTATCAATGGGAAAACCTACGGGACCACATCAAAGAAACGAGACTTAACTACTCGGCTGGTTCCGTGATGTTGACGATCCCGAAATATGCAAGATGTGCATATCCGACGATTACTTTAAACAAAGGGTTTTACGTCGCCGGATTTACGGAAATGAAATTGTTGATTTGCAGGGTTGAATCTCGCGACCGGTAGGCGATCATAGACGGCACAAAAGCAGCTTTGCAAGTCACGGGCATTTTGTATGATACGGTTCCCCCGAAAGATCGCAGCTAAAACCTTACCTTCGTTTCAGATCAGAATAAATATTTCAGCCCACACGTTTTGATTTTTGTGTATGTATTGATAATCGTTAGCCCCAAAGTGTAATTCATGGAAATTTACATTCATGTTCAATTTTCGTCATTTTGTTTACCCCAAAACAGAAATATTTTTAGACTGCTCCATTTTGAAAGCTGCTGCATGCATACGACATAACTTCTTAAAAAAGATTGAATTACATCATGGAAAGTATCTCGGGTGAACGGAGAAATGGCTAGTTATCGACAATTTCTTCTTTTCAATGTTTTCCAATCTTTTTGTTCCCATGATTGTCGTCGGAATCAAGTCTTGTTTGTGAAAGGATTTAAGAGAGAGGTTATATAGACGAACGTCGGCAAGTATTACTCTCCAAAGCCGATGTCTATTGATTAGATCATCAAAATACATTACTAATTACATATCATTTCATAAGAGGTAATGTACTGTACTTTGTTTTAAGAGAGTAGCAAGTATAAGCACGAGTCATGTAGATCTACATCTGCAAGAAATTTTCTTTTCACTAAATACACTGAAATAGTCTACCCTTTGAATTTCGTTCTTCTTTTGAAAAGTCTTTATGAAGTTAAACTGTCTCTTAAATCTATCTACTCTAAAATTTAAAAATGTAGAGGTCAACACTCTAATAAATATTCACTAAAATGTGACCGATTAAGGGAGAGACTCGGGGTAAAGCTTCTTTTCTGACGATTGCCCTTTAAGTTCTAGATCTTTTATGAAGCAATGCTTGTAAAATTTATAGGCCTACAGATTGGTTGAAAAAGAGAATTGTCCCCGCCCATTCATTGACTTACTAGTTGATTGACATGCTTCTCAGATGAATAAGCACGTGATACAGTCGGATCCATTTTGTTAAAACAAGAGGACCATGATGGTCCTATATCGCTCACCTGAACCAAAATGATATGAGCAACACTTTTTTTCAATTCAATAAATATCTATGACTTTAAGACTGAAAGTGAACTTATGGTCAATAACTTAGTGAAAATCCAGATCTTGTGATCCCCAACATTGTGTCCAAGTTTTGTCTTGATTGATCAATAATTGTAGATTCTAGAGTATAAACAAGGTCGAAAACGGCCGAAAACAGCAATTTTGATCACATTCAAGGGTACATAACTCTCGACTTTCTCGTCAAATCAGGCTGAAAATCAAACTCATCCAAGATCTTATCATACCCAACATTGTGTCCAAGATTTGTCTTGATTGGTCAATAATTTTAGATTCTAGAGTGTAAACAAGGTCGAAAACAGTCAAAAACAGCAATTTTGTCAAATTCAAGGGCACATAACTCTCGGCTTTTTGATCAAATCGGACTGAAAATCAAACCCATCCAAGATCTTATAGTCTCAAACATTGTTTTCAAGTTTTGTCTTAATTGATAAATAATTGTAGATACTAGAGTGTAAACAATGTCAAAAACAGTAAAAAACGGCAATTTTGTCAAATTCAAGGGCTCATAACTCTCGACTTTCTGATCAGATAATATTGAAAATCAAACTAATCCCAGATCTTATGATCCCCAATATTGTGTCAAAGTTTTGGCTTGATTGATTAATAATTGTAGATTCTAGAGTGTAAACAAGGTTGAAAACAGCCGAAAATGACAATTTGGTCAAATTCAAGGGCAAGTAACTCTCGACTTTCTAATCAGATCAGACTAAAAATCACACTTGTCCGAGATCTCATAGTCCCCAACATTGTGTCCAAGTTTTGTCCTGATTGATGATTAATTGTAGATTCTAGAGTGTAAACAAGGTCGAAAACTGCCGAAAATTGCAATTTTGTCGAATTCAAGGGCACATAACTCTTGTCTTTCTGGTCAGATCAGACTGAAAATCGAACTCATCCGAGATATAATGGTCTGCAACATTATGTCAAAGATTTGTCTTCATTGATCAATAATTGTAGACGCTAGATTGTAAACAATGTCAAAACTAGGTATTTTTCGCATGCAAGGGCAGATAACTCCTGACTTTCTGGTTCGATCTGACCCATAATCGAACTCATCCGAGATCTTATGGCCATACATGTTTTGACCAAGTTTGGTCAAGATTGGCCTATATTTGTAGATGCTAGAGTGTAAACACGAAATTGTGGACGGACGGACGGACGGACGGACGGACGGACGGACAGACAGACAGACAGACAGACGGACGACGGACAAAAAGTGACCACAATAGCTCACCTTGAGCACTTTGATCCCCAACATTGTGTCCAAGTTTTGTCTTGATTGATCAATAATTGTAGATTCTAGAGTATAAACAAGGTCGAAAACGGCCGAAAACGGCAATTTTGATCACATTCAAGGGTACATAACTCTCGACTTTCTCGTCAAATCAGGCTGAAAATCAAACTCATCCAAGATCTTATCATACCCAACATTGTGTCCAAGATTTGTCTTGATTGGTCAATAATTTTAGATTCTAGAGTGTAAACAAGGTCGAAAACAGTCAAAAACAGCAATTTTGTCAAATTCAAGGGCACATAACTCTCGGCTTTTTGATCAAATCGGACTGAAAATCAAACCCATCCAAGATCTTATAGTCTCAAACATTGTTTTCAAGTTTTGTCTTAATTGATAAATAATTGTAGATACTAGAGTGTAAACAATGTCAAAAACAGTAAAAAACGGCAATTTTGTCAAATTCAAGGGCTCATAACTCTCGACTTTCTGATCAGATAATATTGAAAATCAAACTAATCCCAGATCTTATGATCCCCAATATTGTGTCAAAGTTTTGGCTTGATTGATTAATAATTGTAGATTCTAGAGTGTAAACAAGGTTGAAAACAGCCGAAAATGACAATTTGGTCAAATTCAAGGGCAAGTAACTCTCGACTTTCTAATCAGATCAGACTAAAAATCACACTTGTCCGAGATCTCATAGTCCCCAACATTGTGTCCAAGTTTTGTCCTGATTGATGATTAATTGTAGATTCTAGAGTGTAAACAAGGTCGAAAACTGCCGAAAATTGCAATTTTGTCGAATTCAAGGGCACATAACTCTTGTCTTTCTGGTCAGATCAGACTGAAAATCGAACTCATCCGAGATATAATGGTCTGCAACATTATGTCAAAGATTTGTCTTCATTGATCAATAATTGTAGACGCTAGATTGTAAACAATGTCAAAACTAGGTATTTTTCGCATGCAAGGGCAGATAACTCCTGACTTTCTGGTTCGACCTGACCCATAATCGAACTCATCCGAGATCTTATGGCCATACATGTTTTGACCAAGTTTGGTCAAGATTGGCTTATATTTGTAGATGCTAGAGTGTAAACACGAAATTGTGGACGGACGGACGGACGGACGGACAGACAGACAGACAGACAGACGGACGACGGACAAAAAGTGACCACAATAGCTCACCTTGAGCACTTTGTGCTCAGGTGAGCTAAAAAACAATATGACGTCTTGATGACGTAGCGTCTACTCAATCTGGGCTGGAATAGTGACTTCAAAAACACCGCCAACACCTGCTCAGTTATTTCGGAAACTGTTTCAAAATATGTTAGTTGGATTATTACCGGTGATTTTTTGGTTTGGATAGTAGACTAACAGGTATCATTTTCTTCGTATCATCATGACATTATCGCTTGCCGACCAAAAACAAAATAACCTTCTAAACCTAGATGTATAATTTTCTACTTTACATCATAAAATCTGCATGAATTACCATTTGAATTAATTTGTCGAGCGTCCGTCGATTCAGTCGACGTTTCTGCGATTAAATTTCTTATCATTAATCACCGAATAATCAACGTGAAATAAAATAGTTTTTGTGAAGAGAGGGGAAGTTAATTCGTGAATAAACCATTATTGGAGGCTCAAATTATCGATTAATCACGACTTTAGGCTTGCCGCAATAAACAGTTCTAGAGATTATTCATTTCTGTGACTGTAAAATATTGCGTACCTAAATGATATCAATCTTGAGAAATATCACGGTCACCATTGCATACTAGAACTTATAAGTTCTTATTTCGAAATTGAAAAAAAAAATGATGTAAAAAAGTGCATCATATTGAGTTATAATTTGAAACTGAGTGATAAATGATTTGGAAAACTTGCATCAAAAGATGGTAGAATTTATAGTGTCACGAACGCCTTCCTGAGGGTTGAAAACGCTATTTCTCAAGAGCTCCCGGGTGGCTCTGGCCCCGTGGACCCCTGGCCAGGGCGTTTCCATAGACCCATCGGGGGCCCTGTGGTCCATGCCCCCCCCCCCCAGCTGTAAAATTCATTATTTTGAAAGTATCTAACTTTCACCCAGGGTCGATGTTTTAAATGAAATAGTTTGATTTTGAGGGGTTTTAGTTAATTGAGGAATGCGTTATGAAGTATAGATCTATTTTATTCAATGAATTTCTGTGACATATTCTGAAATTGGGAAATCTGAATAGAACAAAATGGGTAAATATTTCATTTAAAACATCGTTCTTACCCAGAATTTAGTTTAGTATCAATTCCAGTGAATTTACGGGACATGCAGCCAAAACATCACAACTACAGATTAAAGGGGGACCTGCTAGGCTGTCGAAAATGCAAATGGCACAAAAATTACAAACCAGATATAAACGTATGAAATTACAAACCTGAAGGGGTCCATTGTTAGCACTCATTGAGCTTTATCAAGTATAAAAATCCAAGTCAATGAATAACGTGCAGATCCGCATTTTATTGTCCTTGGTTTTTGTTTTTAAACGGTTACACATGCCCAACCTTCAAAAGGCAATTACGTCAGAGGTACGTCATCGGTGCTCAGCGAGATTCAACACACCGTACAACCGGCTGCGTCGTCAACGAAGACAGATTCGGCATCTGATGTCAGGTGCATGGTAGGTCAAATTAATTTACTTTTATGAATAAACGAAAGGATCTTTGGTATTCTATAGTTGATAAATACGTGTATAAATGTTCAGTGCTAACTGCTTCTACAAAATAAACCTTTCCACGCATCCCTCGCAAATAAGGTCACAGTCATCGACGCAGCCGGTTGTACAGTGTGTTAATACTGCTGGGGATGTGTCTCGTTGACCTTGACCTTGTCTCGTTTCGAAGTAAAAATAGAATCTGTAAACACGCTTGTAAAGGATTGATCTATAGCAAAGGAAAGATAGATATTCGCCGTGATTGAGGTTTTTATGCATTGCAAATTGTTTTTCCATGTACAAATATGAGTTCCCGAATAGTTCAGAAGCATAAAAACGTAGCATGGGCCCCTTTCAGAAATCTGTAGTTACGATGTTTTTACTCCCAATCACTAAACACCCCAAAATTACCTACAAATTGGACCAATCTAACATTTTGAAAATAGATCTAGCTTCCACTGCTTTTCATATGTAGCATTCATTTTAACGATATAATTATCTATGGATTTGCTGTAGCCTATGGTATTATGAATTTGTATATATAGATATGGATGAAAAATAAAGCTGTGTTTCTCTGTAAATATTCTATAACTTGTTTTGTCTTTCATTTTATTATTATTTTTTTTTTTTCAATTTGTTTCTAAAGAATGTGATCTAATCACGAGTTCGGTCATCGTTTATAAACTTTATCGTCATTTTGACAAGATATATTTTGCGTACTTAAAATGGAGATCTAGGTCTTGTTTACATTGCATAAAACTTCATAGGTAAGAATTGATACTCTGTCAATCATATTTTTGGGTTTTTGCCCTTTGTTGATTTTCATATTTAATTGTTTGTCAAGAGCATTACTAAAAATTATGCGAGGTAGATTCGTGCAACTTCATAGGTGGATGATGTCATTATGTAGAAGTGTATTGTACAAAAATATAACTCTGCTGATAATGTTCGTGGAGTTATTGCCAATTTTCCCTTTTCATTCTTGATGTAAATTAATTCTACAATTGCACTACTTCAATTGTTAAAGGTTTACCCTTGTGGGGGCATACATACATTTCATTCAATACTTCAAAGCATTCTCTGATAGGATCATGAAAAGCAAATCTTGTTTTACAAATAATTCTGTTGTAGCGACTTTCAGGCCCTTCAGGGCTTTGATTTTGAAAGCATTTTCTATTTATTACTCTTTTGTAAAGGAGAGGATTTAAGTATTTTTCTTTATTTTCAGACATTTGGCGACAGTTTTAGACAAGTCCTACAAACATTATCAGACAACGACCCAAAAGGTTCAAAGTGCATGGACAAATCGTATATCGACAAACGTGGCTGGGTGTTTGAATTCAACAGAATCACATTCTTTATCACAACATTCGCTCCATTTTATCCGGCAAATCATCCCCGATATGCTCATGGCGCGAAAGATGCATACATTTTATTCCAGCCGGAATTGTCATTTGCCTTTCATGATTTGCCGTCGGACACTACGGAAACAAACTGGGACCAACCTAAAACAGTTCGAGATCAGATCAGGGTTGCATTTAGAGATGCAGGGAGGGGATATTCTGTTCCTGATAACATTTATCATCCAATGGTTGAGGAAATGATTCGACCTATTTGTGAGAATGATGATGTTGTTAAATGGTGGGAAAAGGATAAATAAATATTTTAGGATAATGGCGGACACTTCAGACAACAAATTATTGATCCATTAACAGAAGGCAAAAGTTCAGACTTGTCCAAAAATAAATATGTTGCAGACAAAATGTTACATATTTTGGTCTTTCTGAAAGGAATGTGTCGTGAAAAAAATTGAGAAATTGCTTGTGACAAACAATTTCTCCATTTTCAACAAAGCTTTCCCATCTTTTCTAATTGGAGTGACAAAAGGTATTCCCATGAGGTAATTGACCAAACGTCAATCGACAGATCGATCCGCCCAACATAGAATCTAAGACAAACAATGGGGAGCATTGGCATGTCGATTGTTTTGATTGTCAGTCCATAGATCGATCCAATACCACGTACAACGAAGAATTTAAGACAAACATGGGGATGTAACATTTTTTTTCTGATCGTCCATTGGCTTCTTGATGGTTTTGATTGACAGCTGGCGTTTGGTCAAATGGTTTAATACATAGAAAGGCAGGTCCAATACCATTTGAGACTACAAAATATTCAGGAGCCACTTTATCATCTCATGGCTTAACCCCAGAGCTCCAGATAAGAGGAGGTGATGACTTTTTAAACTGCAATAATTCTGTTATTCAATATTGTTCATCAAACCCTATAGATGGGTACTGAAATAAGAAAATTAGAATGTCTTCAACCCCACTTATCTGTAGTCCTGAATATTTTCCCAAAACAAGACCCAATTTTGACATTCCCATAAGAAAATGCCTGGTTAAACATTTAGACTAAAGAAGAAAATGCCGATATCCAGCGTTTTCTCCTTTTACCTCAATATTTTTAGTGCTATAATGTACACAAATTTCTTTTTTATTCACTTAAATGTTGTTGTCTGCAGCAGCTTTCATAATGGACCGCCAAGCCACGATAGCTCAGTCTGTTCAGTCATGTCCGTGTCTGTCAATCCAAAGGTCGAACCCCAGCTTGGCCAGTATCCATTCTGAAAATTGACAAAAGTCATTTGTCTCACCATTGAGTGTGAATCATCTATGTGAGAGAACAGCTGGAGGTTCCGTTTGGATATTGTGGTGGTACAATATCAGAAATTTGCGGTTAGGTGCTCAAGCCATTGCCATTTGAAAATAGCAGTTGAAAACGGCATTAAACCACAATAAATCAAAACCAATTCATATTGGACCAAATATGATATTCAGGGAAATATTCAAAATAACAAAAATCAAGTCTTAATTTACATTAACAATAATATTTAATGATTTAATGTAAAACATGATGTAATGGTAATACAATAAGCCTCCGATCTTTCGATATAAGGGGCATTAAGCATGTCCCAAACAAGACCCGATTTTGAATGCCCTGATAGAAAAGGCTTTGTAAAATAAGAGGCAGAAGAATAATATGCTGATTATGAGCATGTTTCCTTTTGTCTCAATATTTTCTATGCTATATTGTACACGAATCCTATCTTAATCAGTAACATTTTGTAAAATGCAGCAGTTTTAGAATTGGAACAACCTTAAACTTTTGCCATTTGGCAAAGGGCTATAGAGCTACAAATAAATTCGGGTAAGGACATCCCAACTTTGTTATTTCAATTCCAAATTCTATGTTGTTGGTACTCATTTAAATCATCCCAATGTGATCATTCCAATGATGACCCACAACATAGGTTTGATGAACCATATATATGAACTATTGCATTTCGATAAGCAATTACCTGTTCTTATCTATATCTCTGGTTTTTATCCCCCGCCGATGAAATCATCGGGGGGGATATTGTTTTTGCCATGTCCGTCCGTCCGGCCCTCCATCCGACATTCGTTTCCGCGCTATTTCTTGAAAACTATAGACCAGATTTCAATGAAACTTGGCACACAGCTTCACTACAAAAAGGACATGCGAATATCATCGGGGTTACCCGGTTCGACCATTGAATTCAGAGTTACTGCCTCTGACTGTTTAAGCCATATACATACAGAATAATATTCATTTCCGCGCTATTGCTTGAAAACTATACACCGGATTTCAATGAAACTTGGCATACAGCTTCACTACAAAGAGGACATGCGCATATCCTTGGGGTTACCCGGTTCCACCATCGAATTTAGAGTTACTGCCCCTGACTGTTTAAGCCATATACATACAGAGTGATATTCGTTTCCGCGCTATTTCTTGAAAACTATAGACCGGATTTTAATGAAACTTGGCTCACAACTTTACTACAAAGAGGACATGCGCATATTGTCCGTGTTACCCGGTTCGACCATTGAATTTAGAGTTACTGCCCCTGACTGTTTAAGCCATATACATACAGAGTGATATTCGTTTCCGCGCTATTTCTTGAAAACTATAGACCGGATTTCAATGAAACTTGGCACACAGCTTCACTACAAAATGAACATGCGCATATCTTCGGAGTTACCAGGTTCGACCATTGAATTTAGAGTTACTGTCCCTGACTTTTGAAGCCATATACGGGTGATTCTACAGAAAACGTGAATTTTCACACATAGTACTTGGAAAAAAATATGTAGGCTTTCTTGATTGAAATTTGTCTTAATCTGGAAGATAAAACTTTTTTTTATGAAATTATACAGATCGGCACGATCTTTTCCTTACATATCTTGTATTTTTCAGTAATTCAATACAACTAGGGGTATAAGATTTGTCCCCTCCGTGACATAACTATTTGCAAAAGTATCTTAAGAAAAAAGACCATAGTTCCATTTTTCTGTCGGTATTATCGTAACATAATGTAGTAAGTATAGCTGAACAATTTTAAGATAATGAGTGTACATATTATTTAAATGTTATAGAATTGACATGCAGACATGCAGAACTATCTGAAAAGCACAATTTTGTAAATGGTGAAAAACTCATACATGAACCTATATACATCATGCTTTCACCATTATCATACAGCTGGAGCAGTAAACTTTAAAAACAAACTTCATTTATAATGAAAATATGCCATTTGTAGAATTAGATAACAGAAAACATAATGTTTTTGTTTCGGAGGTGACAAGTCGTCTCGGTAGTGACAATATTTTAAAAAAGTATTCCTAAATTTATTTTAAGCCCCCGGTCCTACCACTTTTAACATCCGTGCATAAGATGATAATAGTTTCTTGATAATATTTTGAATTTCATGGATTTTACAGAGTTTAGAACGAAATAATTCTGTAATTTTCCTATAAATGTCCACTCCGTGACAACCTCATCCTCAACATGACATTACAATATTCGTGTTGGTAGTGACTCGTCGCGGAAGTGACATTTCAACTTTAAAATGCTCGGTACATGGCGTGGTGCCTTCATTCGATGACATTGATTTAGAATTTAGATAATGTACCCCATTGCACATAGTATAGTGAAGACGTATTAATCATAACTGAACAACAAAGGAACATTTTATTATGCTCGGTAGTGACATTGAAAAAACATACGCAAAATAAAATTTGCCTTTTTGTATCGCATGTAGTCTGCGGTGATGTCATCTAGATGCTAGAATAAACAAATTTGGGTCACAGAGGATGTGACGTATTTCATGATGCAAAGCGTTTTTCACAATACCGCGAAATGAAAGTTTTCAAACACTTTTTATATCTCTGTCACGGAGGTGACATGAAAACGTGGGACATTTGCTTTCAAACAAATTTCCTTTGATAGCTTTGAAAATTTCATGACTAGATTCATCCAAAGCATTCTCTATATAAACAAACATGATGAGAAGCTGAAAAATTGCAATTATAAGGGACAAGGAAGTCAATGAAAACAGAGATTTTATCGCTTTCTATGTTTGGGACAGGGCATTTTTAAATGACGACCATTATTTGACAGAGCTGAAATAACTAGAACTGTCACAGGATGTGACTTGACACCCCCGCACAAGCTTTCATTACAAAAAAGGGCAATAAGTGTACCAAGCTTAAATTTGCTAGCACTTATGGTAAAGAAGATATGGTCTAGGCAAAAATGCAAGGGTACAAACAACAAAGGGCAATAATTCTTAAAGTTGGCATGAAAGAGTAACAGTTGTTTTACATGACACTTCCCCACAATGAGATCTATAAGTGTACCAAGTTTGAAGTTGCTAGCACTAATGATTTAGAAGATATGTTCCGGACACAAATCCGAGCGTAAAAACAACAAAGGACAATCACTCGAATTGTAGGCATACCAGAGTAATGATTCTTGTACATGACACTTCTGTACAATAAGATGTATAAGTGTACCAAGTTTGAAATTGCTAGCAGTTATGATTTAAAAGATATGGTCCGGACAAAAATGCAAGGATACAAACAACAAAGGGCAATAACTCTAAGTGGGCATGGCAGAGTACCGGTTCTTGTACATGACACTTCCCTACAATGAGATCTATTATTATGTACAAAGTTTGAAGTGGCTAGCACTTATGCTTTAGAAGATATGGTCTGGACAAAAATGCAAGGGTAACAACAACAAAGGACAATAACTGAAAAATTGGGCGTGACTGAGTAACAATTATTGTACATGACACTTCCCTAAATTAAGATGTATAAATGTAAAAAGTTTGAAGTTGCTAGCACTTGTGGTTTAGAAGATATGGTCCAAACAAAATGTAAGGGTACGAACAACAAAGGGCAATAACTCAAAGAATGGGGGTGGCTGAGTAACAGTTATTGTACATGACACTTCCCTAAATTAAGATGTATATATGTATAAAGTTTGAAGTTGCTAGCACTTGTGGTTTAGAAGATATGGTCCAAACAAAATGTAAGGGTACAAACAACAAAGGGCAATAACTCAAAAAATTGGCGTGACAGAGTAATAGTTATCATACATAACACATCCCCAGAATGAGATGTATAAGTATACCAAGTTTGAAGTTGCTAGTACTTGTGGTTTAGAAGATATGGTCCAAACAAAATTTAAGGGTACAAACAACAAAGGGCAATAACTCAAAAAGTGGGCGTGGCTGAGTAACAGTTTTTGCACAGGACACTTCCCCTCAATTAGATGTATAAGTGTACTGAGTTTGAAGATGCTAGCACTTGTGGTTTAGAAGATATGGTCCAAACAAAATTTAAGGGTACAAACAACAAAGGGCAATAACTCAAAAAGTGGGCATGGCAGAGTAACAGTTATTGTACATGACACTTCCACATAATGAGATCTATAAGTGTACCAAGTTTGAAATTGCTAGCACTTATGGTTAAGAAGATATGGTCCGAACAAAAATGCAAGAGTACAAACAACAAAGGGCAATAACTCTAAAAGTGGGCGTGGCTTAGTAACAGTTATTGTACATGACACTTCCCCACAATGAGATCTATAAGTGTAGCAAGTTTTAAGTTGCTAGCACATATGGTTTAGAAGATATGCTCTGTAGAAGTATTTTGTCCACAGACAGACAGACAGACATACAGACAGACAGGTTGATTCCAGTATACCCCCATCTTCGCTAGCCAAGGTTGAACCCACCTACGTTTGTATTCACCCTTGGCGGATTTAGTCCGATTTTTTTTTAAATCGCGAAGCGCCGCCTAGCGGTTGTTCTGCTGGTTGTTTACGTCCATTATTGATGACGTCATTAACGCGCGTTGTCTTTCGCGTCATACGTCATGCGGATTATGTAAAAGTTAGCTGCTTTTTTGGTCGAATTGTCGAAAGTATTAAAATTCGTCAATTAAATTCCTGTCTATTGCAGTGAAATTCTTGGAAAAAATTGCCCATCTTCGCGTTTTTGTGTTGCAAATGCAATGCTTTTCCCGCCCGTTGTCATGATTTGGTTACTCATAACAAATGTATCAGTCGACAATCTGATTGGTTCCAGCGAGACCTCGCTGGAACCAATGAAAACCCTTTCCAGGAGACCAAGAAAATCGGACTAAATCCGCCAAGGGTGAATACAGAATCGACGTTACGTCGTAGATGTCACCCTTGGCTTGCGAAGATGGTATACCCCCTAAAACAATCATTTTGCGGGGGTATAATAAAACATTTGTTTTGCGGGGGTATAATAAAACATTCGTTTTGCGGGGGTATAATAAAACATTTGTTTTGCGGGGGTATAATAAAACATTCGTTTTGCGGGGGTATAATAAAACATTCGTTTTGCGGGGGTATAATAGAACATTCCTTTTGCGGGGGTATAATAAAACATTCGTTTTGCGGGGGTATAATAAAACATTCGTTTTGCAGGGGTATAAAAATATACTGCAATTTCTAACCTATTCCATACTTTAAAATTAGGGATATATCATTATTATTAGAAATCGAGTGGTTTTATCTTCTTAAGTTATGATTAATCTTAATGGAATTGAATTAAAGTTCTGGGACACGAAATTCACGTTTCTCATAGAATCACCCATACATACAGAGTGATATTCGTTTCTTGAAAACTATTGACCTGATTTCAATGAAACTTTGCAAACAGCTTTAATACAAAGAGGACATGCGCATATCGTCCGGGTTACCCGGTTCGACCATTGAATTTAGAGTTACTGCCCCTGACTAGTGAAGCCATATACATACAGAGTGATATTGGTTTCCGCGCTATTTCTTGAAAACTATAGACTGGATTTCAATTAACTTTTGTGCACAGCTCCACTACAAAGAGGACATGCGTACATCGTCAGGGTTACCCGGTTCGACCATTGAATTTAGAGTTACTGCCCCTGACTGTTGAAGCCATATACATACAGAGTGATATTCGTTTCCGCGCTATTTCTTTAAAACTATACACAGGATTTCAATGAAACTTTGTGCACAGCTTCACTACAAAGAGGACATGCGCATATCGTCGGGGTTACCCGGTTTGACCATTGAATTCAGAGTTACTGCCCCTGACTGTTGAAGCCATATACATACAGAGTGATTTTCGTTCTGTTGAAGCCATATACATACAGAGTGATATTCGTTTCCGCGCTACTCCATTGACAATGAAAATATGTTCGGCGGGGATTTCAATTCAATGAATTTGCTTGTTAAACACAACTTTAATAAACGTGGTAATGGGATAAACGTTAGCTCCTTCTAGTCCAAGTCGTCCTTCTAGTTACGCCTGGCTTACAATGCTGTTTATTATCTTTACATACAATTTTATCCAAATCAGGCTGCAGATCACCTGACAATGATTAAACATTATGTCCCAATCTTTCAATATGATGGAATGAAAACACAACTTAAATAAATGCTAGCTCCTTCTGCTCCGAGTTGTCCTTCTAGTTAAACCTTGTACACAATGCTGTTTAGAGTCTGTACAAACAGTTTTATCCCGGTCAGGCTGCTGATCCCCTGAGAGTCTATATACAGTACACACAAACTTGCCCAGCTCCCGCTTCTGTGTTTGTATTATTGTGTCCAAATCTACATATGTAACAACTTGGTATGTCTGGAATAGAACAGAATAGAACAGTTAGGGAAAACATTGCAGAAAAAGAAGAAAGTGCTATAACTGCATTTTTCTTCTCCTTTTTAGCTCACCTGAGCACGAAGTGCTCGAGGTGAGTTATTGTGGTCACTTTTTGTCCGTCGTCCGTCCGTCCGTCCGTCCATCCGTCCGTCAACATTTGGGGTGTTTACACTCTAGCATCCACAAAAGTTACTCAATCTTGATCAAACTTGGCCAAAACAAGTACGATCATAAGTTCTCGGACAAGTTCGATTATGGGCCTGATCGGACCAGAAAGTGCGGAGTTATCTGCCCTTGAATGTCAAAAAATGCTGTTTTTAAGTTTGTTTACACTCTAGCATCTACAATTATAGATCAATCAAGACAAAACTTAGACATAATGTTGGAGACCATAAGATCTTGGATGAGGTCAATTTTCAGTCTGATCTGACCAGAAAGATGAGAGTTATGTGCCCTTGAATTGGGCAAAATTGCCACTTTTTTGCTGTATTCAAAAAAGAGTTAATCTAAGGGAAGGAACTCTGACACTACTTTTTTTTCAGTATAAGTAGAGTTATCTAGTTTGATAGAGGATATAAATAGATTTACACTCCATTACCAAACAACAAAATTTTAGCCTAGTCCAAAATCATAGGTGTTGCAGACGACAAGTTCCATTGAACAAAATTTAACATTTTTTGGTCTTTCTTGGTAGAAAACATTGTGGGTAATGAAGAAATTGCTTGTCACAATGTTTTCCAAAGCCTTTATTTTGTGGGGCATCCAAAAGCGCCAATGTGTGGGAAAGGGTCAATCAAGACAAAACTTGGACACAATGTTGGGGACTATAAGATCTCAGATGAGTTTGATTTTCAGTCTGATCTGATCTGAAAGTCAAGAGTTACGTGCCCTTGAATTTGACAAAATTGCCATTTTCGGCCGTTTTCAACCTTTTTTACACTCTAGAATCTACAATTATTATTCAATCAAGACAAAACTTGGACACAATGTTTTGGACCATAAGATCTGGGATTAGATTGATTTTCAGTCTGATCTAATCAGAAAGTCAAGAGTTATGTGCCCTTGAATTTGACAAAATTGCTGTTTTTTTACTGTTTTCGACTTTGTTTACACACTAGAATCTACAATTATTGACCAATCAAGACAAATCTTGGACACAATGTTGGAGACTATAAGATCTCAGGTAACTTCGATTTTCAGTTTGATCTGATTAGAATGTCAAGAGTAATGTGCCCTTGAATTTGATAAAATTGCTGTTTTTGGCTGTTTTCGACCTTGTTTATACTCTAGAATCTACAATTATTTATCAATCAAGACAAAACTTGAACACAATGTTGGGGACTATAAGATCTTGGATGAGTTTGATTTTCAGTCTGATCTGATGAGAATGTTGAGAGTTATGTGCCCTTGAATTTGACAAAATTGCTATTTTCGGCTGGTTTCGACCTTGTTTACATTCTAGAATCTACAATTATTGATCAATCTATACAAAACTCGGACACAATGTTGGGAACCATAAGATCTCATATGAGTTAGATTTTCAGTCTGATCTGATCAGAAAGTCGAGCGTTTTGTGCCCTTGAATTTGACAAAATTGTTGTTTTCGGCTATTATCGACCTTGTTTATACTCTAGAATCTACAATTATTTGACAAAACAAGACAAAACTTGGATACAATCAGGGCTACAGATAAGTGGAGGTGAAGACATACTAACAATGTTTTTTCGAATTCAAATCCTATGTTGTGGGTACTCATTTGAATCGTCTCGACGAGACAATACAAATGAGTACAAACAACATAGGGTTTGATGATCACTGACAGCATTATTGCAGTTTGAAAAGTCACCACCCCCTCTTATCTGGAGCCCTGTACAATGTTTGGCACCATAATTTAGATCTCGGATGAGTTAGATTTTCACAACCTTATTGACTATAAGTTCTTTTTCAGTCTTAAAGTAATAAATATTAATTGAATTGAACAAAAGTGTTGCTCATATCATTTAGGTTCAGGTGAGCGATATAGGACCATCATGGTCCTCTTGTCTCTATATGTTTCCAGTGCTACAAAATACTGAAATATTGGTATGTCTTGAGTAGAGCACAACAAGAATTTTGGTAGAAATGAGAGTAAGCCTGGTTCTTATTTGAATTTACCCTTTCCTTAACAATGCAGTGTTTTGAATTCCCCAATAGAAAATGCGCAAGGGAAAACATTGCAGAAAATGATAACCAACATTTTCTACTTATTCTTTGAGTCTTTTTCTCCTTTTTCCTTAATATCTCCTGTGCTACAATTAATATCTCTTGTGCAACAATATACTGAAACTTCAAATCAATTCAAACAATTATTGTTGTCTGCATCAACTCTCAAATTGGAAAAGTCAAAATATTTGCAGTTTGGAAAAGGCATTCATGTCTGGAATATAAAAAGGTCAAAAGGGGCGTATTTATCCGCTTTGCAACAGTTTTTGTTCGAATTAGAACAATCCAATTTGGGAAAGATTCAATCATCCCTTTTCAACATTAAGAGCTTCGCAGAGCGGCGCATATACGCCCGAGAGGGGCTTGTCAGTAAAATTGGCCATTTTTTCGATTCAAGGGCAGATAATTCAAACATGAAAAGTTATCAAAATTTTGTTTGCACAACAAGACACCATAGAGATTCATTGTGGCTAGTTTGATTAAATTCTGGTTGGAACTGTAGGAGTTGCGCACAGGAGAAAATAGACATTTTTGAGAAAATGGGCATTTTTTCTTAAATTCAAGGACGAAAACAGTTATCTAAATTCCGTAAGCATTGTGCACAACTAGACACCATGGAGATTCATTGCGGCAAGTTTGATCAAATTCTGATCTAAACTGTAGGAGGAGTTGCGCACACAAGAAAATGGGCATTTTTTTAATTCAAGGGCAGATAATTCAAGAACGAAAGAGTTAATTGAATTCCGTAAGCGGTGTGCAAAACTGTAGGAGTTGCGCACACAAGAAATTGCTAACGGACGGACAGACAGACGGACGAGCGGGGCCATAACATAATACGACCCTTCGGGCGTATAAAAACCTCAGAACTGCAGCTTGTTTTAAGCAGCAGTTCTGAGGTTTTTGTTGAAAAACAGCGTTATACCTCTTCTCCATGCTCTGAAAGTTGTATTTCCCGAAGTTGTTCAAATGTTTGGTTGTCATAGAAACAAACCACTTCTCGTATCGCAGGATGATAGTGCGTCGCTGATACCCATGTCATGTCAAGTTCATCTTCATATTGCATCTGATGAATCATCTACGTACAAAATACATGAAAATATTGTAAAGTAAAATGATTGGTTGTCATGGAAATAATGTTTGGTTGTCATGGAAACAAACAACTCGTATCGCAGGATGATAGTGCGTCGCTGATACCCATGTCATGTCAAGGTCGTCTTCATATTGCATCTGATGAATCATCTGTGTACAAAATATATGAAAATATTGTAAAGTAGAATGTTTGGTTGTCATGAAAACAGATAACTTCATGTACTGCAGGATGATAGTGCGTTGCTGATACCCATGTGATGTCAAGTTCATCTTCATATTGCATCTGATGGATCATCTATGTACAAAATACATGAAAATATTGTAAAGTAAAATGATTGGTTGTCATGGAAACAAACCACTTCTCGTATGGCAGGATGATAGTGTGTCGCTGATACCCATGTGACATCAAGTTTGTCTTCATATTGCATCTGATGAATCATCTATGTACAAAATACATGAAAATATTGTAAAGTAGAATGTTTGGTTGTCATAGAAACAAGGTTTGGTTGTCATAGAAACAAGGTTTGGTTGTCATAGAAACAAGGTTTGGTTGTCACAGAAACAAACAATTTCTCGTATCGCAGGTCGCAGGATAATAGTGCGTCGCTGATACCCATGTGATGTCAAGTTCGTCTTCATATTGCATCTGATGGATCATCTATGTACAAAATACATGAAAATATTGTGAAGTGAAATGTTTGGTTGTCATAGAAACAAGGTTTGGTTGTCATAGAAACAATGTTTGGTTGTCATAGAAACAATGTTTGGTTGTCATAGAAACAAGGTTTGGTTGTCATAGAAACAATGTTTGGTTGTCATAGAAACAATGTTTGGTTGTCATAGAAACAAGGTTTGGTTGTCATAGAAACAAGGTTTGGTTGTCATAGAAACAAGGTTTGGTTGTCATAGAAACAAGGTTTGGTTGTCATAGAAACAAGGTTTGGTTGTCATAGAAACAAGGTTTGGTTGTCATAGAAACAAGGTTTGGTTGTCATAGAAACAAGGTTTGGTTGTCATAGAAACAAGGTTTGGTTGTCATAGAAACAAGGTTTGGTTGTCATAGAAACAAGGTTTGGTTGTCATAGAAACAAGGTTTGGTTGTCATAGAAACAAGGTTTGGTTGTCATAGAAACAAACAACTTCTCGTACTGCAGGATGATAATGGGTTGCTGATACCCATGTCATGTCAAGTTAGTCTTCATATTGCATTTCATGGATCATCTACATGTATGTACAAAATACATGACAAAAGTGTAAGTTAACACCTAATTCAAAGCCACTTTACTGCTTACCCAATGGTACAATTCCTTCCCTGTGAGCTGAAGGACCCCCCACCCCCATATTAGCAATTGTTAAACTATCAATTGCTGGGAAGTGAAACAATTTTTTTGAATAACAAAAAAAAAACAACAAACAAAAACGCAAAAATACAAGTCAGCAATATGAATCTGTCTTAGGGAAAATTTTATTGATTATAAAGAATGGACCAAGTTTCAGAGCAATAGAATTACCATATAAGTTATTATTCTTTGGCAATGCATTTGTTGTGGAATTTGAAGGTACTTTCAAACTACCAAACCTATATTCACAAAATTAATCAAACATTGGTACATTTACATTGGATGGACTCTTTCCCAAGAAGCTAATTTGTTATTCAAAAGCTTCTTTCAATAAGATTGTTGAAATGCTGGCATAACGTTAACACGAAAATCACACCAAGTTAACTCACGACAACATTGGCCAACTTACCAAATCTCTGCTAGAATCTATCTCTTCTATTGATTGTTTTCTCTTGACCAGACGGCCGGATGATGTTATTGTGTAAGGCGACTCTTCTTCCTGTCAAATAATACTCACATCTAACCCTTTCGCAAACTAGGCCTGGTTTTGATGTCCCTAATAGAAAAGGCTTGGGAAAACATTGAAACAAAAGAAGAAACTGCTGATAACCAGCAGTTTCTCCTTTTGTCTCAATATTTTCTGTCACATTTTACACAAATTCTATCTTTAATAACTTCCATTTTGTCATTTGTGGCAGTTTTTGAAGTGGTTTGCCGTAAAATTTTGCTGTTTGGGAAAGGGTTAACATGTTCAAAGTTTCAGAGCAATACTATAAGTATTACTAATTTCATTTGAAATAGCGCAGCCTAAACTTTTATCATCATAAATTACTGACTTGAGATTTTTCCTAACAATATTTCTGTCATATTTCCTTGCATTCCTTTTACATATTTATGTACTATGATCTATGTACCATATTTGAAGTTGATGTACATGTATGTTAAGCTATATGCAAAATATGAACATGATTTGCATAAAGGCCAGTGCCATATCAAATGGAATCAGTAATAGAAACAAAGATTTGACAGGTACCAATAAGTATCATTTGCATGCGAAACATAGATAAGATTTACTAAGTCAACAAGGGTCATAATTCCATAAAATCAAATGTCAAGAGTAATGACTAGAAGAAAATATCATTGTAACAAAAGCATGTGCTAGTTTCAGAGCATTGGTATCTGTAGAAACAGAGATAAGGTGATCATAAATGGTCGTAAAACTTGTATTTTGTAGAAGATGGTTTATTGGGATTTTACGCCGTTTTCAACTGCTATGGTCATATGGCGACAACTAGAGCACCTAACCATGGTTTCCTGTTGTTTCTCATACTAGTACTACCACAACACCCTAACCGAGCCTCAAGCTGCTCGCCGACATAGATTCACATCAAACCATTATGGGTGACATTTTTGTTACAAAGGTTATTTGCCGCGGCCTGGTATCAGAATGAGTGGCAGATGCTCTACCAACTGCGCTAAAGCTGCCGCTATTGTTCTTGTAGTATAGTTTCCTCCGTTTCCTCTGTTTGAGAACCCAAGGATAATCTTGGTAGAATGTCTTCAATGATGTTCTGGACTGTGGTTATAACATTCCAATGACTTTCATATAACACAAGGTCCTGTGAAAATTTATTGTAACACTGGTATGGCAAGCTATTTAAATTGTGTAAAACTGTCTCCAGCAGCTTTTGCAATGGAACACCCAAAAATTCGTCATTTGGGGAAGGGTTACTATTTGTTTATATGAGAGTGTTTAAAACTTACTGTAGATTCTTGCTCCAAAGTAAATGACTTGATTGGACACACCTCTGTTTTATCACTGTCACTTTCTGATTTGATTTCAAGTATTCTGTAAATATAAGATATTAGAAGATCTTAAAATCATCTTTTCTAGATTCCAATAACTAATTAGAAATCGGTTTTAGGCATATTTTTCGTAAAAGTGCCGAAATTGAATGACAAAATTATTCAGAGAAGAGTTCTTGAAAAACTGTTTTGTGGAACAAAAATTCAGGCATTTTTAAAAACTTTTGAACCATAATTATTCTAAATTCAAGGAGAAAAAAACAACAACATTTTTTATGTATACTTAATTGATTGTTTACATAGCTTTGTAGTTGTTTGCATTTTATTGTCTGAATTTGTATACGCCTAAAATTTTGTAGTTTGTCAAATGGTTAATATCTTTACATTTCCTGGGAGGGTAAAGGTTTTAAAATATGTATGGACAGACTAACCGGATTTCTGGACTGCTGATATGTACAATTCTTCCTGAGTTATCATCGTGAAATACGCACTGGTCTGGTTCAACGCTTAAACACTGAGTATGCAGGGTACCATTCTTAGCCTAGAAATAGATAGGGCACAATTTGTACCTGAGTATCCATTTGACAATTACCTGCAGGTACCCAGGAATGTGTACTAAACATATTATTCTCTGCTTCATGATTTTGGTTCGCTCAAACACATTATGATATAGAATAGGAGAAATCCATCGGTCAACTTGTCTTTATGTTCCTAATAGTGGATTTATTCCTAACTATATGATCACATTTTACCTTATTTCCTTAAATGTGTTAGATGTGTTCAATTCTTTAAACAAAATTGATCAACAATATCTTAATCCTTTCCCAAACTAGAACTGTCTCAAAGCGGACAAATACCAAACCCCCACAATCTCCCAACCACCCCAACCCCCGCAAAACTAATGCCTTGTCACTGAAAAAGTGCCTATAGGTCAAAAGATTCTATAGTTGGAGCACAGAAACGGATTTTAAACAAAGTTAAATTGTGACCTTGACCTTTGACCAGCATGACCCAAAAACAATAAGGCACCTCCTTGGGTCATGGGCAACAACTGTGTAAAAAGTCATGATCCTAGGTCAACCGGTTAATGACTTAGAGCATGGAAACAGATTTTAAAAAAGTCCAATTGTGACCTTGACCTTTGACCTTTGTGACCCAAAACAAAAGGCACCTCCTTGTGTCATGGGAAAAAACTGTTTAAAGTTTTATGATCCTTGGTCAACCAGTTTTTGACTTAGAGCACAGAAACGGATTTTAAACAAAGTCCAATTGTGATCTTGACCTTTGACCTTCATGACCCCAAAACAATAGTGCACCTCATTGGGTCATGGGCAGCAACTGTGTACAGTTTCATGATCCTAGGTCAAACAGTTCTCGAGTTGGAGCACGGAAACGAAAAAGTCTACAGACAGACAGACAGACAGACATGGTGAAACCAATATACACCCCTCTACTTCGTAGGTGGGGGTTACAATGATGATAATATATTAGACTCAATTTGAAAGCATTTAAACTAAATAGTATGAGGTACAGAACAAGACAAAGCTCAAACATGTGCTAAAAAGCTTCCAGTCATATAATGGTACATGGTCACGATGGACAATCACGTGATACAATATTTTCAGCAAATCTTCAATAATTTTGTAAATACTGGACCGATTTGAATTCTGTTTGAAGCAGAGAATGTGAGCAGACGTCACACACTAGATGGACATTGTTGATTTTTGAAAAATCAACTGATAAACAAGAGTGCCTGAAAGGCACTGATATCGCTCACCTGAGTTCTCCGTGTATTTGAATTTGTACAATATAAATTTTGTTGTAAACAAATATATATGTCTCATCAATTTATTGTAAACTAGAATATCACTTAGAGTGATCATACCCCCCCAACAGCACTGTTTTTGTGCATTTTGAGAAGTACATTTCATTTGAACTGTGGGCTTATCAATTAGGAAAAAGAGCAATAGACCAAACAGCACATGTAAATGTTGCAAAAAATGCCAATTTTTAACAAAAGGACATAGCTCATTTAAAAATCAACAAGCCTCGCCCTGTCATGCCCACATTTTTTCAAAAAATCTAAAGTTCACAACCGTGTATTGAAGACAGTCACTCAAGGTACATTCCTGTAAGGTTTGGTTCAACTTTGCCCTATAATTGCTTCTTTAAAGAATTTTCTCATGATTTCGTTAAGTCTGATAAGCCCTGCCCTGCCACAACCACATTTTTGAAGAATAAAAAATTTGCTAACAAATATTGTAACCAGTCATCCAATGATCATTCCTGCCAAGTTTGGTAACAAATCGCCTGATGGTTAAGGAGAAGAAGATTTTTGAAGAATTATCTAAAGATTGCTTGAAGTCTGAGACATAAGCCCCACCCTGCCAAGCCCATGTTTTTCACCCAATCAGATATTCATGTACATGTGTTGAAGAGAGTCTCCCAAGGGACATTCCTGCCAAGTTTGGTTTAAATTTGCCAAATAATTGATTTTTAAAGATTTTTTACATGATTTCTCTAAGTCAGATAAGCTCTGCCCTGCCACGCCCACAATTTCTGACGAATCAAAAATTCACAAACAAGTTTTGAAAAGGGTCACCCAAGAAACATTTCTGCCAAGTTTGGAAAGAATTGGCCCTGTGATTAAGGAGGAGAAGATTTTTGAAGAATTATCTAATGATTTCGCAAAGTCTGATAAGCCTCGCCCTGCCACGCCCACAATTTTTGACGAATCAAAAATTCACGAATAATTTTTGAAAAGGGTCACCCAAGAAACATTTCTGCCAAGTTTGGAAGGAATTGGCTGTGGTTAAGGAAGAGAAGATTTTTGAAGAATTATCTAATGATTTCTCGAAGTCTGATAAGCCCCGCCCTGCCACGCCAACATTTTTTCACAAATCAAAAATTCATGAACAAGTTTTGAAAGGGGCCTCCCAAGGAACATTTCTGCCAAGTTTGGAAAGAATTGGCCCAGTGGTTAAGGAGGAGAAGATGTTTAAAGAAATTGTTGATGACGAACGCCGGACGCCGGACGCCGGACGCCGGAGAGTGACTGACCCTAAGAGCTCCCCTTGAGCTCAGGTGAGCTAAAAAGTTATTGAAGATAAACCAAAATTTTGGTTTATCTTGAATAACTTTATCAGTTGATTTTTCAAAAATCAAACATGTCCAGCTTATTCCTGGCATTTTCCCACCTTCTCTGCTTCAAACAGAATTCAAATTGATTATACACTGTGATGGTGAAATAACATGTGAAAGGGTCTATTGTGTACACACCTTTTTACCAGTTTTCACATTATATACAGAAAATGTTCCCTGAGATCCATGAGGTGTAAAAATATAATGCCATGGAAACCCTCCGATCTGGACGTCATGATCTGCACATTTTACTTCAAATAATACCGGTGGACATTCTGAAAATTGGGAAGACAGAAGAAATTTAGAACATTTTAGATTGGTACACATTGTAGGGTACTTCGAAAAATATGATATAGTTTGAAATTGGCCTTGGGCGCCTAAATCAAACAAATCAAAGTAATCTGAAATCTAACTAGCAAATCGTCAGTGTAAATGCAAAACCTTGTATGCGGATCCTTAAGATTTTCAAAGTGCAAACTTGTGTGCCCAATTTAGACAAGTCTCACAGGTTTAGAGATATTTTTATTAATCAGTATCAATGATACATTATTTATGAACAATATGTCCGAATTTCAAGTAAATCATTTCAGTTTGGGACAAGTTATTACACATTTTTCCCTCCCCTTTAAAATTTTTCAAAAATGAGATACAAGGTTTTGCATTTACAACGGTGAAACAATATTTAGTAAATCTTTTTTTTATCCAAAAGACATTTTGATCTTCAAAGCAAGTACAGAGATCTCCTACAGGCTTAAAGTGGGGACATTGAAAAGGATTTTTTTCACAAGGATTATCAAATTAAGACACTAATTGAGTAGTGGTTAAAATACCTGTTATTTTGATGTTGATTGGTAAGGAGGCACCATAAGGACATTGATCCTCGGTATTTGATGAGCAAGTCTGATCTTCATCTATGTTATGGTCTGATACTTTAAACTGAAAAATAAAAGTGCATCTACAAAGGGCATTTCTGTTTGGGGAAGGGTCAAATTACATATCATTTTGATATATATCAAACCTTTCCTAAACTTTGAAGATATAGGCTGGTCCCATTTGAAAGCTACTGTAGCCTAAAAAATGTGTCGATAAAATTAATGTACAAATGTACTTTATTTTCTTAACGGAGAAACTATTGAGGCAAAAGAATAAAAGGCTGATTATCAGCATTTTGTTCTTTTGTCTCAATATTTTTCCAAGCCAATTCTATCAGCCATGTCAAAACCCAGACTTGTTTGGGAAAGGATTAATTGGTAAGGAGGCATCATAAGGACATTGATCCTAGATATTTGATGAGCAGGAATGATCTTGGTCTATATTGTAGTCTGATACTTTAAACTGAAATATAAATTCTAATGAGGATCAAAAGGCATTTCCTCAAAGTATGATAGGATATTGCTCGAGCTAATATTTGAAAATGTGTGTGCTTACCATAACCTATTGCCCCAGGGCCTGTATTCACATTACAACCAATCAGAGTGGCTGAGACAAAAACAAATTCATCGGTCACTCTGATTGGTTGTATTGTAACTTTACTTTAGAAAATCAATTTAGAAATGTTGGTGAATACGGGCCCTGGCAACCAGGGGTTTTCCTAGCCATTTTGGGAAAAGGAGTCTGGCCTGAATTGGGAAAATTTTAAAGTGCAAAATAGCTTATTTTGGGCTAAAAAAAAGTGAGCAAAACACTCATTCTTCAATAACAAATCAAACAGTTTGAATAGATTGGGAAAAATGGAATAATATTTGCTTTGGGAACACAGCCGTTTGCATTGGGAACACCTCCGTTTTCAGGAGGCAAAGAAAGCATAGGAAAACTCATGGCAACACTTTAGACCTTTCCAAATGTAAAGACATCACAGACGTCAACTATAAGTGAACAGAATATTATTTTTGTTTTCTTTCTGGTTAGAAGATACTGTGTGAAATATCGAAAGGGGTCACTGTAAGGTAATGGGTTAAAAATTTGATTCACTTTTTTTGACTATCAACATCAAAATACCTCAAAAATCAATGTCCCACGGAACTTTTCAATCGAAGATGTTTCTGATAAATTCTAACATACATTTTGAAGTAATTATGGAATACATTACTTATATTACTTATATCATGAGGGAATGTGCATTATTATATAAATGACTTACATGTTGAAGAATATATGGGAAGCTGTAGCACTTAACATAACCGCTGACATGCATAACAATGAGTAGACTGTGTGATAAAATAGCACTGGTGATCCCTACACCAAATATCTGAAATGAGTCGAAACAGTGTACATTTCATGCAATATTTCATTTGCTGTTCATCAAATCCTATATTGTGGGTACTCATTGGAATTGTCTCATAGCGACAATTCAAACTAGAAATCTATCACTGAAGGTGATAAAAATACCCCTGCTACCACTTTTGTTCGGACAAGCATTTTTGTTGAATCAAGAGCCATAAGTCAGATATTGTCAATCCGATTTTCTTGAAATTTGGTCAAATCAGGGGCCATAACTCAGAAAGTAATGGTAAGATTTTCGTGAAATTTACGTCTTGCACATCAACAGGTCCTAATGCACACTTGTGCCAAGTATGAAGCAAATCAGACAGTAACTGTAGGAGGAGTTATCCGGACAAGCATTTTTTGGTGAAATAAGGGGCCATAACTCAGAAAATAATGGCCAGATTTTCGTGAAATTTGCGTCTTGCACATCTACAGGTCCTAATGCACACCTGTGCCAAGTATGAAGCAAATCGGACAGTAACTGTAGGAGGAGTTGTCTGGACAAGCATTTTTACGTCAAATCAGGGGCCATAACTCAGAAAGTAATGGTCGGATTTTCGTGAAATTTGCGTCTTGCACATCTACAGGTCCTAATGCACACTTGTGCCAAGTATGAAGCAAATCAGACAGTAACTGTAGGAGGAGTTATCCGGACAAGCATTTTTTGGTGAAATAAGGGGCCATAACTCAGAAAATAATGGCCAGATTTTCGTGAAATTTGCGTCTTGCACATCTACAGGTCCTAATGCACACCTGTGCCAAGTATGAAGCAAATCGGACAGTACCGTAAAAAACCTTATTGTTCGGACAGAATTAATTAATTATTTATTTTGTTGTCCGATTTCTTCGGAAAATATTTTGAATAGTGTCCGAAAATTTTGGATTGATTTCAGCATGTCCCGAAAATTTCGGTTCCCAACTTCAAAGTAGAAACAGTCGAGTGGTGGTATTAGATCTAGATCTGATATGATCGCAAAATGGTTTCAAGGTCCGATAAATTTGTGCAAGTCAAATGTTAAATATTGCATAGATCACGTTATGCGATATTCGCTTGCTATACAGTTTTGCATTTGACAGGCGAGTTCATCTTTTTATTATTATTATTTTTTTTCAAATCCATTTTGGGAATCACTTTGGGCGCCGCTATAAAGAAAATGATTCGTAGCCTACCAAAAATTCTAACAAAGAAGCGAACAAAATGCGAACGATTATGGAATATTTCTTTTAACTTTTCGCGAAATCACATCAATTGAACATCATATTTGACAAATGTCCCGTAGATTGAATAAAACGCAGGCTTTTGACCAGATTTTATTTCTTCGGGGAATGATAAAAGTACCTTGTAATAATAAATCCAAGTCTAACAATGATTATCCAACTAGATCTAATTTTTTCGGGAAGATTTGACTGTCAAAATCGACAGACTAAATGACTTGCGGAGATGAAAATCGATAAGGTTTAACTACGGTATAAATATTGGGTAGTTACGCGGTTATTGAATGGAGAAATGGTGAGAGAGAAAAGCGTGTTTCCTAATATAACCACAAGGTCAGCGGTCCCTTTGATGTGAGACGCGCGCGACGACCTTCACTCGTGTACTTAGAAATCGGTCAACACAGTCACGGTTGATTTCGCTTGCCTGTAATCAGTTATACGTCAATCACTTTCGGGTACAGTTTGGGGGCGGAGCAAACAAATTTTGTTACATATGATTACATATGATTGGTTGTAATTCGGTTTCATTCCCTGTCAATCACTTAGGATATGCTAGCCCATCATGCATTAGCTTAAACGAAAGCGACGTAACAACAGAGTATACTGAATGCTGTTACAACATTGTTGTTAGACCGGGAATCAATGGGAATTAACGAAAGCTTGTAGTTGGAATATTTAACACGGAGTACGGAATTTTATTCTTTCGCTTGCAAAGAAGGTACTCTTATCATAGTTTAATTTTTGTACACAAAAACCATCAAATATACAGTAAAAGCTTCTTTTGTTCCGAGTCATGCATTGAATCGGCGTAGATCTTATTCTAAGTCAAAGTGGCCGCGATCGTAAGTTTCTGCGATCGTAATGCCTGAATTTGACCAGATAGATTATTTTTCCGATATCTTTACCTGTAATGAAGTGTCAATCGATCTTTTAGAGATAAACACACACCTTTCAAAATACCACACTAATTACCTGACAACTTGCTAAATGTCGGGTGTCAAACAATTAAGGATTTTTAAACTAGCAACGAACGTAAATGGCTTAATGCACAAAATTATCAATTTTCTTTGTTGATCATAGCATGTATTATAACTTGCGTTATCATACGCAATATATCGTGTCCGAAAATTACGGGATGACCATTTGACCAAATGGCCGAAATTAGGGACATAAAATAAATTATTTTGAAGAATTATAGGTAGTGTCCCATCTTTAAGGGTGTCCGATCACTTCGGGATATTACGGTAACTGTAGGAGGAGTTGTCTGGACAAGCATTTTTACGTCAAATCAGGGGCCATAACTCAGAAAGTAATGATCGGATTTTCAGGAAATTTGCGTCTTGCACATCTACAGGTCCTAATGCACACTTGTGCCAAGTATGAAGCAAATCGGACAGTAACTGTAGGAGGAGTTGTCCGGACAAGTATTTTTGGGTCAAATCAGGGGCCATAACTCAGAAAGTAATGGTCGGATTTTCGTGAAATTTGCGTCTTGCACATCTACAGATCCTAATGCACACCTGTGCCAAGTATGAAGCAAATCGGACAGTAACTGTAGGAGGAATTGTCCGGACAAGCATTTTTACGTCAAATCAGGGGCCATAACTCAGAAAGTAATGATCGGATTTTCAGGAAATTTGCGTCTTGCACATCTACAGGTCCTAATGCACACTTGTGCCAAGTATGAAGCAAATCGGACAGTAACTGTAGGAGGAGTTGTCCGGACAAGTATTTTTGGGTCAAATCAGGGGCCATAACTCAGAAAGTAATGGTCGGATTTTCAAGAAATTTGTGTCTTGCACATCTACAGGTCCTAATGCACACCTGTGCCAAGTATGAAGCAAATCGGACAGTAACTGTAGGAGGAGTTGTCCGGACAAGCATTTTTGGGTCAAGTCAGGGGCCATAACTCAGAAAGTAATGGTCGGATTTTCGTGAAATTTGCGTCTTGCACATCTACAGGTCCTAATGCACACCTGTGCCAAATATGAAGCAAATCGGACAGTAACTGTAGGAGGAGTTGGCCGGACAAGCATTTTTGGGTCAAATCAGGGGCCATAACTCAAAAAGTATCGGTCCGATTTCCTTGAAATTTGCGTCTTGCACATCTACAGGTCACAATGAACACTTGTGCCAAGTATGAACTAAATCGGTCCACAAGTGTAGGAGGAGTTGTCCGGACAAAGTTTTGGAGACAGACCAACCATCCAACCAACCAACCAACCACTGGACCGACAGGCTGATTCCAGTATACCCCCTCCAAACTTTGTTTGCGGGGGTATAATGAGTACCCACATCATAGGGTTTGAAATTGAAATAACAAAATTCAAATATCTCCAAATTGTGAAATTTGAATTACAATGTAATATAACTCACAAAACTAATGTACCTAAATGTAGGAATATGAATTACATTGCAAAATAACCATAAAGGAGAAAAGGAAAAAAATGCTGGAAACTGAACTAGATTGTTTTTTTAAACAAGCCCTGGTTATTTTGTGTCACTTATAAATAAGGCTTTGGAAAATATGGAGACAAAAAGAAAATGCTGATATTTTGACTGACAGACAAACCCTCAGTTCGACACACAGACAAATGTATATTTAACAACATGCCCCCGTATCTTTCGATACTGGGGCATAAAAAACATATCCTAGTGTAAGCAATAGTCACGCACTTAAGGCTTTGTTCCTTATTATGTGTTGAAAGACTTATCTAATGAGACAATTATCTCTATTAGTGTCTTTTTATACTTAATTTCTTGCTCGGACACCAATAACAAATTAAAAGAATCTCTTTTAAAAATTTTACAAAGTAATTAAAAATTATGATATATAGTCCTTATCTAGTTTGAGAGTAATCAATAGTTACTCATATGAAAACCTGGTTGATAAAAATGTAACTTAGCTAACAGCAAGTCTTAGAAACTCTTGTATTTAAAAAAATCAACTTTTTGAACACACAAAAAGTGCATTTATTTGTTGATTTTTTTCTAAATATGAAATAATTAGGCATTTTAAAATGTAGGGGGTTCTTTCCCACGAACACTTTGATGAACTTGGAAAATTTGTAGGGTAGCTTCAGAAAAAATACAATATTTTCCTTGATAAAATCACCAGATTAACCAAATTTGCAGGATTTGAAGAAGAATGTTTGCTCGTTGCTCTGGTATATAACACAAGACTATAAAGCTGTATATTTATTTTTACAGAGGTGATAACTTTTGTTAAGAAAATCAGCTGCCATGTTTAATCAGCTTATTTTTCATATAAGGACTGTGGCAAGGTTGGTTGCCATCTTACTTTTTATTGTCAACCTATAAATACCTACAAATTCTATGATTCTAAAGCTAATTGAAAGTGGAAATTAGATGTCATAATGTCAAAGCACTTGCAAGGACAAAAACCAAAATTTTGCTCTTTCAATTCCGCCTAAAATTCAGATATAAGAAAATTATCACAAAATTGCACTGGTCTCAGGAAAAAGTCAAAATATTCACAAAAATATCTTGTTTTGCTGCCTTTGTCGTACTATTTGAAAGAAAAGTGCATAGTTTCTCTAAACTTAGCAAATAGACTCGTTGTCTTTATCATAGACAATGCTAGAAGCATAAACTCTCAGGTGCGTGACTATTGTGTAGCGTGAAAATGCATACTGTCACGATACTAAGAAATGAAGGAATTGCTCGTCATAAGCAAATTTCATTTCCCACTGTTTTTCCAAAAACCTCTATCTTGTGGGTTGTCCAAAGGCATCATTGTGCGTGTTTAGCTTAAACATACATCATGCAGCCAAATGTGTCATTACAAAAATCACATACCCTTCTGTCCACTTCAAACATGCCGACAAATTCTAAAGGAAATGCCTTGAATACAGCCATCACTATAGCAACATTGACTGGAATACCTGTCTACAACAGAAAACAACATGGCTTTGAGAGCAACAGTCATTCGAATATTCTCGGTTCTTATCGTTACTCAAGAACCCCTCGAATGTATTACAGTTGCCGGCATGAGAAGATCCTGCCCATATCACTGCGCAAGGTAATGCGGTCACAACAACGGAAGCAGACCAAACAACTATTTAAATCTACGCCAGAAAAATATTTGAAACAAACAACGTTCAAACGTCGATTGTATCCTCGTAAATGTCACAAAATTTTACCAGATAAATAATTGATGTGATTTACCGATCATTGACAGAATATTTCACTTGAATTATAACGTTAGCTAAAGGATTGAATTGTTTTGGTGACGTCATTTACGCGCGTCTACTTTCACGTTCAATATGGCGGTCACTGTATTACGCTCGAGATCATGTTGCAACCACGTTCCAACGCGGCAAAAGGTAGCAAACAGTCTCGAGGGTCGCGATTGAGCAACAGTCGATAGGGAACCATTCTATTTCAGACAAACAACAGTATTTCTGTATGTGTTGTTATAAAATCTCGTAACTACGGCTTGATTCAAGCCGTAGTTAGGAGATTTTATAACAAAACTGACCATTTATCAAAACATAACTGTAAACTGAGTCTATTTTTAGCATAAAAAATATTGCTATTACATCAAAATACATGTGTTGTACATCATGAGGTTATTTGACATGTTTTGTATATTTCGGAATTCTATTTTGAATGAGTAAACAGCAGAACCAGTCTATATTTCGAAGAGGCAACAAATTCCAAGGGAAATGCTTTGAATACTGCCATCTCTATAGCAAAATTGACTGGAATACATGTCTGCAATATTATGAAATCATGATGTATAGAACACCTCAGTCAATAAGGTTGAAAGCTTAGTATGTATTACAGATTTCACTTCACATGGCACAGCTTTAGCTTTTATTGTCATAAATTACACGCCTGACTTTTTTTATTTAAAATAACAATTCAGTCATATTTGTGTACTATGATTCAAGTCTTTTTGATATATATGTTACGTTATTTGCGAAATATGAACACATTTTGAGTAAAGGTCAGTGTCAGGTCAAATGAAATCCGTAGTAGCTACCATAAGATTGCAGCATATAATCTGATCAGACTGCACTTAGGTTCAGGCTGATCTGGAAAAATGGTATTCCCAAGTGCGTAGATAAGGGCCCTTTTTAGATCCCAGCACATAATGAATCTTGAAGAGAGTGAAAGACAGATTGAGAAATGCAGGTTTTTATTTTACTAAGAAATTTGAGCCGAATATCTGTCCCTTCCCCTCTTGGAATTTTTCCTCTTAATTGTAATTTTACCCTCATAAATCAATGTTTTAACCTTTAAAATGTTCTCCCATGGGAGTATTTATGGGTGAAGTTCAAAAAAATGAAGTTTTTATTAAAATCAGAGCCTGAATGAATATGTTCTTAAGAATGAAGTTCTTTTTGGATTAAAACTATGCATTTTGATGGTGTTAAACGCCATGGAAAATTTCATGAAAATCGAACCATCCAATCCAAAGTTACAGCGAAAAATATACCCAAAAATGTCCCAAGTGCAACGTAAAAAGCGTGACATTTTGATACATTCATCAATTTCAAATGTTGTTTTAAGAAAAGCGTGATGCTTCAAGTACCTAAAAGATCCTGCAATTGGAAAGTCATCAATTAAACTCAAGGTTTTAATGTTATTTAGTTATGTGGCACCATGTTTGATAGTTCAAATTTAAGCATTAATGATGATACCCCCTTTATAAAATGTATCCTTCCGAATAACAAATTTAGACTTTGATCAAGTACATTTCATAATTTATTATCACTATACACTTTGAAAGGTATCCGAGGCATAGCAGTATGTCTTAAGATTAATTTTCAATTGCAAATAAGCTAATCTTGAGCAAGATAAGTCAGAAAATAACATCTTTAAACGGCTACCTGAATTTGTCCCAAGTGCAACGCTTTGAGGTTTTAGATCCATAAAACAAGCATTACCTGCGTAACATGTTGTTTTCCCTCATTTTTCACATCAGCAAGTCAGAAAATATAATTCACAGACAATTCTTTGCAATTGATTATTCTTTGCATGCTGTCTCCTAAATTTTGCCGAAAGCGATGTCCCAAGTGCAACGCATTTTTCTAAGCAAACTCGGAGCATTGTGAAACTTAATAAACAAACTGAACTTGCCATACTTTGGTTTTATCTTATTGTTAAAGTATACATCTATCAAGTAACAGCATTGGGAAAATTTTCTTATGTCGTACGGAGAAATAACTTGGAAATGAATAGCTTATTTTGGCGAAAAAATATTCAATGGAGTTTTTTTCAGGAATCAAAACTTGCAAAACAAACTTTCCTGCTTTTATTTATCGCTTATTCAATGTAGATGTCAGTTGCAACAATAACTTGAGCTTAAGTGTCTGTTGACATGTTTCAGTAACTGGTTTACAACGAACCTTGAAACGTTGCACTTGGGACAAAAAAAATCTAAAATAAGTAAATCCATGCAGGAATCTTTATTTTTCCAAAGAAATTGAGCTGATATGCAAAGAGAATGAAGAAACTAACTGTAAAACTTCCCTTTAAAGGAAAACAAGCGGACATAAAATAATAAAATGAACCAATCAAGACAAATATTTAGTTCATATTAGGAATGTGACTGCTTAGAATGAAACAAGTGTCTATTCATGGAGCAGAATATGTTTTAACCGGTGTAGATTATGTTTGGTATTTCTGATGCTAAGAGATAATCTCAAAGGAACACAGTTTTTCCTTTTTAAAAGATCAAAACAACTACAGTTAGACCGTTGCACTTGGCACATAATTGATATTTATGCTTTTTACTTCTTTCAGTACAGAATTTATCAATCTTATCGATTTATTCAAACTTTGTCATCAGGTCATCCAATTTGTCCTAATTTACTATATTATGACGTCATTTTTTTTTTTATTATTACTGTGTCATGTTTGTTATTTGGCATTATCCAATGAAAGTCTACGCAAATGGTAATCACATATACTCTGAGTGACACCCATCCAAACATTTATAATCATCAGGTGAAATCAAGTTTTCTTGTTCGTCAATTCAAACAATTTAATTTTATTAGTTAACGGTGTCACATAAGCTTTATAAACCCAGTAGGAAACTGTAACAAACTTTTTATTATTATTACATTGACAGCTTATGACTCGACAATGATATCTCTTACTGATCTCCAGATTAGGTGAGATTGGCATTGGTTAAAACGGTGACTGATGTGCAGAAGTACCCTTTTTTAACAAGTCTGTAAAATTACAGAACTTTTTATCAATAAACTAAACAAACGAAGCTTTTAAATCTATTTCAATTCAATTTCAATCAAATTTCAAAATATCTACAACTTCAAAGAAACGCTTGTAAAGAATACTTTGGATGGTGCCAAAGTCAACCTAAACTGGCATTATTCCACAGCTTACATTTATCAAAGTGTTACCCCCACTCATTATCATGTTTATGTAAAACAAAAATATGATCTTTTTTAACCAGGAAACCTTAAATTCGAAGAATCTGATTTTTGTCCCAAGTGCAACATTTTATTACCAAAGATATGTTGATGACCAGTCTTAGGATTTTCTGAGGTTCAAGGAAAATATTAAATTTACAATATTAGAACTTATTTCTTTGATTTACTATCATTTTCAAACCAATGGAAAACAACCAGCGTGATAAGCTTACATAAACTATAGCATTCAATTCTAAGGGAATAAAGTGTGCTGTTTTGAATATTTTTCTTGCTCAAAGTTAAACTTTCTTACATTTATTAGTTATTCGATATACATATGGCACATAAGTTCTAAAATATTAAGTGAAGAGTGTTCTTTTTAGCTACAAGAAGCCTTATTGACATATTTTTGTCCCAAGTGCAACGCAATGATGGCTAGGGATACGGGCCCGTATCTCTAGCCTATGGGGGCTACAGATACGGGCCCGTACCCCTAGCAAAACCCCATTGTTTTTACTAGAGATACGGGCCCGTATCTCTAGCGAAACCATGGGGTTTTTGCTAGGGATACGGGACAAACGACTTCCGGTCTAACATAACCTATCGTGTCATTTATGGAAAATCGATATTGATGGAAAATCGATATTGATCCTTTCCCAAACTGCGAAATTTATTTAATATTAATCTTGACTGGTCATATTGAAATTAGGTACAGAAGACAAATGAAATATTGTTTTATGTCTATGAACTAGAAAATACAGGCGATGTTGCAGGGGAAATGTCGAGGGAATGGAGAAACTGCTGAAATGAATGGTTTGAAACTGAAACTTATTATTTCTTCAATATCTCATGTTGATTTAATTACCTTTTGACAACAAGGTGCTAACTGTTTGCAACTTAATCAAATTCCAAACTTTCCTGTCCTTATTTTATACTGAAGAAAATAGGGAAAATACAATAAAACCCCTCCAATATTCAGACACATGCCCGGACAGGGGCTTGAGCCCCCTTCCCCAAATGAAATTGCTCCTTACGGTAACGGGCATGTACAATAAGAACACATTGAATCAGTAGGCCATCGCATTGTTGAATTGTAACAATGATTTCATCTAAAACAATATCAATTCGAGCGTTTAAGGCAAAAGAGTTGTAATGGTTTGTCCACTTACAACTGACTTACATGTTCGAAACCGTCAACTTCTGTATTTTGAAAAATAGTCCCGCATTATAGATATGCTCTATAAGGTTATTTCATCTAAGACCGCCCCCCCCCGCACACAGCAGCCTCCAAAAGTCGTCCTTTGAGTCTTGAAACGCCGCTCAAACGTTTAGTATTTGTTATTTTTAGTAACATATTCTCAATCCCAAAGCGTTTTGGTAACAATACTCTCGAACAAAAAGTGTTTTAATGTTGAATGCACGCCCTCTTTATCGTTATATATTGAATGCACGTGCGTCGTCATTGTTTTCTCCACATATTTAGGGAGTCTCGTTTTGATAATGTTAATTTGTGACTATTTTAGTAATAATTTTCATGTATACAATGTTGATTTCCCATCAACCCATCGTCTTTGCCTCCGGAAGTGTGTTCTGTGGGTACAGACTAAAACATAAGTGAAAGGACCTTATTATACAGTTGATAACCCACGTAACTTTTGGGAAACATTCACACCGAAAATCGTCCGCTTCACATATGTTTTATGTGGAATATAACATACATAATGTTGAAGCAAAGGGATACAACGTTGATTACCAGCATTTCTTCTTTTGTCTTTATATTCTGTAGCCTTTTCTTTTTGGGATGCTTAGGCCTATTATCAGGTCTCGCAAACCAGAACAACAAACATTAATACCCATCCAATTTAAAAGCTGCTTCGGGAAATAAAACGGTTGTTTATAGGGAAAGGATTTGTGCAAAATATAGCAAAGAAAATATTGAGACAAAATAAAAAAATCTGATTATCAGCATTTTCTTCTTTTGTCTTCGTGTTTTTTTCCAGGCAAGAAATACGTCAAAACCAGGTCTAGTTTGTGAAAGCGTTAAAGAAGTTTCCATCACTGGCCAAAATTTAATATTCGTTTAACTCTTTGCAAAACATACATGTATATTATGATTTTGACGTTCGTACAAGAAAAAAGTTTGAGAAAACATTGAGGGAAAACAAAAAAAATGGTTGATGATCTACTCTTTATATTCTTTCTCGTTACTTTCTGTGCAATATTGGATTAATGTAAGATTTGCTAGTTTCATCATTGTTTAGAACTTTTGGTTTCTTCCGGGAACAGGGTAGGCTATTCGCCTTTAAAGTTTCTTGTCAAGCAAGAAAAATAAAATCCAACAAAAATTGTTATAGGTCTACACACGACATACCCGTGAAACAATTGCCACTTATGAAGCTGCAAATATTTAGCACCGTGTTGTCATAATGTGTATGAATAACATAAGATATCAATTCCCACAGGGTTGTCAAACTGAAGTTTTTTGACGTCAAATGACATAGAAGTTTTGCAAAACAATGTGGAAATGATAGACACTGCTTGTGACAAGCAATTTCTTAATTTCTCACGATGTTTTCTGCCCAGAAAGATAAGAATTGTAATCGTCTAATTTTTACCGTCTGGTATATTCTGTTTTTATTCGGGAGACAGGGCGGAGCCAAATAAACGGTTCATTACATTTAGCTTGAGGAGAAACAGCCTTGTCGCTAAGCGGTAAATCGTCGGTATTATTGCAAACATTATAACTACAGTGTGTATCAGGTTGTAGTTACGAGCTTTTATAACAACACATTTTACAATCGAACATTCTTTCAATTTCGAAATGTGTTCATGCTCGTGCCGCACATTTTTCTCCTATATCAGCCAAAATATCGAGAAATAAACTCGTCGAATAACATCTTTGCTTAGCCACACCCTGAAAGGTGAATAAAATTGGATTATAATAAGATAAAGCGTAAATACATATTATTGTAGCCTACCCATGTAGGTTATAGCCTATATTTTACAACAAATATTATACCACGAATACAAAAAATTGGTTACAATGAAAAATAATTTTCTCCTATTTTCACTCAAAAATCTTCCTTCCTATTATATTCATAAAGTAGCCTGGGTCCAGTCGTCAATATACAATTTGGTCAATAAGAAAACGCATAAAAATCAATACCCGTTAGATATCGTGACACCCGTTTTTGATCGTGTTGATATTGACTGATATTTGGACCGGAGAAAGTGAAAGAGCGAAAAATTATCAGTCTGGAACCCAGTCTAGTCCTAAAGGTGACCTCTCAAAAGTTTCTCCCTTTGGGAAGGCCTAACCCCTTTTTCACACATTTCATTAAAGGTGCGACCAAACGACCCGGGAATAAACCGATTATTTAAAACTTAAACTTTTAAATGTTTCTATTTCAACCCTTTCGCAAACAAGAAGAAACCGTTTCTCCATTCCCTCGATATTTCCCATTCAATATCGCCCGTATTGTCTAGTGAAGACATATAAAATGACCAATCTGAATTTCGCAATTTGGGATAGGATCAATATCGATTTTCCATCAATATCGATTTTCAATAAATGACACGATAGGTTATGTTAGACCGGAAGTCGTTTGACCCGTATCCCTAGCAAAAACCCCATGGTTTCGCTAGAGATACGGGCCCGTATCTCTAGTAAAAACAAGGGGGTTTTGCTAGGGATACGGGCCCGTATCTGTAGCCCCCATAGGCTAGAGATACGGGCCCGTATCCCTAGCCACTTCCTTTCCATGAGGAAAAAAGGGCAGCTTTTTGAAGGTCATGTTTTACCAGATTTAATCATCGTATCACTTCAAAATTTTCAGAGCTGTTTAGGAGTGTATTGAAGTTAAATATAAATATAATAATTGCAATATATATGGAGAAATCAAATGAGTGGGATAACTTTTATGGGCAGAAACAATGCAGTTCAGGTAAAATGTATGAAACAAGAGCTTCGCAAAGCGGCGCATATACACCCGAGAGGGGCTTGTCAGTAAAATTGGCCATTTTTTCGATTCAAAGGCAGTTAATTCAAACATGAAAATTATCAAAAGCTTTTGTTTGCACAACAAGACACCATAGAGATTCATTGTGGCTCGTTTGATTAAATTCTGGTTGAAACTATAGGAGTTGCACACAGGAGAAAATTGACATTTTTGAGAAAATGGGCATTTTTTCTTAAATTCAAGGGCAGATAATTCAAGAACGAAAACAGTTATCTAAATTCCGTAAGTGGTGTGCACAACTAGACACCATGGAGATTCATTGTGGCAAGTTTGATCAAATTCTGATCAAAACTGTAGGAGGAGTTGCGCACACAAGAAAATGGGCATTTTTTTAATTCAAGGGCAGATACTTCAAGAACGAAAAGAGTTAATTAAATTCTGTAAGCGGGATGCACAACTAGACACCATGGAGATTCATTGTGGCAAGTTTGATCAAATTCCGATCAAAACTGTAGGAGGAGTTGCGCACACAAGAAATTGCTAACGGACGGACGGACAGACGGACGGACAGACGGACGGACAGACAGACGGACGGACAGACAGACGAGCGGGGCCATAACATAATACGACCCTTCGGGCGTATAAAAATGCTGAAAAAATATTTTTTTCAAGGAATTTGCTGAAATTAAAGTTTTAGAATTATGAACCAAGATATATTCAATTGAACTTGGCAAATGTTTTATTTCAAACGTGTATGCAACAACTTTATGGCGCTCTGCTAAAGAAGTACTGTGTTTTGAAATAAAGTGCCATTAATGACAAAACCATATGAATTGCAGAAACATAGATACTTTCAGAAATTGTTCGCTATTAATTTCTGAAACTTCAACATCTTTGGTAATGATTTTTACCGAAACTAAACAGCTACAAGGCTGTTTAATTTTTTACCCCAATGTCACACTTTGACTTCATTTTTTTGAACTTAACCCTTATGTTTACAACCAAATATCTTCAGTTTATAAGCTTATAGATTGCTTTCAAAATCTATTTTCTTTGTTTTCTTAAACGTTTAGAAGCATTTTCTGTATTCAAACAAAAAAACATGCTTGAACAAGAGCCGTCACAGACAGATTATGCTCCCCGAATAAGTGTTTGTCATAAAATAAAAACTATCATACATTAAGCCCCCTTTTCCCATGACAGCTTTTTTGTACACACATTATTTATAGAATATGGTCCAGAACATCCTATTTATTACATGAGCACAAAATTTCATTAAATTCTGCCCATTAGACGAAGAAAAATAAGAAAAAAACTAATTTTTACACTAAGGCCCCCTTTTCCATGATGCAGCCTTAAATTTGCAAACGGAGAAGCAGGTCCCTAGGTATTGACCAAGGGAGTTCACATGTGAAGTTTCATTGAATTTGGTCCAAGGGTTGCTGAGATATGGTTGTGGACGGACGGACAGACACACAGAAGGACGGACAGCGTGGCAACTATATGCTCCCCCGAAATTTTTTCGGGGAGCATAAAAATGCAGACTGATCTAAATTCAGAGATGCTATCAAACAGCGATTCTGAACAAAGTTAGTGTTATTGTTGACAAAGTTTATGTATCCATTTTTATTTAAAAGCTGCATAAATTGAATCACAAAATTCCAAATCTAGTTCCATCTAAAAATTGTTTTTTTTTCTTTCTATTTTCCTATTGTATGCTTGAAAGTGAACACCAAAATTTCATCCTCCTGAATTAAACCTTCACATTTTCATACTAAACACTACAACACTAGACTGATGTTTCAATAAAACTACCAACCCTCCTACATGTACAAAACGCTAGCTGTCAGAGCTGACCATTTTATTGCATTACAATACACCACAGTGTAATAATATAAACAACATAACTTTGTCACACAATGTCAAGCTAACTCTCCATGTAAATAAGCTGTCCAGTTGTGACAAGGTCCTCTTAAAATTAATCACATTTAGAATTGATTAATTTATGTCCTCTCATGGCCATGGGACATTGGCTTTTGAGTAGGAGAAAATATGGATCAAAGTAGTTATCTAAGATCAATAAATGTTTGGTGTGTGTGCATGTGTGTGTGTTGGGGGGGGGGGGGGGGCGAGGGGGTAATACTATATCATATTGTCCGTTTTCTTCACAAACCATATAACAGCACATTGTTTACAGTTTGTTTAGAGATGTTAACCATGTTTTGGAAGAAAAGCAGTCCTTGCTGCGTTTATGGTGCCAACACTACACTGTTTGAAGTGCCATCAGTTTTGATTTTCATATGTTATTGTCTGTTCAATCATGTAATGTCAAATAATTAAATCATACTGCCAGCTGGCAGTTCATTTCAATAGATTCTCCCCGTCCACAATTATAGTTCTACTCAGTATCATTTACGGTAAGGGTTACAATATTGACATGGCTGATTCTGTTGACTTTAAGGGGGAATGCTCCAGTTTCCTAAAATTTTTCCCAATAATAGACTTTATCTATATTTTGTATGTTGAAATTACATGTTATTACCAATTGAAAAATAAAATAATAATGGGTGGTCAGCGATCTTGTTTGAATTTTATTGCATTCGTATCACATACCCCTACGTCGAAAAAATGCACAATTGTTTGCACCTGTCCAAGGTCACTAAAATGCTAATAAAAAGCTGTATATTCATCGTTTAGTCCCGAAAACGGGTTTAAAGTAACGCCTTACATTTAATACGAACAGAAAACCAAAAATATGTGCTATTATAAATAGGTAAATGTATAAAACAGCATGCTCACGTGTTCGGTTAGATCAACGAAGTTGCAGTTTTTTTATGTCAAAATTTGCATATTTTTGGAAATATTTCAAGTTCTACATAATAGAAATTGATAAAATTCCCTCATTGTATTAATCAACATGTCCTGGTAATAATTCAAAAAGAAAATGTATAGGTCAGCGCACTTATTAGTGAATTACGGCAATTTTCATCAGCTACACATGAATAAAATGACGCAAAACAGTGGAAACTGCATACACACTTACGGCTGTCTAGCTCTAAAAAATCGATTTCCATCTTGAGAAAATCAGTTTCGCATAATAAATACACTTTTACCGTCGAAAATGGTAAATTGTAATGATGCGTTATATTTTTGAAAATCTGGTAGCGAAACATATTGGTACGAAACATTTAATTTACTACAGTAATGTCCGAGTGTTCCGAAAAACTGGAGCATTCCCCCTTAAATGTTTGTATTCTTGAAATAAAATATTCTAGAAATAAAATACTGTCCTAATTTCATTAACATGTCTCTTGTATAAATGATATTAGTTGTGAAATATAACCTTAACTGTTTCTGAAACAGCAACATTTTAGACCGATCCAATTTAAAAGCAAATGCATACAACAAAATAAATGTTTACAAAGATTAAATTTGCATAAATATAGCATAGAAAATATTGAGGCAAAATGAGACAAGAGCCGTCACAGACGGATTATGCTCCCCGAATAAGTGTTTGTCACAAAATAAAAACTATCATACATTAAGCCCCCTTTTCCCATGACAGCTTTTTTGTACACACATTATTTATAGAATATGGTCTAGAACATCCTATTTATTACATGAGCACAAAATTTCATTCAATTCTGCCCATTAGATGAAGAGAAATAAGAGAAAAATTAATTTTTACACTAAGGCCCCTTTTTCCATGACGCAGCCTTAAATTTACAAACGGAGAAAAAGGTCCCTAGGTATTGACCCAGGGAGTTCACATGTGAAGTTACATTGAATTTGGTCCAAGGGTTGCTGAGATATGGCTGTGGACGGACGGACGGAGTGACACACGGACACACGGACGGACGGACGGACAGCGTGGCGACTATATGCTCCCCCGAAATTTTTTCGGGGAGCATAAAAATGTTCCCCTATCAGAGCAAATCAGAGCTCATTCGGCGCATTTTTCCCCAAAGCAAGGGCCCCGGGCCCCTTCCCCTAACCATAAAAATAACCCCTGAAATGTGACCCATCACGCTAAAAAGGACATTATAGAAGTGTGAAAAATATCGACCCTAGTCAGTCTGCGCAGTCCGCGCAGCCAGACTAGGAATGACAATTTTCCCTTTTATGTAATTTTCTAAATCTGGAATGTGATCCCTATAACACTATATGTTCATTTTCGCATACAGTATCTGGTTGACCTGAACTGAGTCTGACAAGATTGTCAAAATGTTGACTTTTGACTCCTGATAAGGTCCCTTTGATGGGTCACTAATACTTACAACCATATGAAATCTGGATCTTGCAGCTGTGTTTATAGACTTGACAACAAACATTTCATTACCTTCCACCCAAGATATATGCCTGCAAAAAAGAGAAATCAAAATTTATAGACTTCACAACAATCATGTCATTGCCTTCTACCCATGATATATGCCTGGAAAAAGAAATCAAGTTAATTTAGTACACACATTCCTAATTCACCCCTTTCCCAATCAAGACTGATGGCTTAGGAAAATATTGAGGCAAAAGAAGAAAATGCTGATCATCAGCATTTTCTCCTTTTGCCTCAATATTTTTGGTATTACATTGTACAAAAATATTATTATCTTGATAACCATTCAATTTGCTGTTGATATAAATTAACCCATTCCCAAATAACCATAATGAAATCTGGATCTTGCAGCTGTGTTTATAGACTTAACAACAAACATTTCATTGCCTTCCACCCAAGATATATGCCTGCAAAAAATATAATTAAGATAGATTTTATCTAAGCCTTTCCAAACCAAGATGGAAAGAGGGTGAATGTAGTGTGATCTTTACAGTTAAACAATGTGAAATCTGCCTTCCGCCAATGATGTATGCCTGCATAAAAAGGCCATCAAGTCATTTGAATTCACAAACAAGGTGGCATCCTTGTTTAAATGTCCCTAGTAGGAAAAGCATTTTCTCCTCTGGTCTCAATGTTTTTGTGACCTTTTGTACATAAATCCTATATCTATTGACATCCATTTTGTCATCTACAGCAGCTGTCAAACTGGAAGTCTTAATTTTGCTGTTTGGAAAAGGGTTAACAGGTTCACATTTGAAGGAATAAAGGCATTTTTAAAAACACTCATGTAATGTGTTTGTGTGAAATACCACAGATAATTTAGACAATTATGTCATGACATGGCATGCTTAAACTTGTGCAATGAAAACACAGCCTTAATAAATGGTGTTCCGAGATCTAAATAAAGAGCCCTCATGGCATTTCGACTAAATATGTACATGGGCCCAAGTGCTGATTATCAGCATTTTCATCCTTTCCTGCAAGCTTAATTTTGTAAACCCATATCTTGATATCTTTAGGGGTGTCAAAGGGTATCATTTTGTGGAAACAGGTTTACCACCTTACCTATATTTGACTATGTGACAGAAATATTTTTCTTGTTAACTGCCTTATGTTGAGATCAAACCCTATGTTGTGGGCACTCATGTGAATTGCCGGGAAAATATAACAATAAAACTGGGCCTGTTCTCAAACAAACTTACCTGAATTTGACTGTATGGGACAGAAATATTTCTCTAATTAGCTCCCCTGTATTGAGAGCACCAAACTTTCACCCATACGACGAGACACTATACCAATAAACCTGGGCCTGTTCTCAAATTTGTGAAAATTCTCCTGTAATTGTGGAACAAATTCAACCCATTTACAAGACAACAAAATTTTAGGCTTGTTCAAATTCAAAAGAGTTGCAGAAGACAATTTCAACAGAATAGAATTTTGTATATTTTTGTCTTTCTGGGTAGAAAACATTGTGGGAAATGAAGACATTGCTTATCACAAGCAATTTCTTCAATTTCCACAATGTTTTTCTTAGCTTACAGTGATTTTTCCCTATGAAAAGGTTGTTATTGGGCCCCTTCCCCCTCTCTGTGGAATATACTTTTTTTTTCCTCCATTTCAGATAAATTTTCCCCTCCTGGAACTAGATTTATCTGTTGCAAAGAAAAATTCAAATCATATTTAGATTCTAGGCATCTCTAACAGTTCAAATTGTTGTTGAAATGTCCCATTACTATATACAAGCAAGTTAGATGTATTTATAACACTGTATTTGAAATTATAAGCATGTATTGAAATTTCCCCTTTTCGGGCATTCATGCACAAATTTTCCCCTGCCTATGAGCCCTGATCCCCTTCCCCCTAAATATACAATAAACACTGGCTTATGAGACATCAAAAAGTGTCAATATCACTTATATCATTATGTGTGGTCATGGGTTAAACAAACAAGATGCATACCACAAATACCCCTGTAATGTCACCTTTTCAATAATTTGACCTTGGTTTTTACCTTGACCATGGCCAAATTGGCCAGTACAAAGCAATTGAGTAGGAAGCAATTTCATATTGGGTGGTATCATCCTTTCTATGAATGTTTTCCAGTTTACTCTCATGGTTTGGTTTGGGTAGATTTTACTTACATTGATAACATTTATATAAGATGAGCCTTTAAATTTTTATTTTAGAACTAATTTTGTGGTGTACCTATTAAAACAACTACTGTAAAATCAGAAATGTTCGCTAGGGATTAATCTTCGCTATGTTCGTGAATCCAATAAATTCGTAAACATTTAGCCACGTGAACATATTGCCTGTTAGCAAATGCAATGAGTAATTCGTAAAAATTTAGCCACGTGAACATATTGCCTGGGAGCAAATGCAATGATCCTACAAGAACGCACCCTCCGTCCGCAATTACTTTGATTTTCGGAATTGTTTTTGTTTTAGAGTACAATGTAAATCGAGTAAATAATGCAATCAAACTAGACAAACGACTTTAATGTTCGCATTCTTTAAAGTTTCCAATAAACCTTCGCTGCGATGGGCCTTGAATACATCAAATATCACCAGGGCTGTTTGGTTACACCTGTAACAAAAGGTGTGAAATGTGGTCAATAGAGCGACATACGATTTTGACAGGCATTGTTTGTCAGCAATTAACAGTTACGTTATGCAGTTTTCCATACTTTAAATAAGATCTATTGAACAAATACGGACTGCTGAATGTATTCGATCTGAATTATCGTGATATGATTTTATTAATCTACAGAAGATGAACAGTGTTTGGTATGAAAATGTATTCACGTACATGATTAAAGGATTAAATGATTACGGATTACATGAGACCTTTTTAAACAAGTAGGGGCATTTGGTATTTTTTACCTATCGTGTTATTAATATGAAGACCGGCTGTACAATTAAAACACAAAATCGATAGTTGATGATAGTTGATGATTTTATTTTCGTGAAAATTAAACCACATGGTTCACAGGTTTTGTTTTTCACAAACTTTTACCCTCGCGAACCACTTCAAATTTAAAAATTCGTAAACTTTTGGCCCAGCGAAAAAATCTGATTTTACAGTAAGCCATTCCCAAACAGCAAAATATAAGGGCAGCTGAGAAATGAAAAGCTATTTCTAGCAAAATGTAGCTACTTACATGATAACATTTATAAAGTATGACCTCTTCAATCTTGTTTTTACAACCAACATCAACTGAAGGTAGCCTGAACTGTTGTTTTAAACCTCCGTCTATGGTGTACCTGGTAAAATAGATTAACCCTTTCCAAAACAAGACCTGGTTTTGACCTCTCTAATTGAATAGGCTTGGGAAAACATTGAAACAAAAGAAGAAACTGCTGATAACCATCAGTTTCTCCTTTTGTCTCAATATTTTCTGTGCCATATTTTACACAAATCCTATCTTTAATAACATCCATTTTGTCATTTGTCGCAGTTTTTGAAGTGGATCACACTAAATTTTTGTCGTTTGGGAAAGGGTTAACCCTTTCCCAAACTGCCATATATTTCAGTTGACCAACTTGAAAACTGATGCAGATGACAAAATTGATGTTGATAGAGATAGGCTTTCTGAACAATACAGTGCAGAATATATTGAGACGAAAGGAGAAAATGCTGGTTATCAGCATTTTCTTTGTTTGTCTCCATGTTTTCCCATGCCCTTTCTTTTATAGCAGAGACATAGATATTTATCTATGTCTCTGCTTATAGGTATGAGTCTTTCCCAAAAAGCAAAATTCACTCTGAGTCTATTTCAAATTCGAAAATGTTGCAAACAGTATCAATTTTTCAAGTAGATGAAATTCTGAACTAGGTCTTGTCTGGGAAAGGATTACATTCTTTGATCACTGGTAATTACTGGTATGCTTTTCCTTCGATATTTCGCAACAACTTCAAACACAAGCAGTGACAGATCCAGAGGGGGTTCGGGAGGTTCAAACGAACCCCCCTCTGTAGCCAAATTATTTCATTTTCATGCAAAAATTCAGTCAAATTTAGGTTAAACTAGGAAAACGAACCCCCCTATTTGTAGATTCGAACCCCTCTCACAGAAATCCTGGATCTGCGGCAGACAAGTCTTTCAACAGATCACATATTTTTTTTCATCTTAATTTAAAACTTCTAGAATATAACGGCTATAATGTGAATCAGTTGGAAAAAAGAAGTACACAGCTATAGATCTATAAGTGGGGGTGCAGATATTCTAATTTTGTTATTTCAATTCTAAACCATTTCCCAAACGACGAAATTTTGGGGCGATCCACTTTAAAAACTGCCAAAAAATGACAAAAAGGAAGGTATTAAAGATATAATATGTGTAAAATATGTCATAGAAAATATTGAGACAAAAGGAGAAACTGCTGGTTATCAGCAGTTTCTTCTTTTGTTTCAATGTTTTCCCAAGCCTTTTCTATTAGTGACGTCAAAACCAGGTCTTGTTTGGGAAAGGGTTAACTCAATGTTTTGGGCATTCATTTGAATTATAAGTGTCCGTGAAATGATTCCAATGTGTACTCAAGACACAGGGTTTGATGCACAATAAATGAAATATTGCATTTTTAACCCTTGAGGCTTTCCCAAACAAGACCTGGTTTTGACGTCCCTAGAAGAAATGTCTTGGGAAAACATTGAAACAAAAGAAGAAACTGCTGATAACCAGCAGTTTCTCCTTTTGTCTCAATATTTTCTGTGCTATAATATGCACAAAATATATCTTTAACAACATCCCTTTGTAGCCTACAGCAGCTTTTCAATTAGACAACCCGAAAATTTTGTTGTTTGGGAAAGAGTTAAGGTATATGACCCATCATTAAAAATACCACTTTCTAGCCATTGGACATGCATCAAATTACACACACTTGTAAATACACTTCAAATAAGTTGATTCACCATGCCGCATTTCAAGATTATGCTTCAAGAAGAAAATAATCTACAAAATTCTTTTTACTCTATATTCATATGCAAAGGAGGTAATTCATAACATTTTTTGTCAAATATTTCCATAAGTATGCATAAATTCAAAATTCTAAAATGTTCAAAATGCTTATGTTTGTATTTGGAATGGAAATATAACACAGTTTAGGATTTACTGGCACTTTTCAAATTTCGCCTCTGGCTCTGTGGTGCTAATGATGGGTTGTATACATTAAATGCTTTCACTCCCTCTTACCTGTAGCTACAAAATTTATTGATAACTGAAATAGCTTACCCTGAATAACCAATTCTGTAATTATCTGAGAACAAATATCCCCTGAAATAAACAGACAAGATGAATTAACCCATTACCAAACTACAAGCTATAATATTTAATACTGCTCCGATTTGAAAGTTGCTGTAAATGACAATTACAAGTTGGTGGAATTTTGAAAATCTTTGAAAGTCTATACCTTTATATTTTCTATAAAAGTTACAAATAGTGGCCAAAGATTATGGCTCGCAGCAAGATTATTGTAGACGAAGACAAAACGGTAAGGTTGAAATGAAATCATCAAAATCTACTTAACCCTTTCAGGGTGTCCGATCACGTAGAAATGTACGTGAATCACGTAAGATCAACAAAAATCACGCACTACTTTTTCACCCAGAACGTCTAAGAACGTACGCAAAATGAATCCTGTATCATGTATAAAAATAAGGTGACAACCCCTGTTGTTAACGAAAGAAAAAACAAGTTTGTTAGCCGAGTAATAAAATCAAATCTGCTAAATTTAGTCATTTGGGTCCCTCTATTTTTTCCAATATAATTGCAGTTTATCAAGATGATGCGTTTTTGCCATTTTATTCGACCAAAACGCTTGAAAAATACCGCGTCTGCATGATCATGGCATCTAAACAACAGACTGGATTTTTTTAATTTCAAATGCACTAAATCAGAAAATCAACATAAATAGGGGGAAACGACGAAGGAAACACTGACTCAATCTGGACTATCATTTTATGGAATCCAAATTCAACGTTCATTGCTCAGCCAGTTCGGACAGAGAAAAGGGAACAATGTCGATATTAGAGGCTTAGTTGAAAAAAGTTATGAGATCATGGCCACAAACTTGATGATAGATATATCGGTTTGTGATCAAAAGTTGAAAACTGCTTTAGGCTTCTGAAAACATTCCGAATTTGATTGATTCGCAGGTAATCAAAAGAAAAAAATGCTGAACAAAACGCCCCAACTCTTTCCCAAAGAGGAATTAGTTTTGACATTCCAGGTAGAAATAGTTTGGATTAAGTTGACATTGAGGAAAAACAGGAGAAACTTCTGACAATCAGCAAATGTATATATTCATTTTTTTAGTCAAACCCTTTTTGTGGGTACTGATTGGATTTCTTGTACCCCCTATTTATTTTTTGTACCCCCAACTTCAACCACCAAGAGGTACAAAAAAACCCAATTAAAATTTTCAGTGGACACACTGCCCTTTCCCAAACAAGACCTGGTTTTGACATCCCTATTAGAAAATGCTTGGGAACACATTGAAACAAAAGAAGAAACTGCTGATAACCAGCAGTTTCTCCTTTTGTCTCAATATTTTCTGTGCCATATTTCACACAAATCCTATCTTAAATGACATCTATTTTGTCATTTGTGGCAGTTTTTGAAGAGGATCACCCAAAAATTTCGTCGTTTGGGAAAGGGTTAAGCATGAATAAGACAAGAGCTGTCACTGTAAGATGACAATGCCCCCGACACCGCTTTGATTTTAAATTATGGCCAATTTATGTTCAAGGTCAAGGTCATCCAGGGGTCAAGGTCACCAAAGTATGTGCCTACAGAAAGGTAATGTACCAAGGAATGTTGTGGTAAAGTATGAAGCGAATATGTTAAGTAATAAGGAAGTTATGGCCAATGTTAAAGTTTTTGGACGGAATGACGGACGGACAGACAGACGGACGGACGGACAGACGGACGGACAGACGGACGGACGGACAAGTCAAATTTATGATGCCTCCCTATCGGGGGCATAAAAAGTAATTACCCTTCATATGTGAACATTTTACTTGATTGTTTACTCCAGACTTTCTTAAATTCTCGTTTGCTCTGAAATATAAAATACAAATGGCAAATAATTTTGTGCTAAAAATAGACTTGGTTTACTATTATGTTTTGATAAACCGTCAGTGTTGTTATAAAATCTCCTAACTACGGCTTGAATCAAGCCGTAGTTACAAGATGTTATAACAACATCTACGAAATACTGTTGTTTAACCAAAATTAAGTTGTTTAACCAAAATTAAGTCACGGTTTACTAGATAAAATCATTCCCTATTGAACTGATCACAAGAAAATATAAATGACTTAGTGGAGTGTTTGATAATCATAATTAAATCAAGCTTAACCCTTTACCAAATGGCAAAATTTATATGTGTCTAAATTCAAATATGATGAAGACGACAAGTTTCAAGTTAATGAAATTGTACACAATTTTTCGTCTTTCAGGGTAGAAAACATTGTGGGAAATGAAGAAATTGCTTGTCACAAGCAATTTGTTCAATTTCCGCAATGTTTTCTCAGGTATTTTTCTTGAGAGGAGTAAAAAACGTCACTTTGTGGTTATGGGTTAAAGACAATATTACAATTTGCAATTTATAGCAGGCCTTCGAAGATTCCACATTGAACATATATACATAAATTTATGATTTATTGGATATTATGCCATGTCAGTGCTCCAGATAATTTCAAGTGGCCCCAGTACTGTACTGCCGGTAATCATATAATTATACAGCACTAGCCGCTACACATAAGATGAGGTGACTGCATTCTAATTAGTTTTTATTTCAATTCAAAATCCATTGGCATGGGCACTCAATTCATTTTTGTTATTTTTTATAAGAAAGTGGGGTCAAACATCTGCTCCTTCCCCTCTGGGAAATATGCCCCTAAATTGCAATTTTCCCCTTAGAAAGATTGCTTTGGAAATCTATTTTCTTTGTGATGTTTGAAATATTTTGAAGCATTTTCAGTATTCAAGCAAAATATTTGATTGAAAATTTCCCCCCATAACAGCTCCAATGAGTAACTTAGTCCTACAACACAAGGTTTGGTGAACAATAAATGAATTATTGCATTTTAAGTTTTAAAAAGCATTCACTCCCCCTTACTTTGGACCAATCTAACAAACCAAAGCTTCATGATGTTCAAACCCTCTACACAAGAATCCTGGATCCAAGAGAATTGATCACTTGTTGACAGGGGAAAGAAGCTTGTCTGAATTTTCTGTCTTGTATTTCATTCTTCTTAGATTTACTTAAAAAAAACATAAATCTACAAAATGTATGAACAAAAGATACATAGTTACATACAAGTTTACACAGAATTTACAGCCAGTCTGAGCCAGAGCATGAGATGAGAGCCATTCTATCTGTTCTTTATTTCAAATCAAACCCTATGTTGTTGGTTTTCATTTGAATTGTCTCGACAAAAGGAATCAAATGACTACCCACAACATAGGGTTATATGATCATTAAAATATACAATGCATAAGGTTAACAGTGTTGAATCTAGATGGGACCATGGCCAAATTGACCCCCTAAAATTCAAAATGGTCCCCTTCAGAAGGTAGTGTGGGCCCAAATGGCTAAGAATTTGTGTTGGATGACCCCCTCCACCAAGAGCGCGGGGCCCTCCGGCCCCCTTGAAGGGCAAGCTAGATTCAACACTGGGTTAACCATTACCATATCCCCACCTGTGCCTCTTCTGTGCCTCTTCTATGACTCTGTATACAGATACCAAACCAATTTTGATATCAAAAAGAAAACATGAAAAGAATTCACTAAATCTATGATTCCTGCTTTCATAAGAAAGTTCAAGACGACAAGAGGTACAAAAAATCTGTCAAAACATTAAGCAAACACAATGACAGTGATACTCACGTGTACAATAAGAGTCTTCAGAATACCGAAATCAGTTCTACATCTCTTGTCAAGTCTTAACTCTCGATTACGCAGAGAAAACACTACATTCCTTCTGTTGTTTTTCTTCCCTGACGCCATTCTTTACACAATCTCTTGGGCGTAAGAAAGTTGTCGCGACACCGTTTCATGCGGAAAGGTTTGGGTATTTTCCGCAGGCAGACGATAAAATCCAAGTAAAAAGCAATATCTACCAATAGATGTCGCCACCTGTCGATTACCATCTATCTCTGGTGGGCATTCTGGGTTAACTACTTTCAAGATGTCAGCGCCCATAAAATGCATACACGTGGTACTTCCTCATGACTTCCTGTCACGCGGCATATTTGCTTCATATGCTTGCATAGAGTAAAATGAATAATCTAATTTGAATTAATTATTTTATTAGATGAAATTGAGACGAAAATCAAACTTTATTTTGTTGCAAATGTATTTGTAGTTGCAATTTTCTGCTTGCTACTTTTTGGCGACAGGATTTTGGAGTTATGCGCACCGCGTAGTGATTTTTATCCAAAAATGGATAAAGTGATGCGTCAAATGAGTCAGTCCAAAAATAAACAAAATAGACTGGAAATATTGTAGACTGGCTGCTTAGTCAATGAAGTAAAAAGCGTTTTCGAGTATTCAAACATAACAACAAGCTGCGACAGGCTGCTGATGGTGTAAATTTTGATGTTTGCTGTTGTTTGGTAAGGATTTATATAGAAACTCTCATCGCAAATGACATTTGGAAAGTTTCTGATAAAATTTGAAACACTAATAATTGTTTTTGATCGATAAATGAGCAAATAAATCACAAGTTTGCTAACCGGTGTCCTAGTAAAAAGATTTCCTCGTGCAAAATATCTTCATAGTGATTTGTAGGCTACATTTTTTTAAAAAAAAAATATATATCCCTTTCTTTCATATCGTCAAGGTTTCCCAATTATTTAGGATTTCACTTGCTTTTGCTGTTTTTTCCACATTTAAACGTCACAACGCTACCAAAGACCAAAAATAAATCGAACATTTCTTGAAAACGGAAGTGGCTTATCTTACAAAAGGCTCTTCAAAAAGGAGGAAATTATGGCCAGCTCCAATTTGGCAGACTGGATACCATTCCTGATTCTTCTCCGTTGTACTGAGAAAGGTACTTCTTTTTCAAAAGCACAAGTTTTGTTCTCGTTTTGATCCCAAAATTGATACAAACTTAACTAGCTGTAAACAAGCGATTGAAGCGATTATCAGTAATTGAGGAAATCCGCACTTTGTCACTAAAGACCCTCTCTTGTTGTGAATCACGTGACTTCTTCCATCTTCCGTCTTCTGCTCAAAATTGGAAGAGGCAGAAGACCTTCCAGAAACAGAAGAGGCCTGTTCGATTTAATCGGAAGTGCTTGTCACGTGACTCTTCTGATTTCGGAAGAGGTAAAACAAACAGAATTTAGGATCAACCTCTTCTGCAAGACCACTTCTAGCCTAACGCGGCTACAGTTGTTCAGTTTTAAGTAATTATCCACTTTTTTATTTGTTGTGCCACAAAAGTAAGAAAAATCCACTGTGATGTCAGGGGTCTCGTTTGCCAAAATTTGGGGCCGTTAATGGGCCCCATTCCTAATGGCAAAAAGTATCTTTTTTTCCCAATTCTCTGGTGAAAATTCCCAATGAGGACCTAGAATGCCCCATGTTAAGACCTCATCTTCATTTACAAACATTTTGAAGACAGTTTTAGAGTAGATTCTCAAACAAGAGTATGTACAAATGCATTTTACACCACTAAAGTCTTATTTGCAGCTGAAACTGAGTGAGAGTATGAATACAAACTTGTTATAGTATTTCCCAATTTAGGTTAAAATGTCGCTATTTTTCCCAATTTCACTGGCCCCTGGCCTGGCCCAAGCAAAAATTGGTAGCAAGCACCCTGGATGTTACATGTAAATAAAAACACCTTATTTGATTCAATATTTCAAAGATTTGGGTAGGGAATGCTAAACTGGAAGTGTTCCTTTTTCTTCAACGAAAATGTATTTGTTTAGGCGTACAAAGGTGAGAATGCAAAACAAAGATTTGAAAAAAAATACTCAACTACTGCCATTTGGATAAGGGTTAAATCTTAAAACTCTACCATGGCCGCCTTATTTTTTTGTACTGTTGAATATCAATGAAAATCATAAATTTGAAACTGCTTGAACAAGTTCCAATATGTAATAATGACGCAAGCTTTTGACTTTTAATGACTGCAATAAATTACAATAGAGTTAACTTGAAGCTCTTCAAACCTTAATCCTTTCCGATACGACAAATTTTTAGGATGGTCCAATTTGAATATTGTTGCAGACGACAAAAATTTGTAAAAAATATAGCAAAGAAAACATTGAGACAAAAGGAGAAAATGCTGATCATCAGACAGCATTTTCTTTTTTGCCTCAAAGCTTTCTCAAGCCTATTCTATCAATCAGGGATGACAAAACCATGTCTTGTTTTGGATTTAGGATTAATTAAATCATACAAAACTTTGATTTGATGTCCTTTGATTGATTAGGCATGAAAAAACATTAAAGGAAAAGAAGATAATGCTAATAACCAACATTAATGTTTCCAAACTATTATCTGTACTATCTTGCACACAGATCCAGAATCACTTCAGCAGGCTTCTGATTTGCAAGAAGTTTAACCTTGTCATAACCCATTACCAGACAGCAACATTTTGGACCGTTCCAAGTTCGAAGATTTTGCAGACGACTATTTTAAGTGAATGAAATTTATTATTTTTTAGTCATTTGTGGTAGAAAACATTGTCTTCATTTTCCATGATGTTTTCCAAAGCCATTTTCATTTGGGGAGTCAGAATGCATCAAAGTGTGGTAATCAGAGCTTCAGATTGTTTCAGAGACCTATGGGCCACAGGGCCCCTCAACCAGGATTTTGATGGGTCATTTTCCAAAACAGTGGGTCACAGGTAAACTGTCAAATGCGAACTTTAAAATCAAGGGATTGGATAAAGGCATATTTGAAAGGAAATTGGTGTTTATTTTCTTTAACAAGTGTTGTGACAAATGAAGAATAAGCCTGAAGCAAGCAATTTCTTTATTGTGTAAGACTTGTTACTCAGAAAGACATTTTTAGAAAATTTAATCAGGCTAAAATTGGTGTTTTTAATATCTTTCAATTTGTAAAGTCTGAAATGTCCCACAGTGAAAAGTCTCAATAGTGAAAAGACAGACACCCATATAGGCTAGATCAATTGTTTGGTTTGATAAAATATTTGACAAAACATTTCAAGTTCAATCACTTTGATGTTATGAATTGCAAGTTGCTTAAAAACGAATAAAGCCTAAAATAGGTTAGATGGTTGGATCAAAATCACCCAACTTCAGTTTGTTTGAGCTAAATATACCATGTTTTAACAATTAACTACACCGAAAGAGCGAGTAAATATCGAGTTCAGAAGCGTCTGCAAGCTAACCTTTACACATTAAATTATTTCGTCTTATTTGTATGATCTAGATTATTATGGACTAATAATCATCAAAACCTGAACAAATAACGATCGTAGGTTCGTCTACCATTCTCATCTCCTTCAGGATTACGCCTCGAGTGCTGTAAAAAGGCTTAATTCTAACATTTCAACCGGCGATTTTCCATTACTAGACTACCGGAAGTAAACAAATCGACCACATGGCCTGGTTACCGATATCAGATAAAACCGGGTACCATCTTTTATCGATCGATTTTCGGTTTAGTTTGGCCAACCGACTCGGGGGAATCCCAGGGAGAATGCACACGATTGGCTGTTCGCTTGTTTACTTTTACAAAACGGGATGATTAGCTGATAGAATTGGGTCATTATAATAATCTAAAAATAGAACAACTTGATCCTTGATGTGTCTAAGAAGACAGGTTTGTTATTAAATGAGGGACAGTTTATCAAAATCCGATTTTCTTTGTCTATAGCTTTATTTAAAATCGTGCGCCAGGTTGGCGCATCAGAGCTTAAAATCATGCGTCATCTTTTGAAAATTTGCGGGAATGGCGCGGGCGCACCGTCAATCTGAAGCTCTGTGGTAATGGGCTATCACTTTACCAAACAAGACCTGTTTTGGATGTCCCTAACAGAAAGCCCATGAGAAAGCTTTGAGGCAAAGAAAAAAATTCTAATAACCAGCAATTTCTCATTTTGTCTCAATAATTTGTCTTCGATATATCCATAATTGTACACAATTTGTTTCTCTATCAGCAGCAATAATAATGTCGGTGTCCCAAGCAGCTTTCAATTGTGACCAACCTAAACTTTTATCTTTTGGGAAAGGCTGAACCCATTACCAAACAATAACTTTTTGACTCCTCAAAAAATAATGGCTGTGGAAAATGTTGTGGAAAATGAAGAAATTGCTTGTTACAAGCAATTTCTTCATTTTCCACAATGTTTTCCGTCCAAAAAGACCTAATTATTAAAATTTCCATTCACTTGAAATTGTCGTCTGCAGGATCTTTCAATTTGGACCGCCCTAAAATTTTATCTTTTGGCAAAGGCCTAATTGTAAGGAGAGATCTGCAGATGTCTTTTTACAACTTGCATCATGATTTATAACTTAATATCACTTTGGGTCAGCAGTTAAGTAGGCAGAAAAAATGTTGTAGAGATAGGCAATAAATTTTCCTCTTATCGGCAAATTTTAATCTTATTGCCGCTATGAGAAACTTAACAACCAATTCACAACATGATGTTGATAAGTGTGCATATCGGGATCATTTTGTGAAATTTGTTAATTTGTTCTGTCAAAATTTTGGTTCGAAGTGTCTAAACCCATTCCAACACAAAGATGCTTTTTGATGCCCCTCAAGAAAGAGACTTCGGAAAACATTATGGAAAATGAAGAAATTGCTTGTGACAAACAATCTCTTCATTTACCAAAATGTTTCCACCCAGAAAGACAAAAAGAATGAAAATCTTATTCACTTCCAACTGCCGTCTGCATCATCTTCATTTCTGAATTCGGACCAGTCTAAAATTTTGCTGTCTGGTAATCCAAACTGAAAGCTGCTGCAGGCTACACAATGGATTTATTGGATAATTAAGATAAATTTTGTGTTTAATTATAAATGTAAACATTACAACTCTGCTGTATCAGAGAATATTATGGCCAAAAGAGAAAATGCTAGTCAACTTATCATTTTCTATAATAACTATTATATTAACTAAGGGATGCGAAAACAAATGAAATTTAATTGCGATATTGATTAACTCATTACCAGATGGCAAAAATTGGACTGTTCCAATATAAAAGATGTTGCAGACAACAATTTCAAGTGAAGAAATTTTGAAAAATCTTTGCATTTTTGGTTGGAAAACATTGTTGATAATGAAGAAATTGCTTTTCACAAGCAATTTCTGTATTTTCCACAATGTTTATCAAAGCCTTTATCTTATGGGCCTCAGAAGGTGTCATTATTTGGGAAAGGGTTAAACACTCTATATATAGTTATTAGGGTAGGAATTAGTTTGTTTGTCTGTTGTTTGGTCATTTTGTTCCTTCAATCTAAAGATATATCGTCGTTGTAAATGCAAAACCTTGTATCTCGTTTTTGGAAATTTTTAAAGGGAAGGGGAAAAAGTGTAATAACTTTTCCCAAACTGGTTGGTTTTACTTCAAATTTGGGCATATTGTTCACAAATGATTTGTCATTAATACTGATCAGTAAAAATATCTCAAAACCTGCAAGAATGGTCTTTAACTGGGCACACAAGTTTGCTCTTTGAAAATCGCAAGAATGGACATATGCGGTTTTGCATTTACACCGACGATATCTTGATGTATAGATTTGGACATAATAAAACTATGTTCATATATGTGATCTATCGTGCTAAAAGGGACCTTATTGGATTATCAGATGTGTGAAAAATATCAACCCTAGTCAGTCTGCGCAGTCCACGCAGCCAGACTAGGGCCGACACTTTTCACTTGTATGTAATTTTCTAAATCCTGAATGTTTCCCCTATCTTACTATATGTTCATTTTTCGCATACAGCATGTGGTTTATCTGTGCGGGGTCTGACAAGTTTGTCAAAATTTGGATTTTTGGAGTTCGGATAAGGTCCCTTTTAACATGACGGGTCACATATTTCATATTTTCAGAACAGGAGACAGAAATGTGACCGCCTAAAGACAATGGTGACTACTAAATAAGGATTGAAAAAATAATTTAGGCTTTCTAGTGATCAATCCACCATGACTGCTAGGGCGGTGATACCCCCACTCACAGTGGACAACATGCCTGAAAAACAGACTTACGACGTCTTACAAACTCGATTACAATCTGCCGAGGCCGACACTCGACAACTATTGGAGCACATCAAAGGGATGGGATTTGACACCTCAAATAATGCAATGGACAGTGCTGAAAAACCTTATTCGCCTGTGACCCCATTTAGGGGTCAAGTGAATCAATCAAATTATGAGACGTTTAAGAATAATTATGAGACGTTGGTTTCCCGTGTGTGTAAGATGGAAAGTGTTTTACAGAGTTTAAAACTGAATCTTGTGAATCTGCAAGGGGGAACCAACCTCAGTAAAAAGCAGGAAGCAGAATATAGGGAGAAATTTCAACTTGCCAGGGAAGCGTATGAACAGGAAATTGGTAAGCATTTTAATTGAGCCATTTTCTTATAGTTACACTTTTTTTTACACCCAACAAGATAAAGGCTTTGGAAAACAATTGTGAAAAATTGAGAAATTGCTTGTGCAATTTTTTCCTGTTCCACAATGTTTTTGTTGCGGACTAATAGAAATAATGTACAATTCATTCAGATGATCATAAAATTTTTCTTTGAATGTGGACCAGCCTAAAAAATTATCATTTGCAAATGGGTATTCGTTCCCGAATCCAAAATTCTAGCTTGGAAAAAAAGAATTGAAACATGTAATATCAGCATGCCCATTCACGTACTACAGTACGTAATTCACGTAGAAATAGATTAATTCACGTACAGATTTATAGGCCAGGCGTGCAAGCACGTATAGAATAATGGATGAACGTAAAAAGATTATGACCATTACGTGAATGTTTGGAATGAAAGAGTATCTGATTTGCATGCCTGATTATCAGTAGTGGTCAAAGTCATTTATTTCATTCATTGAAGAAGCTTTGTGGCTTATCAATGAACAGGTAATTCTGGGGTCGTAAACATTGACAGCCATGAAACTCTAATTAATTATGTCTCTGTGTTATCAAAAGAATTCTTCTGGCTCCTGTTATTTATATGTTATTTAATGTTTTAATTGGTTTCAGCTCTTGAAGGTTCTGAAAGCTACTTAACTTTAAATGTAAAGAAACTAATTTCTTCAACTTTATAATAACTTACAAGAATTGGAGGGGGTAACAATTGCGACCAGAGTAGTTGTTAATAGCAAGTTATGTAGCAGGTGCATTTACTGCTAAGAGTACTTTTTGAATAGTTATCACATTATTGAACTCAGTTAAGATGCTTTTTACAGCAAAACAGTTGTAAATCTTTAGACACTTAAATTACTTTCACACTAATTAGTAATAGTTAAGATTTATTAAGATTTGTATATGATGTACCCTTAACTTTGAAAGTAAAGGGTTCACTGTACCCCCAGATTTTTCTTTGTACCCCCAATTTTAAAGTTAGAGGGTACATGTACCCCCAAAATGAAAACCCAGTGGGCATGCTGAATTACTATATTGGATTCATAAAAGTTCTACTGTAAAGGATAGAGAAAACATTTAAAAAACATAAAAACTGCTGATTTTTGTCTGTGAACAGACCAGTTCAAACAAACAGACATTACATAACAGTGTTAATATTCATTTATCATTGGTCATTCGTATATATTTTAATATCAACATCTAATGTTTGTCAATTTCAGGTAAATTAACCCGACAGGTGGAGTATTTGAAAGATGAAGTGGAGACAGAAAGTGATGCTAGGGCCAAGGCCAGACAAGAAATTCAGGAGCTTCAGAAAGTTTTGTCACAGGCGTCCGATAGTAGGGTAGGTAATCTTATTACACATTGATTGAGTAACAAACTTGTCAGTGTTGTCAATGTGTGGAAATGGGTCAATCCAAGTTGTAAGAATGTGTTCTTACAACTTGGATTTACCCAATCCCACACATTGACTCTTTTTAACTCCCCAAAAGAAAAAGGGTCGGGAAAACATTGCGGAAAATGAAGTTGAGACAGAGAGTGATGGTAGGGCCAAGGCCAAACAAGAAATTCAGGAGCTTCAGAAAGTTTTGTCACAGGCGTCCGATAGTAGAGTAGGTTTATTTATTTTATATTGATTGCGAAACAAGTTTTTATAACTTTGATAAACCCTTTCCCGAACAACACATTTTTGGGTGTTCCAATTCAAAAGCTGCTTCAGACAACAAAATTGTATGCTAATCATGGTTGGATTTGCGTACAGTATAAAAAAGAAAATATTGAGACAAAAGGAGAAAGTGCTGATTATCAGCACTTTCTCCTTTTGACTCAATGTTTTCCCAAGCCTCACCTATTAGGGACATCAAAACCAGGTCTTGCTTGGGAAAGGGTAACCAATTCCCGCTCTTTGACTATTTTTGACCCCCCAAAAGAAAAAGGGTCAGGAAAACATTGCGGAAAATGGAGTGGAGACAGAGAATGATGCTAGGGCCAAGGCAAGACAAGAAATTCAGGAGCTTCAGAAAGTTTTGTCACAGGCGTCGGATAGTAGGGTAGACTTATTTATTTTACATTGATTGGGAAACAAGTTCTTACAATTTCGATTAACCCTTTCCTGAACAACAAATTTTTCAATTCAAAAGCTGCTTCAGACAACAAAAATGTATATGCTATTCATGGTTGGATTTGCGTACAGTATAGCTACGAAAATATTGAGACAAAAGGAGAAAGTGCTGATCATCAGCACTTTCTTCTTTTTATACACCCGAAGGGTCGTATTATGTTATGGCCCTGCTCGTCCGTCCGTCCGTCTGTCCGTCCGTCTGTCAGTCCGTCCGTTAGCAATTTCTTGTGTGCGCAACTCCTCCTACAGTTTTGATCAGAATTTGATCAAACTTGCCACATTGAATCTCCATGGTGTCTAGTTGTGCACACCACTTACAGAATTTAGATAACTGTTTTCGTTCTTGAATTATCTGCCCTTGAATTTAAGGAAAAATGCCCATTTTCTCAAAAATGCCCATTTTCTCCTATGTGTTACTTCTACAGTTTCAACCAGAATTTAATCCAACTAGCCACAATGAATCTCTATGGTGTCTTGTTGTGCAAACAAAATTTTGATTACTTTTCATGTTTAAATTATCTGCCCTTAAATTGAAAAAATGGCGAATTTTTACTGACAAGCCCCTCTCGGGCGTATATGCGCCGCTCTGCGAAGCTCTTGTTGACTCAATGTTTTCGCAAGCCTCACATATTAGGGACGTCAAAACCAGGTCTTGTTTGGGAAAGAGTAACCCATTCCCACACATTGACTCTTTTTGACTCCCCAAAAGAAAAAGGCTTGGGAAAACATTGTGGAAAATGAAGCTGAGACAGAAAGTGATGCTAGGGCCAAGGCCAGGCAATAAATTCAGGAGCTTCAGAAAGTTTTGTCACTGGCGTCCGATAGTAGAGTAAGTGGAACAGAAGTCAACACTAACCCTTTCCCAAAGGAAATCTGGTTTTAATGTATAGGTTTTGGAAAACATTGAGTATTTAGAACAAAATGTTGATTGTCTCAATGTTTTCTGTGCAATATCATTCAAAAATTTTATTTTTAGTAATATCCATTTTGTTGTCTGCAGTGGCCTAGCTCTCAAATTGGACCACCCCCAATATTTTGTCATTTCATTTTGGGAAAGGGTTAATCCTTGTACGGGTACCAGCTACTTTTTTGTCTGGATCATTGCTCTGTTACCTTATGTTCCATTGACTAGAACGGAGGCTGTTTTATTTTTCTCATGATTACCGATGGCAGTGCACAAGAATCAGAACTCTACATTGCTTATTTCTTTAGTTATTGTCCTTTTTTATTTGACATTAAACAGTGTGAAGGTCTTATCTTGTGATAGTTTTACGCCTTGACTGTTTTGCAGATGGAAGCCACAATGACAGCAGAAGGTTTATCAGTGTCACAACAGAAGCTTCAGAAGAGAATCACAGATTTGAAAGAGGAGGTGTCTCGAGAACAAAGTTTGCGTGCCAGTCTTGAGGAATCCCATAATACACTGCTAGCTCGTGTACATGAGATGGAGAAATTGGTTGAGAACGAGAGAAATGGGGTAAGATATTCCATTTTGTTATTTAAGTTTTTTAATATTTAGAGAAATTTAAGCCTTTCCTAAAGGGTATAAGATTTTAAAAAAAGTTTAAATTGAAATCTGCTTGGGAATGATTTAATTCTTGTCAGCCTAGATACACTCACCACAGTAGTACCACATTTAGAACTTTTGAAGACATCTTTTTTTAAAGATTGTACGACCACATTCAGGTTCTTGTGTGAACTGTGTAAGAAGATATCTGATTGCATGGAAATTTAGTTTGGGCCAATCAGGTTAGTTGTTACAAATAAGGGTATGTTCAAAAATAATGAAGCAAGATTTCATTTTTTTTATGAATTTTAGATGCTTAAATAGGACAAAATCTTTGTTTGCATCATGAAAGAAAACGGTTCAAATTTGATAAATTACTAGGGCCGTGATGATAAGTGCAAACATAAATTCACAACTAAGGCTTTGCTTAAAACTTTTAGTAAAATTTAGTGAAAAAAATGACAGTTTTTGGTACCTTATTAGAACCCAATAAATCATTCAATCAGTGTTTTTTTCATTATTTCAAATAAAGATAGGTAATATTCAAAGCGTGCAATGCCAAAAACACTGCATAGCTATAAACAAAATTGAAAATTGAGATTTTTCACTTTTTTTACTTACTTTTTTCATATGTGCACCTCTAAAAGTTTTGTTTATGTTTGTCTGGAGTAGAGAAGGATTAAAAAACTCTATGTTTACTAGAATTTATGATATTCCTAAACGAAAGACTAAGTTTCGTCCGTGTATGTCAAAAGTTGTGTCACATATTTCTTGTTAAAAATGGTGCATAATATGGAGATATTTCGTACACTTGGGACAATTGATCAAGTTAAGAACAATGATTCAAAAATTACACATATACTAGCTACTATAACACACAAAATTAACATTATTTATACTTGGCATTAAAAAGCTATGTTCCCATTTTCACATTTTGGAACTAGCAGTTGTTCTAGGAAATCTGATAATTAAAAACAAGAGCATTGTGTTATTTGAAATTTCAAAAATGTATTCATCTTTCAATAAAGCTGCCAACAGCAAATAAGTGTAAATTTGAAAGTATTTAAACTCATCTTTATCCTTACTATGCTAAAACAATTAGACATAAGGAAATCTTATATTATTTTTTGAAAAATAATAAACCATATTTGTACACTTGGGACATCTATGTATGGAAAGGCATAAAACACCTAATTTGAAAATAAACATATTATCCTGTTGTGATTTAAAAATATCTCTGAAAATAATACCGATAGACTCACATATACATGGAATAGTGCTTTTTAATTCAGTTTTGAAACATCAGGATGTTTGAATCATATCATACGAATATCGACAAAAAACAAAGGCACAGATCATCCATGAAATAATTGCCTGACTGACAAATGAGCACCTTTGCTTAAAATTTGCTACTCACTAAATAGCACTAACTGTACTATCCATCTTTTATTATTTTTCTGACCCTTTTAAACCCCTTCCCTTGCTGTGCAGCCTGGATTGTGTCCAGTGTGGTGGAAAACCCAGACTACAGGTTCTCTCTCAAATATCACATGGCCAGGACTAAATTTCACATTTTTTTTTACACAACCCCCTGTTTCTTTTGATGTCACCTACAACTCTTTTGTGCCTTGATAGTACGATATTCAATCAGCATCCATCAATAGATTGCAAGAACTTGCATACAGTTCTAAAAGTAAATACAAAGCCACAATTCTCTGTATGTTAAGCAAAATGTGTGTTGACCATGTCAATGTTCACAACAGAGGAGGTGCATCTCTGAATTGATTCCTCTGAGCTTGATCCTTTTCCCTGGAAAAGTTCTGATTAATTGACAATCACAACAATGACTGTCATGGACTTGTAATTACTATAATGTTTGTCAAATTGATCTTGGAATGCTAGGTTAGCTTGTTAAGACCCCTTTGGAGTGTAGAGTGGTACACATATCTTTCATGTGTTGCTCTAAAACATAGATTGTTTTACTTACTAGTTAGAACTGCTCATGTCAGACTATTCTTACAATTATCCACAATCTGCTGAAACAAAATATTGTTATTATTTAATGACTGAAAATTTCATTTTTGCAACTAAATAAATTCCACTTATACTTACATCAGGTATGTTTTTTAATGAGTTTAGGGTTTGAAACTTCTACATGATTTATTCTACACAAAGATTGTGATTCTATAGAACCAAACTGTAATACCAGCTCTTAAATGTAGACATTTTCTTAAATAATGATGATATCAATTGTTTTCACAGAAAATGCAATTTTTGGAGCTAAAAAAGAAAATGCATGGACAAGTTTTTGTACTGATGACAAATTCTGAATTTTTTGTCCCAAGTGTACAACAGTTAATAACCATTTATCAGTACCATATAAATGCAAAATAGTTATATATTCTATTGTAAAATTGATATAGTTTGAGGGAGAGAATGTTGTTTTCTTTAAAGGACATATTCTTTAGTCAAATATCGTTAATTTAAGATATTTCTGAATCATTTTATCTCTTACCTGAAATATCAGTACAAGATGTTTCAGCAATACAAATTATCAAGCAACCAGAAATGACAAATTCACAGTTTGATGTGTAATTTTGTTCATTTCTGTAAATTAGTTAAGAAATGTGTACCTGAAGCTAATGTATTAAGAAATTAGAAGCTGTCAATCAAATGTGACAAAATTCCGTACACTTGGGACAACACAATATAGCATCTTAGATGAAAAGTAAAGGCCGCTATGGCATAAGGGTTTATTACAACTTGTTCTGAGTAACCATATTGTGAATTTTAAAGTGTAAAACTTTCAATAAATCATTCCTTAAAAAAAATATCTGAAATTTAAAGCAAAATGTACACTTGGGACAAATTCAGAGTGCATTAGGTAAAGAACTTATATTTATTGACTGTTACAGAGTATTGCACAAAAACTTGGAAAACCTTGAAGGATAAATATCATTCTGCTGAATTGTGCAATTTGTTCTTGTACATATCCAATCACATTGTATTACAGCACCTTTATTTGTAAACAATGACAAAATTTATGGCATGAAAATGACAAGCACCTCGATGCTTTAAACCTGTATAACAAGAAAACAAAATGTACACAAACTTTGAAATTCCATTTTTCTGAACCTTAATATATCTGCCTATTTGATAAACAATGATAATTTAGTGAAATCCTTCACCTTAAAGTATAGTGAAGGGTGGAAGTTAAGGCTTAAGTAAAAATGTCACGCAAAAACCGTACACTTGGGACATTTTTGGCATGTTTTTTGGGAATATCTTTTTAACTAAGTGAGATATCACAATGAAACTTTGCACTCAAGTTTGCCTCATGTAAACACATCTTTTAGTCCTAAAAGCAATTCTATAAAACCTCATGCTAAAGAAATATATGGATGTTTTACTTTTGCTTCATTATTTTTGAACATACCCATAAATAGACAGAAAAAAATCATATGGCTGTTGGTAATACATGCCCAAGGTCCTCAACTTTTGTCCAACATTCATAAAATGTTACTGTTTGGACTGAATTAAACCAACTTTTGAAATATCAATAACAGTAAGATTTTTTCACCACAGGTAAAGAATATGTCACAAGAGTTTAGTCAGATGAAAACAGAATCTGAGGTGCTACGAGATCAACTTAAAGATGAAACTAGGAAGAAGCAGGTGGCAGAAAGTAGTTATAAAATGTTATCTGAGGAAAAAGGTGAGGTTATCATTAAACCATTTCCAAACAACAACATTTTAAGCTTGACCCAATTTGACCCATCTTTGTCGCTTATTGCCTTCACTAACAGGTAAAGAATATGTCACAAGAGTTTAGTCAGATGAAAACCGAATCTGAGGTGCTACGAGATCAACTTAAAGATGAAACTAGGAAGAAGCAAGTGGCAGAAAGTAGTTATAAAATGTTATCTGAGGAAAAAGGTTAGGTGTTTTCTGATTTACTGAGCCAAAAATGGGTATATTCTTATACAATCAGGTGAAAAAATATATCCCAAAATGTCTCTCATGTGATCCAAAGTGGACAAAAGTATTGTTTTTACAGGAATCTAATCCTTACCCAAACTAGACCTGGTTTCCATGTTGCTAATGAAAATGCTTTGGGAAAACATTGAGGCAAAAGAAGAAGATACTAATAATCAGGATTTTCTTCTTTTGCCTCACTGTTTTCTAAGATGTAGTATTCACAAATTTTGCCATTACATCTATTTTGTAGTCTGCAGCTTTCAAATTGGACAATAATTAAGTCTAATATTGTGTCGTTTGGGAAAAGGTTAAAGTAAAGAAGTTTCCTGATAAATTTGAAAAAAGCCTATCTTTGACATTGCTCCCAATATGGCTTCATTGCTTACACTTGATTTTATGTCCATTGTACATGTCTAGGCTGCATCAATTGGTTTCATTCATGTCTAATCCATTCCCACAAATTAACTCTTTTTCACTATCCAAAAGATAAAGGCTGTGGAAGACATAGCTGAAAATGAAGAAATTGCTTGTGACTATATTTGAATTTTAATTCACCCTAGAATTTTGCCATCTGGTAATGTGATAACGCATGAAATGATCTCTCTATTGTTACCTGAGTTGGGCTTGTTCCAAAACAAACCAAACAAAAATATAGTTTCTTGCTTTACCAACAGATTCCTTGGAAATGAAATACAGCACAGCAGAAAGTGATCGACAGTTACTTGTGACAGAGCTGACTCGACTACGAGAGCAATATGAAGATTTGATTAAACAGATGGAACAGACACAAGCTATTATTGATAAACAACAGGTACTTATTATTGTCTGATGTATACTCTTTCTATGGCACTTTCTAGTTTTGATAAAAGTAGATTCTTTTGTGAAAAAGAAAATAAGAATGAAAAAAAAGTATGTCACAGTAAAGTCCAAAACTGCTTCAGCACTGTAAGGACTCACATGACACTCTTTAAAAATAAGCTGATAAAATATTTATTTATGACCAACCAAAATTTTGGTTGGTGGTCAATAACTTGTTTTATCAGCTGATATTTAAGAGATCTACCACATTGATCTCATCCATGACATATTTACGCCTCCACTGCTTCAAATAGAATTCAAATTGGTCAAGTGTTAATATAATTATTGAAGATTTTCTACAAATGTTTTGTCACATGATTCCCCGCAGTGTGCCGATAACATTTTGAGGTATTTAGATTGAGTTTTAACTTGATATCATAATCATACTTTTAAAACAAAAAAGTTGTGGGTAAAAATGAAAATGATTTGGTTTCCTTCAAATTAGAAAATATTCTTTTCCAGAATATACCCATTGAAATCATGATTGTAAGCTTGCACATTGAACAGTTGTTTCATCACAATAAAATTGCATTTTATGTTTAATCCTGTCCAAACAGGTCCTGATTTTGATGTAAATAATGAGCAAGATTTGTGGAACATTGAGAGAATAGAAGGATTAAAATGATGTTACAGTCTGGGGAACAATTACTATTCTCCAGAAATATTCCCCAATACATTATAGAGGTTACCTGGCTCAATAGTGAGCCAAATCACAGACTTGTTCCAGATACTTGTTAACCTTTTCCCAAACAAGACCTAGTTTTGACGTACCTGAAAGTAAGGGCCTGCAATAGCATTGAGACAAAAGAAGAAAATGCTGATAATCAGCATTTTCTCCTTTTGGCTCAATATTTTCTGTTATTTTGTACACAAATCCAATCTTTATCAACATCCATTTTGTTGTCTTCAGAGGATTTTAAATTGGAACACCCTAAAATCTTGTCATTTGGGAAAGGGTTAAATTGATTTTCTCCTTGTCCTCAAATTCCTTTCTACATTTCTTGTTTAAATTTGCATGTATACTGTTACTTTTTAATGTTTATGTGAAGAAAGCCATTCAAATAGGAACAGTCTTTGAATTAATGAAGGGCAAACCTTTTCCCAAACTACACAATTATCATAGGTTAGTTAAAACTCAAATGGTTGCATACAACTCAGTGCTTCTGAAATAGGTTGCCCGAGTTGTCCGACTTGTTCGTTTACCTATATGGACAAGCAGATTTTGAAAGCTAGGTTGTCTGTGGACAAGTGAAAAATCTAGTTATTATAAAAACTTTTTTTTCTTTTTCTCTTGTTATTTTCATACAAAGTAATGACTGATACTTAAATGTACAGATTTCATTTTAGACAATAGTTAGAAGTTCATAATAGATATGTAATAAACATATGAAGCTATTTAAAAGTACATGGGCTTTGTATGAACAAGTTGATTTTTGATATGGACAAGTCAATTTTGGATCAACGCTTGTCCGTGGACAAGTAGATTTTCAAAATATTTCAGAAGCACTGCAACTAGATAATGGTAACAAATGACAGAAAATATGTACATGACAATTAAACATTGAAAGAAAAGTTTCAAACTTCATCCTTCAAGGGCATCAAAATTAAACACTGTTTGGACAATGGTTGAACAGTTCTGATTGGGGCACATGGTTTATTTTAAACCACAAAATTGGTGCAAGGGAGTTGCTGTCTTTCACTTAAAACCAATCACGAAATGATACTTATTGATGCACATTGTAAAGGCTTTAGAAAATGAAAAAAAAATTTTGTGAGAAGCTGTTTCTTCATTTCCTACAATATTTTCAACCTGGGGAGACAAAAACCATTTTATTTACAAGTACTTGAAATTGTCATCTAGTACATGTTTGAATTTGGGCCAGTAAAGAAGTTTGGGTTTTGGTAATGGGAGAAGGAATTAGTTTTGACACTTTTGTTGTCATATATCTAAATTACTAAGAAAAATATTTCTATTTTGTTTGGAAGAAAATTTTAGGAGTACTAGTTTGATTAAAGTATCTTTTACAAACAAAGCATGGGGAAACATTTATTGTAGAGATGAAAAAATCTTTTCCAGCAATTTTTCAACAGTGGCAGTACCATTTATTTTGGATACAGATTTCTGGGTTAAGATTGATTGAAAATATTGTATGTTTATCCATGAAAACTGATGATTTAATGACATTTGTAGGAGATTTTTATGCTAGATAATCTAAAGGGAGCAGATCAGTTGACTGATCATGTGGTAAGGTTGTATTAACTGGAGTTGACTTGTTATAAAACTGTATCTGTTTGTCTGGTATTGATGTTCCTTACTATCAAAAACGGTTTGGAAAACATTGAGGGAAAAGAAGAAATTGCTGATAACCAGCAATTTCTCCTTTTCTCTCAACATTTTCCACACTAAAACATACACATTTTTATGATTCACATTGTTGATTTTTGTCATCTACAGCCCTTCTCAAGTCCCACCAGTCTAAATTTTGTTGTTTAAGAAAGAACTAATGACCAAACTTCACAACTTGTAGGAGATTTTTATGCTAGATAAACTAAAGGGAGCAGATCAGTTGACTGATCTTGTGGTAAGGTTGTATTAACTGGAGTTGAATTGACCAAACGCCGACTGTCAATCAAAAACATCGATTAGCCAATGGACGACTAGAAAAATGTCATGCCCCAATTGTTCTTCGTTGCACGTGTTATTGTATTGATTTATCCACTGACAATCAAAACAATCGACATACCAATAACAATGAATTTTGTGCTATAAATAGACTGTGTTTACCGTTATGTATTCATTAACCGTCGGTGTTGTTATAAAATTTCGTAACTACGGCTTGAATCAAGCCGTAGTTACGAGCAAGCCGTAGTTACGAGATTTTATAACAACACCAACGATATACTATTAATTGTCCGAATTTATGTCAGTGTTAACTGGATAAAATCTTTTCCTATTAACGATCACATCCCCATTGTTTGTCTTAAATTCTATGTTGGGCGGAGCGATCTATCGATTGGCGTTTGGTCAATTGTTATAATACTGTATCTGTTTGTCATTCTAACATCTGTTTTATGTTTAAATTGACATTTTTAACTTTCAAATACTTAAAAGGTAGATCTTTGTGAAATCATATAGTAACCCAACTGTGAGTTGTTGAAAGCAATCTGTTGGTTCATAAACATTAATGATTTATTCTACTGACTTTTATCATTTATTTTTATGCCCCCACATCGAAAGATCGAGGGCATATTGTTTTACACATGTCCGTTTGTCTGTCCGTATGTCTGTCCACCCGTAAACATTACATTTGCCTTTTCTACAAAAGTACTCCACATACGAAGATGAAATTTGATATGTAACTTGCTTTCAATGATATCTATCTATTTTATGCAGTATAACCTCCTTTTGCAAGATCATCTGTTAACCCTTATCAACCCTTAACATAAAAAATTTCGGGGGCATTCATGTTTCACAAACATTACATTTTAAGTTCAATGAAGAAAGCATGTCTTTGAAAATTGAAAAAGAATTAAGAAAATGAATAAGCTTGATTGTGGCTTTCCTTGCATTTCTATCATTATACCCCCCAAATTCAATTTGGGGGGTATATAGGAGTCAGGTTGTCGGTCTGTCTGTTGGTCTGTTGGTCTGTCTGTTGGTCTGTCTGTTGGTCCGTCTGTTGGTTTTTTCTTTAAAAATCTTCTCCTCCTCAACCACTGGGCCAATTCTTTCCAAACTTGGCAGGAATGTTCCTTGGGTGACCCTTTTCAAAACTTGTTCGTGAATTTTTGATTCGTCAAAAATTGTGGGCGTGGCAGGGCGGGGCTTATCGGACTTAGAGAAATCATGTAAAAAAAAATTTAAAAATCAATTTTCAGGCCAATTTGAACCAAACTTGGCAGGAATGACCCTTGAGTGATTATATTCAGTGTATGCTCATGATTTTTTCATTCGCCAAAAAATGTGGGCGTGGCAGGGCGGGGCTTATCCGACTTCGAGAAATCGTTAGATAATTCTTCAAAAATCTTCTTCTCCTCAACCACTGGGCCAATTCTTACCAAACTTGGCAGGAATGTTCCTTGGGTGACCCTTTTCAAAACTTGTTCGTGAAATTTTGATTCGTCAAAAATTGTGGGCGTGGCAGGGCGGGGCTTATCGGACTTAGAGAAATCATGTGAAAAATCTTTAAAAATCAATTATCATGCCAATTTGAACAAAACTGGGCAGGAATGACCCTTGAGTGATTATATTCAATGTATGCTCATGATTTTTTCATTCGCCAAAAAATGTAGGCGTGACAGGGCGGGGCTTATCCGACTTCAAGAAATCGTTAGATAATTCTTCAAAAAAACTTCTCCTCCTCAACCACTGGGCCAATTCTTACCAAACTTGGCAGGAATGTTCCTTGGGTGACCCTTTTTAAAACTTGTTTGTGAAATTTTGATTCGTCAAAAATTGTGGGCGTGGCAGGGCGGGGCTTATCGGACTTAGAGAAATCATGTGAAAAATCTTTAAAAATCAATTATCAGGCCAATTTAAACCAAGCTTGGCAGGAATGAGCCTTGAGTGATTATATTCAATGTATGCTCATGATTTTTCATTCGCCAAAAAATGTGGGCGTGGCAGGGCGGGGCTTATCCGACTTCAAGAAATCGTTAGATAATTCTTCAAAAACTTCTCCTCCTCAACCACTGGGCCAATTCTTACCAAACTTGGCAGGAATGTTCCTTGGGTGACCCTTTTCAAAACTTGTTCGTGAATTTTTTGATTCGTCAAAAATTGTGGGCGTGGTAGGGCGGGGCTTATCAGACTTAGAGAAATCATGTGAAAAATCTTTAAAAATCAATTATCAGGCCAATTTGAACCAAGCTTGGCAGGAATGACCCTTGAGTGATTATATTCAATGTATGCTCATGATTTTTTCATTGCCAAAAATTGTGGGAGTGGCAGGGCGGGGCTTATCCGACTTCGAGAAATCGTTAGATAATTCTTCAAAAATCTTCTCCTCCTCAACCACTGGGCCAATTCTTACAAAACTTAGCAGGAATGTTCCTTGGGTGACTCTTTTCAAAATTTGTTAGTAAAATTTTGATTCGTCAAAAATTGTGGGCGTGGCAGGGCGGGGCTTATCGGACTTCGAGAAATCGTTAGATAATTCTTCAAAAATCTTCTCCTCCTTAACCTTTGGGCCAATTCTTACTAAACTTGGCAGGAATGTTTCTTTAGTGACCCTTTTCAAAACTTGTTCGTGAATTTTTGATTTGTCAAAAATTGTGGGCGTGGCAGGGCGGGGCTTGTCAGACTTTCGGAAATCATGTGAAAAATCTTTAAAAATCAATTATTTGGCCAATTTGAACCAAACTTGACAGGACTGACCCTTGGGTGATTGTATCCAATGTATGTATGCTCATGATTTTTTCATTTGCCCAAAAATGTGGGCGTGGCAGGGCGGGGCTTATCCGACTTCGAGAAATCGTTAGATGATTCTTCAAAAATCTTCTCCTCCTTAACCACTGGGCCAATTCTTACTAAACTTGGCAGGAATGTTTCTTTAGTGACCCTTTTCAAAACTTGTTCGTGAATTTTTGATTTGTCAAAAATTGTGGGCGTGGCAGGGCGGGGCTTGTCGGACTTTCGGAAATCATGTGAAAAATCTTTAAAAATCAATTATTTGGCCAATTTGAACCAAACTTGACAGGACTGACCCTTGGGTGATTGTATCCAATGTATGTATGCTCATGATTTTTTCATTTGCCCAAAAATGTGAGCGTGGCAGGGCGGGGCTTATCCGACTTCGAGAAATCGTTAGATGATTCTTCAAAAATCTTCTCCTCCTTAACCACTGGGCCAATTCTTACCAAACTTGGCAGGAATTATCCTTGGGTGACTCTTCTCAAAACTTGTTCGTGAATTTTTGATTTGTCAAAAATTGTGGGCGTGGCAGGGCGGGGCTTGTCGGACTTTCGGAAATCATGTGAAAAATCTTTAAAAATCAATTATTTGGCCAATTTGAACCAAACTTGACAGGACTGACCCTTGGGTGATTGTATCCAATGTATGTATGCTCATGATTTTTTCATTTGCCCAAAAATGTGGGCGTGGCAGGGCGGGGCTTATCCGACTTCGAGAAATCGTTAGATGATTCTTCAAAAATCTTCTCCTCCTTAACCACTGGGCCAATTCTTACCAAACTTGGCAGGAATTATCCTTGGGTGACTCTTCTCAAAACTTGTTCGTGAATTTTTGAATTGTTAAAAGTTGTGGGCGTGGCAGGGCGGGGCGTATCGGACTTAGAGAAATCATGTGAAAAATCTTTAAAAATCAATTATTATGCCAATTTGAAGCAAACTTGACAGGAATGACCCTTGAGTGATTGTATTCAATGCATATTCATGAATTTTTCATTCGCCAAAAAATGTTGGCGTGGCAGGGTTGGGCTTATCCGACTTCGAGAAATCGTTAGATAATTCTTCAAAAACATTCTTGATTTGTCAAAAATTGTGGGTGTGGCAGGGCGGGGCTTATTGGACTTAGAGAAATCATGTGAAAATTCTTTAAAAATCAATTATTAGACCATTTTGAACTAAAGTTGGCACTAATGTCCCTTGATCGATTGTATGCAATGTATGTTCATGAATTTTTGATTTGTCAAAAAATGTGGGTGTGGCAGGGCGGGGCTTATCTGACTTCAAGAAATTGTCAGATAATTCTTCAAAAATCTTCTCCTCCTTAACCACTGAGCAAATTCTTACCAAACTTGGCAGGAATGTTCCTTGGGTGACTCTTTTCAAAACTTGTTCGTGAAATTTTGTTTCGGTGTTTTGTTACCATAATTGGCAGGAATGTTCATTTGGTGACTTATTTCAAAAATTGTTCGTGGATTTTTGATTTGCAAAAAATGTGATAATTGCAGGGCAGGGCTTATCAGACTTAACAAAATCATGAGAGAAAATTTAAAATCAATTATACAGTAAATTTGAACCAAATCTTACAGGAATGTAGACCTACCTTTATTGACTGTCTTCAATACATGGTTGTAAATTTTTGGTTTATTGAAAATTATCAGCATGGCAGGGCTGGGCTTGGGGATTGTTAAATGAGCTATGTCCTTTTGTTGAAAATTGGTATTTTTTGCAACATTTACACGTGTTGTTTGGTCTGTTGATTTTTTGTTAGCTCTTTTTTTCCAATTGAACAGCTCCCAGTTCAAATGAAATCAACTTCTCAAAATGCACAAAAACTGCGCTTTTGGGGGGTATGATCACTTTCAGTGATATTCTAGTTTTGATTGGCAATAATATTATAACTGGTTCTTAGTTGGTACGAGGGTTGTCCTGAAAGTTCGTGGACACACAATTTATTTTGCTTCGTAATACTTTGTTTTTGAAAAAATCTTTATCAAATGAAAGCTAAACATCTATCAAGTACTTTTCCAGCAAAAAGAAATAAATTTAATTTGCAATAAATTTGCAATAGGACCTAATACGACCCTACATAGAGGTATCTGGAGCACGTCAAATTTTGAGCTTTTTGGCTACCCATGTCTGGTTTTTAATAAGTGATTTAGCGTATGAAATTGGCGGGAAACAAAGTAAGAAATGTATGAAAATGTGACCTAACATTACGACTCCATATTGTTTTGATTTTAATGTTGTCGCGTTAAAAATTGACATTTGAGGATGATTTAAAGAAGCTTGATATGGATGGAAATCTATCAAAAATGACGACGTCGGACGTTTGGGTGGAGCAGCGCGTTCTTGTGAAATTTTGCGAGGAACTAAGAAAGCACCTGCAAAGACCAGGGAATTTGTTAACTCATCTACGAAGAGACCATGTGCGCAGTATTATATCGTTTTCAAATGTCACAAACGTTTTCGGGGAAGCAATAGCTGATTCGAGGCCTAAAAGATCGAGTATTATAACAGATAGAAATGTTAATTTGGTGAGTGACGTCGTGAATGACGATAGGAAAAATACGGTAAGATATATCGGAGGCAAAATGTGAACTGTCAAAAACAATTGTTAACGAAATCCTGACAAAACATTTGAAAATAAAAACAGCGTATGCACGAGGGCGCTTAGAATGCTTCCTGAAGAAAATAAAGCAACACAAGTCTTCTTGTCAAAGTTATTTCTTCGTCGCATTCTCGAACGTCATAACGTCATGACGTGCTCCGGGGTGCATCAACCTTCTTCACAAAAATAGGTGTAATTCTCTTAAATATGGAGGGATTTTGTTCAAATTTTGAAATATTGTTTCTAAGATATTGTTTAATGACACCATGTGTGTGTTATAAGATCTTCTTTTCTCATTTTTATATATCAAACAGTGTCCACGAACTTTCCGGACAACCCTCGTACAAACATTTTGGAAAACTAATAATTATAAGTCCTCAATCAATCCATTCCTTATTATTGAAATCAATAATTTGACTTTTTCTGAGTTTAAGTTATCTTTTCTTACAGTTCTTTGTATTGCTACTGCTACATGAGTTAACTCTTTCCCAAAATCAAAAAAATTATACTGTTTCAATTTGAGAACTGCTCTATTTAACAAAATGGATATGGATGAAGTTATGATTTGTTT